>CM019148.1:143300753-143587458 GCA_009733165.1 Naja naja
CTACTCTTCTTCTTTTTCCTTTTTCTTTTTTCATTATCTATCAACCTCTTTGAGGTTCAATCATCAGCTTCCTTTTTCTTGTATCTTCCTCCTTTCCTCTAATATATTCATAATAAAATGATTCTGCCTTTTCAACCATGTCAATTTATGTCTTTGTTCCTATGTAAAAAACAGAAGGCCTTCTGTATCAGCCATCTATAATTTATTCCTTTTCTAAGCAGTTCTTTGTAGAAAGAGGTACTCTCCCTTGTCTCCCTTACTCTTCTTGGTACCTGTTTCAGCACCAATTTCTTTGTCTTTATACCTTAATGTCTTTTTTTCTTGTCATTTGCAAAATTTGTGTTTTAATAATTTTCTTAGTAAATCTAATATGGACTTCTCTTGGTAGCTTATTCCTCATTGCATATCTTGTATGTACACAAACACTTCATCCATTCCATCCATCATTTTCTTTTGTTATTTTAGTGCTTCCTTTAATATTTTATCTATTTTTCCAACGAGGTTTTCACCCTTTTCTTCCTCCACATTTTGAAATCTCAAGTAAAATTCTGATCTATCCATCTCTCCTCTCAATGATTCAATCCTGTCTTTTCAACTTCACTCAATCTGATATTGATATTTCAATTTCCTTATCTCTTTGTTCGTCCTGCTTTCAATTTTCTTAATCTTTTCATCATATTTGGTCATCATCTCTTGGATATTTTCCACTTTCTCATCTGTCTTTCCAATTTTCTGTTGAATATTTTCAACTTTTTCATCCGTCTTATCTATTTTCTGCTAAATCTTCTCCACCTTTTGATTTGTCTGTTCAATTTTTGGGAGATATTCTCATTCTCTTTTCAACATTTTCTACTTTTGTCTGTAGAATTTGAATTCCTTGCAAAATCTTCTGTAATGTATCCTCCTTCTTTTTTCCTTTTCCTGTTGCAACATTGCCTGTATTGATCGCTGACCTCCAGATGGTGAAGAAGCAGGAGTTGTTGATTGAGAGCTTGGAGATTGCTTACTCATTTTATAGTTATTTCTAGTAGGGCCCCAAAAGCAGAGGCCCTCCAAAAATAATAAAAATAAGTAGACAAAAAAGGAAAAAAAGTAAAAATTAAAAATATTAGGAATATAAAAAAATAAAGAAACAAAAAATTCTTCAGGTTCTTGTACACCTTAATCCAGTTGGTTCCACTTGTATACAAAAAATAGAAAAAAGTAAAGAAGAAAAGGAAGGTCTCAAAAGCAACAACAGGTGGTTCCCAGTTCAAAAAATAAAAAGGAAAAAGGGAAGAGACTTCAGGTATTTATATACCCTAATCCAATGCGAATCAACAAGATGAAAAAAAAAAAAGCAAAAAGGGAGCAAATCATAGGCAGAGAAAAGGAAAAAGAAAAATTCTGGCTAAAATTGAAAAAGGGATAATCCAAACAATAAAAATTCAATCAATGGGGGTGGAAAGATAGAGCAGCCACAAATCCAGCCAAAGAGAAAAAAGAAAACTACTGCCACCAGATGTCCAAGGCTTTTTAGAATATCAAGTCAAATTTCCAGTAGAATATATTTTCAAGGTCACTTTAGTCTTCTTTCTTTCAGTTCCAACTCTGGGTTCTGCTATCAATAGTTCACAGATGGGCACCTGTGTATACAATCCGTCGTGCTCACCCCACTATCTCTTTCAAGAAGGAACTCTATGTCCTTGAATGCAGCTCACATAGATAAACAAACAAGAAGAAAGGAATACAGTATATCCAAGCCTCTAAATGGCAGTGCTTTCACTTTCACTCCCCTCAAGAGCAAGAAAAAGGAAAAAAAGAGAAAAGGCACATTGGTATTGCTCTCTTTTCTAAAAGTTCTTAAAATCATAAACAGCGTTTAATCCAAAAAATATTGGTGGAAAAAAGGAAAAAGACCATCAGAACAAAAGATTATTTTACATAGAGGAAAAGCCAGTCCTTTTAAAATCAAATAGTTCCAGAAGAGATAAAAGGAAGAAAAAGTCAATCTTAAGAAAAGCTTAATCTCGCTGCTTATAAACTGTTCTCTTTACTTTTTAAGTCCACTTTCCAGTTATTGGGGTGTTCTCTTCAGAAATAAGTAAATAAAAAGAACCTCTCACCAAACCGACACACCTTCATCCGATCTTGCCTTTCTTTCGAGCTGTCCCAGCTTCAGCAGCTTGATGGCTGCCTCTTTTCCCCGGCAAAAGAGCTTCTCCTGGATCAACCAGGGACTTTGCGATGTCCCTGGGATCAACAGGAGATGCTCTTTCCCTTCACCATCTCTTCGGGACGGTTTAGGTCCAAATGGACCGTCCAGCTGAGAAGATATCTACGGCGATCCAGGAGCTTCCCGATCGCACGTAGTATCACTGGGGCACAAGCCCCGCCCTCCTCCTGGGTATTTTTTTAAGGCCAGTCACCTACCTAGCTCATGGGGAGCGAGTGAGAACCTCTCTTTCTCAAGTCCTCTTCCCACTTGCTCACAACTAGTTTCTCAAGTGTTTCAAGTATCTGAAAGCCTCTTGAGTGTTTTGCACCGATTAATCAAAAATCACACTGTACCGAATAAATAGTAGGGGAGAATCTACTTTACCTCCTGGGAAAGATTTTATTATCCATTCGGATAAAATGCCAAGCCTTGATGATGACTGACACCTCTCTCTCTCTCTCTCTCCTCCCTCCTTCTCTAGCTCCCCCCCTCTCACACACACACCAAGAGTAGGTTTTCCTGCTGCTCGTTTTACTGAAATCTTTGGAATAATTGAGTGAGTCTGCAAAAATTAATCTATATGCAGGCAGCCCAAAGGAACTTTCAAGATCACAGGCTTGCTAAATTAATAATAATTATAGCCTAAAACACTATATACACTAGAAGTTCTTTGAATACAAAATAGCATCCCCATTCATAAGTATAAGTCCCATGACTGAAGACATCTGGTTGATAATCTGACCATTTCTAGCATTTCCTTCGTGGAGTAAATATCATAAATGGCCCTGGTAAGGGGCATAAGAGACCATTTCCCCCTTTTCTGCATTATTTTTCTCCCTAATACAGGGTAGTCCTCAACTTATAACCTTTCATTTAGTAACTGAAGTTAAATTGCACTGGAAAAAGTGACTTATGACCATTTTTCACACTTACAACTGTTGTAGTAGCCCCATGGCCACATGATTAAAATTAGGATGCTTGGCAACTGAGACTCCTATTTATGACAGTTGCAGTGTCCCAGGGTCATGTGATCACCTTTTGCAACCTTCAGACTAGAAAAGTCAATGGGGAAACCAGATTCACTTAACAACTGTGCCACCAGGTTAACAATCGCAATGATTCACTTAACTATGGCAAGAAAGGTAATAAAATGGAGCAAAGACCCATTTTTGTGAAGCTTCTTCCAATCATACAGGCAAAATTGGGATGATAGGGATAGGGAATGGAATGGAATAGAATATAATAATGGAATGGAATAGAATAATTGGAACGGAACAGAATAGAATAGAATCTGGAAGGGAGTTTGGGGGCCTTCTAATCCAACTCCCTGCTCAAGCAAGAGACTACCATTTCAGACAAATGGTTGTCTTTCTTGTTCTGCCTTCTGGTGCTTTGGAAAATAAGTTGATCCCGTCTTCTTTGGGGCAGCCTCTCAAATACTGGAATACTGCTATGTCATCCCTAGTGCTTTTTTTCTCTAGACCAGGGGTGTCAAACTCGCGGCCCGCAGGCCAGATGCATCACCCGCTGGCCACGCCCACCCATTTTAGCGAAGGGGGAAAAAGTTGTGATGTGTCACTTGATGACAACACAAGTTTGACATCCCTGCTGTAGACTACAAAAACCCAAATCCTGCAACTCTTCTTCATATATTTTAGACTCCAGGTCTTTAATTATCTTAGTTGCTCTTCTCTGCACTTTTTCCAAAGGCTCAACATCTTTCTTTGTAACGTGGTGACAAAACTGGATGCAAAGTACAATCCTGAAAATAAGAATACAGATCTGGCTGGTAGCATAGAAAAAAAAATGAATTCACAAGTTATCATGTTAACACAGTTTTTAAAAGATGATCTCTCAAGATAATTGTAGGGAAAAACATATGTCAGTTCTTAGGCCTTCAGAAAATACTGCCCTATAGCACTTTTATACCATCCCAAAATAAGACTATGGTTTTCAGGCAAGGCTATATAGCAGTGATGGCTAATCTTTTTGGCACCGAGTGCCCAAAGCGCGTGCATGCATCCCCAAAATGCAATGCATGCGGGTCCCACTGGGCATGCGCCCTCCCACATGAGCCCTGCCCCCTATATATGTGCACACATCCCCTGTGCATGCGCCCCACTCCCGCATGTGCCTGCCCCCTGCACATGCACGGCAGAGACCTAAAGAGACCTGAAGTTGGCCGGTGAGAGGTACATGCACATGCGCGATGGAGCAGAGCTGGGGAGGCGGTTCGCATGCCCACAGAGAGGACTTTGTGTGCCACCTGTGGCACGCATACCATAGGTTTGCCATCATGGCTATATAAGACATTTTTTGCCTAGTGCTTTAATGAGGAGCTGGAAATCCAACCACAGCAACTTTGTAACTATGGATTGATTAACTCCTATGCAGGTTAGACTATTGGCCAGGTATAAAACATCCATTTATTCCATCTGGAACTTGTGATGGTGGTGATTATCTTACATTGGAGAGAAATGAGATTCAGACATCTGTGTCAACCGAAGACTGCTCTAAATGCTTGGGATTGATGGCCTGCAAAATATTAATAATAATACACATGCAGACTGGACCAAAATCTGTCCTCTAATATTTAAATGTTCTTTTTCTATCTTGAAAGAAAGTTACTGCATTCTGAAGAATGATTCTGATTTTTTTTTCAATTTCTTGGAATGGCATTTTAAATTTCTTTTATTGTTCTGAGTGGGCCCTACTGTTTTTCTTCCAGGAGTGTCCATGTTTTCTGAGGAAGGGCTGCAGACCACCAGAGAAAGATGACTGTGAAAAGAAGACTCTTGCATAAACAACTATAAAATTTAAAATGTTCAAACTTGGGTAGTTGAAAGATGCTGTTTTGTCAGACACCTCTGCCTGTCTTGGAACTGCTTATTTCAAATGTAATGGAAGGGATCTGACCTCAGAAGGGCAGCTCCAATCTCTTTTTGGAAATCAAACTATATTTGGGCACTTAGAAAGTTAAAACTTCAAATTTGTTTATGTGGGATTTAGGTTTGAAGGTAGGTAAGGTTTATAGTTAAAACTTTGCAGTGTTAATCTGAAAACATTCTATGCACCTCTAATATATATCCCTTATCTACCTTCAAACCTAACTCCCACATAAACACATTTATTTTAAAAATAATTTAAGGTGTGCTTTTTTATGTATCAGGTGGCCTCTTGTATTTCTTAAATGCAATGATCTTGTCTCCTGGAGACTTTAATGCATAAGTATGTCTGTGTATTTTTCTTGGTAATAAGATGATAATGGTTTCCTTTACTGTTTCCTGGGATTTTTTTTCTTTTAAACTTCCTAGTATTGTTTTCTTAACTGTAGAAAGTTTGGGAATCACGTTTCAGCCAAAGATTCAGCCCCATTACCCAACTGCTACTATTATACTATTATACCTCACAAATTTCAAACAGTTAAGATACACAGCTGGTAGTTGAGCATTGGGGTGGCTTAGAGGTCAGGATACTCCCCTCACACTCACGAGGTTGTGGCAGTGACAGATGTTTCTCTATTAGGGTGCAAAGAGTAAATATCTGCTTCAAACACTGTGTAGGTGTCAGAAAGAGCATCCGTCCAGTAAACGCTTAGCTCCACTCAATCATCCTAACTCCACCCCAATAAAAGGGATTACAGAGTAAAAAGAAAAAAACCCATGGTTGATATTGAAAATGGTATTATAATAAGGATAATCAATGTACCTCCCCCAGCACACTTTATCTTCCAAGTCAATAGACATAAATGGATCCCCAGCAGTGGCTAAAAATATCCCTCCCATGGATGTGAATGAAAGAATTTTTTGAGAGCATCTAAGCATCAAGAACCAGTTTGGTGTAGTGCAAGGGGTGTCAAACTGGCAGTCTGCGGGCCGGATGTGTCACACGCAGGCCACACTCACCGGTTTCACAAAGGGGAAAAATGTCGTGATACGTCATGTGATGGCCATGTGATGCCGCGAGTTTGACCCCGTGGTGTAGTGGGTTAAAGTGCAGTGTCTAGTCTAATGAGTATGTCTAGTCTAATGAAAAGAAGGACTAGGAGAGACTTGATAGCAGTGTTCTGATATCTCAGGGGTTGCCACAAAGTAGAGGGAGTCAAGCTATTCTCCAAAGCCCCTGAGGGCAGGACAAAAAGTAATGGATGGAAACTAATCAAGGAGAGAAGCAACTTAGAACTAAGGAGAAATTTCCTGACAGAACAATTAATCAGTGGAACAATTTGACTCCAGAAGTTGTGAATGCCCCAACACTGGAAGTTTTTAAAAGATGTTGGATAACCCTTTGTCTGAAGTGGTGTAGGGTTTCCTGCCTAGGCAGGGGCTTGGACTAGAAGACCTCCAAGGTCCCTTCCAACTCTGTTGTTCTATTCTATTCTATTCTATTCTATTCTATTCTATTCTATTCTATTCTATTCTATTCCTATTCTATTCTATTCTATTCTATTCTATTCTATTCTATTCTATTCTATTCTATTCTATTCTATTCTATAGCATCAGGCTAGATGGGGAGTTCTAGGCCTGCCTTAGGCAAAAAGCCAGTTGGGTGACCTGGGGCCAGTCATTTTCTCTCAGCTCTAGGAGGAAGCAATGGCACTTCTGAGAAACGTTACCAAGCAAATTGCAGGGACTTCTCCAGGCAGTCTCCAAGAATCGGACATGACTGAATAAAAGACAAAAAAAAAGGAAAGCATCTAGTAAGCATCTGGAAAGACAGCGTTTCCTGCTGTACTGAATTTTCCACATGGAGTACATGCTTGGGCTTTCACCCGCTGAAGACATCTTTGTTAATATAAATGAATTATATCTGAAAGACCTGGATAAATGCACTTCTCAATTGCAGAAGGGGTGTCACAACTGATGCGGGACTTTCTGGAGTTTGTGGAATAACCATCCTCACCTTTAGCTGATAGGAGTCTCCTGAGGCCTTTGAGAGTAGCAATTTTTTTTGTTTGCAATTCTCAGTGCCTTCACTGCAGGGCATGCAGGGAATACTAAGCAGGGGGAAATCTAAACTTAGAAAGTGACTGATTTCCTCTCCATGGAGATATGGATCACACAGCTAAGTAGGAGGAAGATGCAGAACGCCACCTTAGGCAAGGTTACTATCTGCTCCTACAAAGACTGCTACTGCCCTCTACTGGGCATGTTTGTGGCAGCAAATAGCCCCATGGCAGAAAGAATATCTATCTATCTATCTATCTATCTATCTATCTATCTATCTATCTATCTATCTATCTATCTACCTACCTACCTACCTACCTACCTATCCCCTACAAAGGCAAATTGATAATTGAAGATTGAAATAAAAGAAAGGTCTCCACTTAAAGTCATGGAAAACAGATTTAGCACAGATGTATATAATAAGGCCTTTTGGTATGAAACCCAATAGGCCAATACTTTCACCTTTGATTTTCAGATCATTGCACTTTGTAATCTTCTCCATTTTTTTTTGGTCTTATATTCTACTGTCCCCTGTTGGAAGTTAAAACCTACTCCTCTCCTAGAAAAATGAAATATTTTGGGAAATATTAAAAGGGCAGAATCTTTCCCCTAAAAGGAGGCAGAAACTCAGCCCTTCCACCTTTGTTAATGCCATTAAGGCCTGGGCCAGTCCATTCTACATAACAAAGACCTACCTCATTCATGCAGAGCCATTTCATTGCCCTTTATTGCACCACCCACCAAGTTTCAACCAAACTTAACACAGAGACAACCTACAAAGCTAGCTATGACCTCTGATAGCAACCAATCAGGATACTCTTCCTGTGTCCCAGGAAATTCAAAGCCAGAGGGAGTATAAAACCCAGGGAGTCTCAGCATCTCTTCCCTTTTTTCTTCACCCAAGAGCTCCAAGGCATGTGATCCTGCAGGTGGAGGCCTGCAGGTCTGAGGGCCCAGAAGGGAGGTGTTTGCTGCCACGGCCCGGGCTGGGTGAGTTGGTGCTGCTCTGGATGGGGTTGTGGGTTGAGTCTTTGGCGGAGACCCCCCCAAGGAGGATGTCGCCGTGGCTCTGGTCCCGTGGTCGTGGCTGGCGTACAAATGCTGTACTGTTTTCAGACTCCTTCGGACCTGATCATCCTATGTTGCTCATGGGCTCCATCTTTGGCCACTGTCTCTTTGTCTTCTAATGTCATTCTGGACTTTTCTGGCACTATGGAAGGTGCCCGGTTCATCTATGCCATCTACCCAGACTTGTATCCTGCCTCCCTTCTCTGGGGCCTGGCTATTCCCCATTGCAGTGAGAGGGCAATGGAAGGACTCAATCCCCCTGCAGTGAGAGCAGGGGGCTGCTCAGGACTTTTGCCACAAGTCACTGTGGTGGCAGAGCAGTGACTGGTCCATTTTGACTCTGGCCCTCGGCAGCTGTGAGGGAGCTGCTGATTGTGGACTGTTCCTGACTACCATCACCGGCCCTTTGTATTGTATTTCTATCTTTGCAATATTTCCATCTAACCAACAACCTCCTCTACCAATTTGCCCTGAAATGTGTTTGTCATGCCTGCCTATTCCCTGCTGGAGCTACGGGCCCTCCAGACGTTTCCCCTGTCTGTGAAGTGGCCCTTTGGGTTGTCAAGAACTTACCTTAATGACGGATCCCGAGAGGTGGCATGCTGCGACCAAGGGTTTAAATTCTAAATTTGGTACTAAGGGGAAACTTTTAAATTTTTAATTGGTCTTAAGGGGTTAGGGAGGGGTGGATGGGTCTTTTGCAGCCCGGTGCATGGCGGGGGGGGTTGGGGGCGGGCCCCGGGGTGTGAGGGGGACCGTGATTCCCAGGGTGGTTGGGATTGGCAGGAGACGTCGAGGCATAGGGCCATATCATGTGTTGGGAGCGCGCACCCGCCATCTCTGTGCAGTCGTGCCCTCCCCTATGGCCTCCTCCCTAGGGGGCATGGGAACCGGGACACCTGGGCTTAGGCTGGTGTATTGTAACACCAGGTCCATGGCTAATAAGTCCTCCCTCCTCCATGAGATCATTGAGGAGGAGGCTGCGGACCTGGCTTGCATCACCGAGACCTGGTTGGGCCCAGAGGGTGGTGTCCCTCTGGTTGAGTTGTGCCCTCCAGGTTTCCGGGTTCTGCACCGGCCACGGGCCCAGGGAAGGGGTGGTGGGGTGGCTGTGGTTATCCGGGAGACCTTGTTTCCAAGGGAGGTCATGGTTCCAGAGATAGGTGGGAGTGAGACCCTCCTCCTGAGGTGGGGGCCTAATGGTCGGGTGGGCTTGCTGCTCGCATACCTTTCCCCCAGCTGTGTGACAGCAGCCCTGCCTGGGCTTCTCGATGTCCTCTCGGGGGTGGCGGTGGAGTTCCCGGGCCTTATAGTCCTGGGGACTTCAATCTGCCCTCCCTGGGGGGCGTCGGGTTTGGCCCAGGAATTCATGGCTTCTATGGAAGCCATGGGCCTGACCCAATTGATTCAAGGCCCGACTCATGAGGGGGGAAACACTCTTGACCTAGTTTTTGTCTCTGAGCAGTGGCGTAGTGACAGAGGGCAAGCCACTTTTACGGCATTGCCCGTTCCATGGTCTGATCACTATCTCCTATGGCTGGTCTTCCAACAGGCCGCCCCCCACTGCTGGGATGAGGAGCCACTTAGATGGTTCTGCCCCAGACGCCTGATGGACCCTGAGAGGTTCCAGGCGGAACTGGGGTTTTTTCCCTCTTCCCTTGCCCACAGCTCTGTCGAGGATCTGGCAGCTGCTTGGCAACAGGCTGCGTCGGATGCCCTCGACAGGGTTGTCCCCATGCGTCCCCTCACGCGTGGATCCCGGATGGCTCCTTGGTATACGGAGGAGCTCCGGGAGATGAAGCGCCATCGGAGGGGTTTAGAGAGCAGGTGGAGGTCCACCCGCTCCCAGTCTGATCGAGCCCAGCTAAGAGCCCATATTAGGACTTACCTGGTAGCTATGAGAGGTCTTATCTCTCCGCCTCATAGCGTCTGCAGATAACTGCCCAGCCACCCTGTTTGGGCTACCCGCTCTCTCCTTCATACAGAGGGAGGGGGACCCACTGAGGGAAGGGCTGAGGAGTTTGGTCAATATCTGTCGGATAAGATCGCCGGATTCGGGCGGGTTGTCCTCTGATTTGCAGTGGTCTGAGGAACGGGATACAAGCAGTCTGGCCAGTGTGATCTGGGATGAGTTCGATCCTGTTTCCGAGGATGAAGTGGACAGGACTATGCGGTGGCTGAGTTCCACCACATGTTTGTTGGACCCTGTCCTTCCTGGTTGGCTTATGCGCCAGGGAGGCCACCTGCGGTTGGCTCCGGGCAGTTGTCAATGCTTCTTTAAGAGAGGGTGTTTTTCCCTCCGCCTTGAAGGAGGCGGTGGTGAGACCCCTCCTGAAGAAGCCTGCCCTGGACCCGACCGTGTTAGACAACTTTCGTCCAGTCTCCAACCTTCGCTTTTTGGCGAAGGTTGTTGAGAATGTGGTGGCTCGGCAGTTTCCACTCTTCCTGGATGAAGCGGACTACCTGGATCCATATCAATCGGGCTTCCGACCTGGTTTCAGCATGGAGGCGGCATTGGTGCGCTGATGGATGATCTCTGGAGGGCTCGGGACAGGGGTTTTCCTCTGTCCTGGTCCTATTAGACCTCTCAGCGGCTTTTGATACCATCGACCATGGTATCCTTTTGCGACGCCTCGAGGGGTTGGGAGTGCGGGGCACTGTGCTTGTGGTTCACCTCCTACCTCTCGGGCAGTCTGTCGGTATTGGCAGGGGGCAGAGGTCGACCCGAGGTGCTCTCTTGTGGGGTCCCTCAGGGGTGGTTCTCTCCCTCTTCTATTTAACATCTACATGAAGCTGCTGGGTGAGATCATCCGTGGTTTCGGGGTGAGATTCCATCAGTGCAGATGACACCCAGCTGTACATCTCCACCCGAACCAGATCAGTGATGCCCTCTCCTGATGACCCAGTGTTTGGATGCGTGCAGTTTGGATGGCGGGAACATGCTTGACTCAACCCGGCCAAGACTGAGTGGCTGTGCATACCGGCATCTCGGCCCAGTCAGGAATATCCATCTTTGGCCATAGGGGGAGGTGTTGCCCCTGTGGATAGAGGCGTGGAATCTGGGGTCCTCCTGGATGTGCGGCTCGTTGGAGGAGCAGGTGGGGGCCGTTGCCAGGGGCCTTTGCCCAGCTCCGCCTTGTTCATCAGCTAGCCCATTTCTGGACCGAGATGCCCTGCGCACAGTCACTCATGCCCTTGTTACCTCTAGACTTCGACTACTGCAACGCTCTCTATTTAGGACTGCCCTTGCATACCATCCGGATTGCAGCTGGTGCAAAATGGCGGGTGGTGATGGGAGTTTCCGATTCTCCCATGTTACCCCCTCCTGCGCTGCCTGCATTGGTTGCGGTTGCACTCGGGTGAGATTCAAGGTTTTAGTTTTAACATACAAAGTCCTTCACGACATGGGTCCTCAATATTTAAGGGCGACTCCTGCCGATATCGAATGCCAACCGCCCTGTGCGAGCACACAGGCAAGGACTCCTTGGGGTCCCGTCGGTGGCCAATGCCGGCTGGCGGTCCCCGGCGATGAGCCTATTCTGTCGTGGCCCCTGACCTCTGGAACCAACTCCCCTGGGGCTCCGCCTGGCCCCTGACCTCCGCACCTTCCGCCATGATTTGAAGACCTGGTTGTTTGACCAATCCGGCTGTGACCCTTCTTGGGGGATGGGTTTTAAACTTTTAAGTATTGTAAATTTCGTTTTATTTTTGGGCTTGTAACTTCGATTTAATCTTTTTAAATTATTTATTGTTGTTTTTAGCTGTGAGCAGCCCGAGTCTTGGAGATGGGGCAGCATACAAGTCAATAAATAAATAAATAAATAATAAATAAATCCTGTCCATCCATTAAACCATCTTTCCTAACAGCCTCCATGTTATGGCTCCCATTGGCCTGAACAGCATGGCCAGCACCAAAAGTTTCTGGGAATCTGCATTCAAAATGCTGTAGGTCCCTAATCATGCTTATCTAGTATGTTCTTAACCCTGGATGCCAAACAGGGACTCACTGCCTCTCCTCAATCATTTGCTTAGACTGGTTCTGAAATAAATGTGTAGACACTTGAAACAGAAAAAAGATGCCCTTTAGCCAACTATTAATAAGCTTGCATTTTGTCTAGAATATGGCACTGAACTCGAGCTCTTTAAGCTTCCAGGCCTTCATTCATTTGACAGGAATTTTTGTAAGCTCCTTACAGCAGATGAGGTAATTACATCTAACCAGAGTATGTCAGCACATGCCATGTTGATTTCAGGCTAATCCCTCATGCCAGCCAAGTCACAGTCATTATACAAACCTCCTCATTCTTCTTTTCATTCCGGCTAGCAGAACTCAGCTGCAACTATCCAGGCAACCACCAGGTGGCAGCCAAAAGACAGAGTTTTCTTTACTGTATACCTAGATGACCATCTAAAGGCCATCTGGATTTCTGCAGTCCAGCACAGGGAGTCTTATTTTTATCTTCTCAGATTCTGAACTAAACTGATTGCCCGTTTGCCAAAGAGCAACATGTGAAAAACCCTTGGTGGCTCAGGCTGTAAATGCCTGCTCTTAAGATCCAGCTGTCTACAATTACTGTAGGCTCGAATCCCACCAGGCTCAAGGTTGACTCAGCCTTCCATCCTCTCGGGGTAGGTAAATTGAGGACCCAAGATTGTTGGGGGCAATTAGCTGACCTTGTAAAAATGCCGCTTAGTAATAAGCAGGCATATACAATGGAATGAAGGCTATTGCTGAGCACACTGGGTTGTATCCCAAAATTGTAAGCGCCCTGAGTCTTGAGGAGAAGGCGCATATAAATGTAATTAAAAAAAACTCCAAGAATGACGTGTGTGCCCGATTTCCGAGATGCTGATTTGCAGGTATGAACCCCGCTCCCCAGCTTTGCCCTAAGGCCAGAAAGTGATCCAACACTACAATGCCACCATGTTCATTAATCCCAGAATAAAATATGTTTGAAAAAGCTGCTAAGTCACTGATGCTATAAGGGAAGCTCTTCTTCAAAACAAAACAAAGAAAGATCATTGAGCAAAATCCCAGGACTTAATTTTGGCACACAAAGACTCCATCTAGACTTGCAATTCATACTCTTGGTCCTCAACGCTTGTAACTATGGCTACAAATGGATGTCTGCTTCATCAGAATCGTTGATGAACGAGAATTCCTCCATAAGGAAACAGCAATGAATCCTCAATGAATGACTCCATTTGGAAGCAGAAATTTCTCAATGAATGACCCCAATTGGAAGCAGAATTTCCATTGCTAAGCAAGATGGTCATTAAGTGAATTTTGCCTGATTTTACTACTTTTTTTTGCCATGGCTGTTAAGCAATTCACTACTGTTTTTAAGTGAATTGTGTGGTCATTAAATGAATCCAACCTCTCCCAGTGACTTTGCTTGTCAGAAGCCAACTGGGAAGGTTACAAATGGGGATCAAATACCCGAATTTTGATCCTGCAACAACTGTGGGGTCAGCTGTGATGGTCAGAAATATGAGGGTTGGTTGTAAGTTACTTTTTTCAAGGCTGTTGTAACTCCAAACAGTTGCTAAATGAATGATTGTAAGTGGAGAACTACCTAAACTAACCTGCATCATCAGTTCTGTACATCAACTCACTGGAATCCCATTTCCCTCAGCTTGTTTTACTTTATGTACTGGTTAGAAAAGAGATTTTAAAAATAAGGAGGGAAAAATGGTTGGGTTAAATGCACAGTTCCTGCCCCTAACTTCACTTCATTAAAGTCTCCACTTAAATGAAAGTCGAAATACTCAAGTCAGCTTCAAAATTCCTTTCACAGCTTTTTAAAACTTCCCATAAATATATCAAAAATTGCATTTATATCCACATGTAAAGTAATATTGGCTCTTTCAAGTGAAATTAAGGGAATTCAAAACCAAAAGAACATCTAGATCCTTAGATAACTGACATTGACTTATTACACCGTGTGGAGGTGAACATCCTGCCCATGAGTGATTTTTAAGGGAGGGCATTTTTTCCAGTTAAGAAAAGAGATTCAATAAGACTACCATACATCTCCCAATTGTCCTCAAATTAAAATTAAAATAAAAGACAAAGCAAAAGTAGGAATGGCTGCCTTAATGAATACACTGTGGCTATTTCAATCAAAAAGCAAGAGAAGGAGGATATGTTGAAAAAAATGCAAATTACTTTTTGAAAGAAAAATATGTAATATGTATAATACATCATCACTTTAGGCATATGCTTTGGACAACAAAGATTTTGCTTCCTGAACACTTTTGGAAGTGTTTTATAGATTTTTGGATGCTAATCATGAAAATAACTTAGCCTGTCACATTTTGTAGAAATCTTGTTTTTACACAATGGCAATATAAACCATTAAGTACCTGTTGGCTATGCTGCACATGTGAAAGAAACATATGAAAACATGGAACTGTTGCTGGAGCACATCCAGTACACAAAGTATAACTGGAACATTTGTGCAAATCTAAAAGTAGTGGTTGTGTTACTTGGAATGTGGCTCGCATATACCCAGGGGTGGGATTCTACCAGTTTGCACCTATTTGCTAGAACCGGCTGTTAACATTCTAAGCAGTTCGGAGAACCGGTTGTTAGAAGAAATTACTGGCCTAATCCTGTAAGGAAGGCAGGAAGGAAACATTCTGGTGCTGCTTACAGAAACTGCCTCCTTAACCCTTATTACATTCTTGGCAGGACTAGACTTCCTGTCTCAGGAACTTCTCTGGAGTTTTTTTCCTTCCTTTGCTGGTACTTTGCTTGTGTGGAGTGACCATTCAAAGTTAAAATGGCACTGAAAAAAGTGACTTATGACCATTCTTTACACTTACGACTGTTGCAGCATCCCCACAGTCATGAGAGGCCAGGCGAGGAGATGCGTGCCTCGATGTGAATGATACTGAGTTGGCCACATCCGGCCAATAACATGACCACCAAGCTATGTCCACCCAGTCACATGTCTACCAAGCCACACCCACCACCTAAGCCGCACCCACAGAACCAGTTGTTAAAAAATTTGAATCCCACCCCTGCATATACCAAGTACTATTGTTATGTATGCGAATGGACAACTGTGCAAGAGAATATCGTTACATTAAAAAGAAATGGCCACTCTGATAGAATTTGGTCCCTGGACAGAAAAATGTGGTACAAGAATCACTTGTTGACCCAGCAAAGATACTTTTGCCTCTGCTTCACAAGAAAATGCTGAAAAATGATGACTGATGAAGATGTTTGTGAAAGCGATGAAGAAGGATGGTGATGGTTTTCATTATTTGAGATGGATGTTCCCAATAATAACTCATGCCAACATTAAGGAAGGCATTTGTGTTGGTCCACAGATCAGATACGTCATCAATAACAAGTGGTTCAAACATCTGTTAGTGGGGCCAGAGAAGATTGCCTGGACAGCATTCAAAGACATGGTTGAGAATTTTCTTGGCAATCACAGAGCACCAAACTGTATTCAGCTAGTTGACAAACTTCTCACAGCATACAAGACCATGAAGCGCAACGTGTCACTGAAGAGTCATTTTCTGCATTCACACTTGGACTTCCTTCCCGAAAATCATTGGACGCTGTGTACAAATGAAAATCAGCAATGAAACACTTTTGGCTCTGTTGAACTCTTGCATCATGTTGGAAACATTATGAGATTACATGCATTACAGTCATTAAAAGTTAATTTTACATTTCTCAAGATTCCTATGTGGTACAGTCATTCTGAAATTCTATTTGTGGTCTGTTTGAAGGCGTCTATCATAATCACCAAAAGTTTTTCAGGAAGTAAACCTTTGAAACGGTTAGTTGCACAATGTTGGGTGACACATATCACTATTGCCTTTTCCTCTACTGCTTGGCAATGGTTGCTTTCTCGGATATTCCTCTGCATCACTTCAGAGAGGAATTAAGTGATTCCTGCACCCCCAAGTCCCTGTTTCACCCCTGCTTATCGTGTGGATGGGGGCAGTAGTTGTAACAAGCCTTTTCTTCATTTTTCTTTCTTTTTCTTCTCTTTTCCTCTGTAGAACTCCAGTTCCTAGACCACAGTGCTCTTGGAAATGTATTTATTAATTAGCTATTTTTATCCTGCTTTTATTACTTATATAAGTAATTCAAGGTGGTTAACATACCTAAATACTCTTTCCTTCTTCTCTTTTTTCCACAACAACAAACTGGTGAGGTGAGTTGGGCTGAGAGAGAGGACTGGCCCAGAGTCACCCAGTGGCTTTCATGCCTAAGGTAGGGCTAGAACTCTGAGTCTCCTGGTGATTTGCCCAGAGTAGCCCAATGGCTTCCATGCTTAAGGTGGGGGTTGAACTTAGAAACACCTAGTGATTGGCCCAGAGTCACCCAGTGACTTTCATGCCTAAGGTGAGGATTGAACTCATGGTCTCCTGATTTCTAGACCAGCACCTTCATTACTATGTCAAACTGGCTTTTTCTGAATGAAATGAAGGTTGTGGGCCTGGATAATTAAAGCAGCCCATTCATCCTGTGCAAAGCTTTTGAAACAAGAAATTAAAGCAACCAACAGATTTCTTCTTAAGGGCCCATGTAAGCCTTGCAAGGTAGATTAGACTAAGAAACTATTGTCATGTAGGTCATTGCTACTTTTATTGTAAAGTTATAATAACAGACTCTTGCAAGTTTGAATGTTCTTTTCCCTCCCTTGTTTTATTTTCATGTGAACTAGGGAAAGGCTTCTCCAGGACTGTTTTTCAAATTATTTTCTTGGCCCTGGTTCAAGCCTGCTTATCAGAACTTGGTAGTGGCCCTTATTCCTGTCACTCAGCTATTCCCCATGAAGAGAAGGATGACAATCTTAATTTTTTACTGCTCCCTATTAGCTGCTATTTCAGACCTGATTTCTATGGTGTCACACATAATAAGCTGTTATCAGCTCCAACTGGCATAGTTAGTCCAATCCTCCATGGACTTGTCCAAACTCCTTTTTAAATTATCTGGATTGGTGACCATAATCACATCTCAGAGGAAAGAATTCCACTATTTGTGCTGTTACTGTTCTATTGGAAAGTATTCATCTCCGAGCATAGCAGTGTTTGGAAGCTTCTTATCAAGGGTCTTCTTAACATAAGGCAGCGGTTGGAAATTGTTAGGAATCTGCACACCAATTAGTTGGGTTGGCAATATATAAACCAACAATGTATGTTTGTAGCTTTAATACAAATTCACTGTATTGATTTATACTATATTCCGATTGGTTGATTATATTGCAAATTACCATAAGAGGGAGGTAGAGATCATAGCGTGCTCTCTCTGACATTCTGTTGCTATCTAAGGTTCTCTGTTGTATTTATGCTGCGCTTATACTTCGATATCTTTGTTTACTGTAAATGACAAAGGCAACCAGTAAGAAGACTTTGTAATGGATATTATCTGGACTGTTAAACGTATATGACCTGGACTGTTTATTGGACTGTGCTATTTCTTAGAGTAAACTTTAACTCAATTTAGTGTATCTCTGTGTGGCTGAATAATTATTCATAACTACTCTCATAAACGTTTCCATGTGCATATCCTTGTTACTCAAGGGTTATTCTCTACATTTTATAACACAAATAATGTTTTCACACTCTCTTCAGTAACCCCCCAAAATATATCTGCAATATGAATGTGGAGCGATGTTGTTGGAAGGATCTTTATCAAGTTGAGCTTGACTCCTTAGCAACTTCATAGAAACGTTCATGCAGTTTTCTTGGCACTAGAAATGGTTTGCTGTCCCTTCTTCTGAGATATTTGTCAACTTCCCAGCCCAAGGTTTCTCATCTAAGTAGTAATCAGGTCTGTTCCTTCTTCTCTTAAGTCAGACAAGGTCAGCCAAGTTTTGACATCTGCTGAGGCACATCCTTATACATCTTCAATTCCTAATCAACCAGTCATTGCTAACTGAGTCAACAAACCAAGTGGCAAATGTGATCTTGAGCTGACCTTGTATTTATGTGTTGCATCTGCATACATCTGCAAAGTGAAATCTGTGCTACCAACTGAGCCAACCAATACAGATGCCAATCTGTCAATTGAGTAATGACAGTTCTAATATTCTAGTTTCCAGGCCCTCTGGCCCAGTCAACTCCAGAAGCACTGCATTTATAAACAATGTTGAGTACAATGTGGACTACATGAATGCATTCAAATCTGATACAATGGATTGAATAAACCGGTCTTGTGCCTTTTTTAATCCTCAAATAAACTTGGGGAAGAACCATAAAAAGTCTTCCCAGACCTCCTGATGAGTGCTTCCTTTTCAGAATTGAATTATTCATGTGGTGGTGCTGAATTATTCAGGATGGTATTCAATTATTAATGTTGTTGCCTTTACCCATGCCCCCTCCTGCCCCCTCTAAACTTTGCCTGTAGCTTTAAAAATTTAGCATTATTTTTCTGGTAACTCCAATAAATACGGCTCTGAGATAGGATTCTAGGGTGGCAAATAAATATTTAAATTAAAAATAAAATACGCTGATCAAAAGAGCAGCATTTCCAGTGGAACAGCTTGTGGAAAACAAGGCATGTGAGTTGTTAAACAAGAATTGGTACCAACACACCATATTGCGAGCTTTTATGTCTAACTGTGCTTAATGGTTACGCTGCCAAAATAAGCAGCAGGACTCAAAACAGATTATGAGCAGTTGAAGAATTCTTGGAGCTCACCGGATCATCTGTAAACAGCAATTGCAGAGGACAAGGCTTAGAGAGCAAGAGCCTCACTTGATGCAAGCATAAAAATGTACAGTATGCCATTCCATTATCAAACATAAATGAAATATTTTGGTATTAACTTTAAAAGGATTTTCTCTAAATACAACAACAGAGTGATATCTTGGTCTCTCTGTCCCTTGCATTGCATTTTCAGCATCACCTTCACATTTGAAGAGGGGTTGAATGCATCTCAAAAGCAGACTATTATGTGGCACAAAATCCTTCAAAGAAGAAATTGCATTAACTGAAAGCAAAGTGGTATGTTTCTCCCACCAACAAAAGTTGGACACTCCTATTCTAGAGCTACTGGCATGAATTTCATGCCATATACTTATCAAAGCAAGGAGGTGGCTTACAGAGTTTTTAAAAATCCATTAGATAATAAAAATGTATAAAGAACCCCACCTCCCATCCCCCTGGCAGCAACAACCCAATCAAATTAATTGATTGTCTCCATCTCCATTTGTGGTCCCCAGGCCTGATGGTAAAACCATAGTTTTAGGGCCTTTCATAAAGTTGCAGGGGGGAGGTATTGTATCTCAGGAAAGGGAATGATAGCAATAGCACTTAGACTTATATACTGCTTCATAGTGCTTTACAGCCCTCTCTAAGCAGTTTTACAGGGTCAGCCTATTGCCCCCAACAATCTGGGTCCTCATTTTACCCACCTCGGAAGGATGGAAGGCTGACTCAACCTTGAGTTGGTCAGGATCAAAGCCCAGAGTATGTCCTGCAATACTGCATTCTGACCACTGCTCCATCACAGCTCATGATGTTTCTTAAAGTAGGAGCTACACTGAGAAAGCCCTTTTTCATGGTTCCACTAGATAATAATCTCTAACTGATGTGACCCATAACATGTCCTGCTATGTTTTGGTGCCATGACAGTTTATTATGAGCACTAGTATGTTGCCTTTCCATTTTCATTACTGACAGGACCAAATGAATGCTGTGTAATATGTGGTACATAATCAGTCTTTGAATAAATCAGATATGGTTTAGCTACCGTGTTTCCCCGAAAATAAGACCTACCCCGAAAGTAAGACCTAGCACTATTTTCTAAACCTGCCCTAATATAAGACCTACCCGAAAATAAGACCTAGTGTAAATCTCCAGTTCAGGAAGACTTTTCAGGAGCAACCGTGCACCATAAACATCACACTCACACCCACTATTTGGCACCATAAATATATAAGACCTACCCGAAAATAAGACCTAGTGTGTTTTTGGGAGCCAAAAAAATATAAGACAGTGTCTTATTTTCGGGGAAACACGGTATATTTAGCTAATATTTAAGTAGACTTCATCTCTCATCCACCATGGAAATCAAAGTGGGTACATGACGTTTCTAGAATTTGTTTTAAACCCATGTAATGACTTGTCCTTATCCCATTTATTTTCAGCAAGATGAATGGTTTATAGAACATAGAATAATAGAGTTGAAAGTGATCTTGGAGGTCTTCTGACCCTATACCATTTCAGACAAATGGTTGTCCAGTCTCTTTTTGAAAGTGATGAAGCAGCCACAACATCTGAAGGCAAGCCATTCCATTGGTTGATTGCTCTCACCATTTGGAAATTTCTCCTTAGTTCTAGGTTGCTTCTCTCCTTGGTTGGTTTCCATCCATTGTCTTGCCTTTTGGTGCTTTGGAAAATAGTTTGATCCCCCTCATCTTTGTAGGAGCCCCTCAAATATTGGACCCCTGCTATCATGTCATCCCTAGTCCTTCTTTTCACGAGACTAGACATACCCAATTCCTGTAACCCTTCTTCATATGTTTTAGCCTCCATCCCCCTAATTGTTATTCTTATTGCTCTTCTCTGCACTCTCTCTAGAATCTCAACATCTTTTTTATATTGTGGTGACCAGAACTAGATGCAGTATTCCAAGTGTGGTCTTATTAAAGCTTTGTAAAGCTGTACTAGAACTTCACGTGATCTTGATTCTATCCCTTTATTAATGCAGCCTAGTATTACATTGGCTTTTTTGGCTACTGCCACACACTGTTGGCTCATTATGCATCCACAAACTATGTCCTCAAGCAATGTGAGCAAATGTCACCTTGGGTTGAAGATGGAAATTAGACTTCAACAAATTTTGGATGCCCATAATATTTGCTTCAGCTATAGCTTTGATATGTAGGCAGCTTACCACCTATTTTTTCCCAACAATTTTTCTGCAAAAACTCAGTAGAACATACCTTGTTCATACCTGGCTACTTGTAAAAGGGTTGTGTTCCTTTTAATATTAGAACTCTGATAATAGTTCCTCCCAAGTGATTCCTTTTCTTGTAAAAGAAGCTTTATGGACAATATACACAAAAGTAAATTCCTGGTACAATATCTCCAAAATCCTGACAAATAAATTCCCCCATGCCCAGGCCTTTTAAGATTCTCTCTGTGTCACCTTGAAGGCAGTTGGCTGATTTGAGACAATAAATTACTTTTGCAACAAATGCCACAACAAATTGTTTTGTCTTTCCAAAATAAACTAGTGGTATGTTCTCAAACCCCACTGATATATAACAAACTAAATTTCTTT
Organism: Naja naja; assembly: GCA_009733165.1. NCBI lineage: Eukaryota > Metazoa > Chordata > Lepidosauria > Squamata > Elapidae > Naja > Naja naja. Next base: position 143,322,227 of record CM019148.1, read on the forward strand.
TTGCTTTAGTCACTCACAGGGAGGAAAAATGAGCCCAGATAGTGAAGCACTTTCGAAGAATTAACCTCTACACTTTGGCTTGGTCATGCATTGGTCCCATGAAAGAATAATGCTGAGTGCACATTGATGGAGCTTTGGGTCACATACTTCGTACTTCATAGGAGAAATGACCCTTACAGCTGACCTATCGAGTAAAAAGGAGTGAAAAGTTAAGTGTGCAGCTTCCGTTCCTTCCTCCAAAATATCTACTAATTAACAAAGCAGCTAAGTTCCTGGACTAACAACATAAATTGTTTTTGAATTCAACCAATTAAAGTCAGCAAATTGCACATTCACCCAGACTCTAGAAATGGATCAATGTTTCTAATATTTCCCTATGTCTCTCACACTCAAGGCTAGACAAAAAAGAGGAAACATGTCTCCGAGGCAGCTAGGTTATTAATTTATGTTTCCAATGTTGAAAGACAGTCTTTACAATTAAGAAGAGGGCAGCAAATCCACTCCCCTTGTTCGGTTGTCAACTTCTATGTAGGGAATGAGTGGTTCAAAAGAATATGGGCATTTAAAAATATTAAACCCTGTCTAAAAGTCAGAGTAATAAACGTAATTAATTCTTCCCAGAATATTAACATTGCTAGGACATTGCAAATGTGTATGCTTTAATGAAACATTATTCTTCTGGCACTGTAGAGAAAAGAAATGTATTCATTCCTTTTCTATATAAAAGCAATGGATCCAACCAGTCTGATATATTATTTTGGGTATGGCCGTTCAGTCAACACTGAGTCCATCTAAAAGTAGCAATCTATTTCAAAAGACAAAAACAAAGCTGTTAAGTTTGGTGGTGTGAAGTAAGGCTCAGGATGCAGTGGAACAAAGCTCAGAGAGAGTTGATTTCACCCAGTTCCAAAAGGCCTTTCTTGCCAGTTAATATCTGAGTATCAGGGTCTATCACTGCTCTTCTTCCATGCAACAGAAACAACAATGGAGATCAGTCCTTGCTCTTCCATTCCTACCTTTTAAAGGGACCTTTTAAAAAAAAAGGTGTCCAGAATTCTTTCCAGAACTCTTTCACAAGATCATTGGACATATAATTTTTTGGGGGGGGGGAACCCACTCTAGAGTACTACTGTTTCATGAGAATGAAAAACATGCATTAATAAGGAATTCATTTAGGATCTAGCTCACACTTCAGAAAGAGCCTGCAAAGGATTAAAAAGATGTCTTCCAGTGGAAACCAGCTGGTATATCAGTTCAGCAGCACAGAGCAAAATGGCGTGGACAACTGTGCCCAGCTGAGAGGCCATGCACAGCCAATACAGGTAGTTCCCAACTTACAACCACAATTGGGCCCAAAATTTATGTTGTTAAGTGAGAAATTTGTTAAGTGAGTTTAACTCCATTTTACGACCTTTCTTTCCACATTTGTTAAGTGAATCATTGTAGTTGTTAAGTTAGTGACACAGTTGTTAAGTGAAACTGGCTTCCCCATTGCCTTTGCTTGTCAGAAGGTCTCAAAAGGGGAATTACATGACTCTGGGACACTGCAACCATCACAAATGTGAGTCAGTTGTCAAGCATCCAAACGAAACTCATGTGACCATGGGGATGCTATAACGATCATAAGTGTGAAAACTGGTCATACCTAAGTCATTTTTTTCAGTGCCATTGTAACTTCAAATGGTCTGTTGTAAATGAACTGTTGCAAGTACAGTCATTCAGTAGATCAAAAACACTTTAACATCAGGTCAATTAAACAGAAATTAGGAGTTCCTCAAGTGGGGGCTGGAAATGTGATGAAAGTAGCATCACATAAAGACATGACCTTAAAAAACAGCTACTGCAACTATCTCAAGACACCGTTAGGAAAAATGTGTGGATGGGTCCATGGTGACATTTGGTCAGGTCTCCTCTAAATTTGACTGGGGGGGAGGGCAGAGATGGTATTCAGCAGGTTCTGACCAGTTCTGGAGAACCGGTAGTGGAAATTTTGAGTAGTTCAGAGAACCGGCAAATAGCCCCTCTGACTGGAGATTTTACAGTATCCTTCCCCTGCTATGTCCACCAAGCCACGCCCACAGAACTGGTAGTAAAAAAATTTGAATCCCACCACTGAGGGAGGGCATTCCTCACACTTGCTGGCAAAGGGGACCCAGGTTATTTTTTTGGGCTTATCCAGACTAAAATCCCAAGGCTAGACTAATAGGTGGCGACGCACTTCAGGAAAACTAGGCTTATTTTTATCCATAAATGTCTACCTGATATGACAGAACTCAGAGATGACCAGATTTAAAAATTATAGGAAGCTACAAATGAATATTTTTTTTGATGAAGCTGGCAGTGCTGGTCAGGCCTGAAGGCATTGTAGGAGATTGGTGGCATCTCTTTAGAGGTGGAGCTGGCTGCAAAAACCTGGGCATATTGGTGATAGGCTATGGCAGATCCTGGCAGCAAAAACTTTGGAAAGAGATTGGTTATTTTTCCAAAAAAATCCTGCAGGCCGCACAAGGCTACTTGGCTGGTCACATGTGGCCCATGGATCATCTGTGCTGCATGGTGAGCATACGCTCTCAGTTTCAGTCTAAGCTTCAGTATTACACGCCCAGGTGGCTTTAAAGTGTGTTACTTCTACCTCACTTATAGAAACCAGTGAATCTAATCATGTTGTCAGTTTTTGGCCCTGACTTCTACAAGCCCTAACCCTGGCGTTGATTTTCATTCCTCACTTCAACAAAGTCTAACTGAGAGTAGAATTTTTCCATGGATTTTACTGTGGTAAAAAATAGTTTGAACCATCCTTTAGAGTAGACAGCCTCTGCAAATATTATCCTAATGTCTATTTTGGCTGCTGACTTCAAAGCAGCTGAAACCCAGGCCTATCCCTAGCTTTAATTTTCTCTGGGAATAAGATTTTTTTCTCTGCATTTTACTGTGATCCAAAACGAAATCTGAATGCAAAGCTTTCAGCCTCCCTTTTTTGGAGAACTTTTGTGAATAAAATCCTGCTTTTTGTTTCCAGCACTGCCTTCAGGGAAGTCTAACTGAAACCTCAACTTTAACCTTAGCATTAATTTTTTATCCCATGAATTTTACTGTGGTCCAAAACAAAGTTTTAAGTACATAGCAATAGCAATAACACTTATATACCACTTCACAGTGCTTTACAGCCCTCTCTAAGCAGTTTACAAAGTCAGCCCCAACAATCTGGGTCCTCATTTTACCGACCTTGGAAGGATGGAAGGCTGAGTCAGCCTTGAGCCAGTGAGGACTGAACCCCTGGCAGTCAGCAGAATTAGCCTGCAAGTACCACATTCTAATCACTGCTCCACCACAGCTCTATATACCCCACCCTTCCCATGTGCCTATGGTTTTAATGTCTGATTTTAATGTTTCAACTGTGTATGTATCTGTAAGCTGCCCAGAGTTACCTGATGGTAAAATGGGCAGCCAATATATTTTATAAATAAGTAAATAAACATGAAAATTACAAACTCAAAAGGAAAAGAAAAATGTCTATATTTATATTTATTAACAGTGGCTTATTTGCCAATGAATTCACTACTATAATATGAACAATTTAAGGTATTATTGTAAGCTGTTACGGAATCTCTGCCATAGAAGCACATATTACTGCATTCTACGACTTGTAGGAAATACCATTTTCTCCAAAACATACAGTATCACATATTTCCTACAATCATTCCTTGGTATCTGTAATAATATAACTTTTCCCATTTTTAAATATAATTCCTTTTTCCATCCCCATCCTCAATAGAACCACAATTTCTGATAAAAGTCAAATTTCAAAACCTTTTAATATAGTTTAAGATTACATTAACATCTTTAACATATAGCAATAAAAATAAATAAATAAAACATATAAAGATTTTCCAATAAATATATTAATATACCTTCAGACCTTAAAATACCATTATTCCGAGAAAAGAGAAAATGATCGCATGACTATAACATGTGGGTCAGTGAGTCTTCAAATTTCTTACATCTCCAGCATTTAAAAAATAATAATTCTGATGTTCATTCTTCAAGTACATTCTTTAAGGAATCCAGTGCACCCAAAATACAACATTTGATGAATTAACCTTCATGTTAAATATGTAGGTACAATTTTAACATTTTAAGAACCTCAAGCCAGAAATTCCAGTCCTTTAGTCCTTGCTTGAAATACTCCAGAAATATCCATTTATAAATATTCTTGACTTATAAAGATATGCTCTACCTTTTAGTTTCGCACAGTACAAAAATGAACCACCTGAGAAAAAGCAACTCAGCTGCCTCTGAGCCAATCAAAGTATTTGGTCTCTATTTATCCATTAGAACATGCTTAAGCTGTTAAGCTTTAAGGTTGCAGATTGCGAATTGAATTTCGTTGCATTGACCACATTCAATTTGAAATCAGGAGAAAGGTTTACAATGGTTATTAGGTAGTAGATGCCATGATTTAAAGTCATAAACCATTTTATTAGAAAGTTTCTGCCTAAGCTTTCTAATAAAATGATTTATCACCAATGTTCAAAGTAGAATTTTTCTAAAGTCTTATCTAACACTAACACATTCTTTCTATTTTTTACTCCCATTGTGGATTTTAAAATTTATCAGATATATCAGCATATCTCCTTGTGGTAGAATCCTTTACCTTGGTTTCACTGTTAAAAGATGTTTAATTAAACACAGCAAACCAGTGAAAAATAAAATCTGGAGATGTACTATTCTTTTTAAGCATTGTCTGGCTATGTACTAACTACATACCTCCTCCTCCTCTTCCTCCTCTTAGAAAGCACACTGACTTTGTTCTGGAAAAGATTTTGCAGTGATGATATTGTTAGTGATGATGGTCTGAGATTCTGAACTGCCTTGTTACAAACCTCTAAATGTAAACCTTCACACTCTGGTGCTGTCTGGATGCTTTGGACCACAACTCCAATCATCCCCAAGCAACATGCACGCTAGCAGGAACTGGTTTGGAGATAAACCACATCCCATCCAGTGCTTTTAGAGAGCACCCAGTGGGGGAAGATTCATTGAAAGCAGGAGCTGCAATTTGAAAATTCCCAGATCCAGTTGAGCTGCTGCAGCATCAAAACTGTAATAAATCTCATCACCTCAAAGCTGTAATAAATCTCATCACTGCAGATTACAGCTGGGGATATCTGTGGTTTTGTTTTTAATCAAGGCAAAGAAGTGGGAGAGGTAATAAGTATTTCTGAACTTTTTGGAGGTCAGGGCAATGTGATGGCTCCAACCCTTGTAGAGATGTAATCAGGGCTCACAACAGCCAAGTAGGCAAGTCAGCCCTCTGCAGAAGCCCGGATCCATGGTTCCCAGCATAGCTCACTTGCCCTGCCCAAGCCCCTTATCAGTATGGAAAAAGGGCAGCTTCTCATGTGATGAGAAGCCGATTTCCTCTGCCTGGCACCAAGTTCTTCTCACCCCACTGTGCCACATTAGAAAGAAGCCATTAAGAGATGCCTATCTCCCATCTGGTGCAGATCTAAGTGTGATGCTTTCCTTCTCCCTCCGCTGAGAGACACTCCTGAATATAATTGTCATGTTCCCCATGACATCATCAGGCCAGTGATACTGTTTGGCCAGTTTGGTGTAGTAGTTAAGGCACGGGTGTCAAACTAGATTGCGTCACAAGATGTATCATGACCTATCACAACGTTTTTTGCCTCTGCAGAGCTGAGTGGGTGATCGTGGCTGCAGGTGACGCATCCTACCTATGGGCCACCAGTTTGATGGCTAGAAAGTGGGAGATAGTGAGTTCAAGACCGTCTTAGCCATGAAAGCCATGAGCTTGGGCCACCTCACAGGGTTGTTGTTGTGGAGAAGGAGGAAGAGGAAGGTGTGTTGGAAAATGTTCACTGCCTTGAGTTATTTGCCAACTAATAAAGGCAGGATACAAATAAATAAAGAACTCTTTCTCCAGTCAAGCAAATCTTCTGTCCCATGTTTTTATGTAATACAGATAGTCCCCAACTTACAAGAACAATTGGGGCCAGATTTTGCATTCTAAAGCCAGGTGGTTGTTACGTGAGTCACACCTGATTTTTGCAACCTTTTTTTTTTGCCATGGTTGATAAACAAATAATGGCTCCCCCCATTGACTTTGCTTATTGGAAGCCAGTTGAGAAGGATGCAAATGGTGATTGTGTGGTCATCAGGGGTGGGATTCTCCTGGTTTGGATGGTTCAGGTGAACCCCTTATTCTGATAAACAGCTGGCTCCAAACCAGTTCTCTTCGATAAGCATGTGGGCCTGCCCACCCGCCTCTGCTCTTTCCTGTGCTTTATTTCTTTTGTTTAGAGCACAGCTGATTCACGTGGCAGAGCGGTTTGCCATGCATCAGCTGTTTTCTTCAGCTGCAGTTGAAGGTAAGTATTAGCATTTTTAAATGCGATGAACCAGTTGAATTGCACCCCTGGTGGACATGGGATGCTAGAACCATTATAAATATTAGTATCTTGATTTGGTCAAGTGTCCCAATTTTGATTAGATAACCATAGGGATTCTGAGAGATTTGTAAGTGTGTGGACAAGTTGTAAGTGTCTTTTTCAGGGCCATTGTAATTTCAAATGGGGGTCACTAAATTAATGGCTGTAAGTCGAGGACTACCTGCAATCCAGAAGTCCAGAAGTGTTACGGTGCTTGTGAAACACATATAAGATACCAAGATCTCCTGTGACATTTCACTTGAGGACGACAAGTTCTTTCCTCCCTGTTTCCTTTTTTGTATTTGCAGGTGTTTAAAAACAAAAGTCTCCAGTGGCTAAGTAATCACACAAAGGGAAGTCAGGTGAGCCCCAACAAATTAAACCCCATAATGCATTTGCTGACCTGTGATGACAGCTGCAGCTGAATCAGTGTGATAACATCTCCTATAAGCTTTACAAAATGGGACACAAGGAAAAGGGCTTAAGACTGTTCAAGTTTAAGGGAGGCTAAAGTTTCAACGGCAGGGAAGAAAGATAATACTACAGAAAATGAAAGAAGCTCAAATGATTGCCACACCAGCTGAAAGGTGCAAAAACAGCTGTCCTTTTGAATAAACTCAAAACAATCCATTATACAGACATTGCCAAAAGATGGAATTGTAGTTCTGAATGGCAACAATTATTTTTGGGGCAGTTTGGTTCTATAACACTAACAGCAATACTCATAGGGAGAAACACACTCACACGTGTACATCCCCTTGTACATGAATGTAGAGATTAGAATCTTCCTCGGGCACTGAAAAACCTCAATTTTTTAAACAGCAAGCAAAATGATTTTTAAGCATGAAATTGCACCCCGAATCTCATCCCAGCATCCGTTTTTGCGTTCAGGTTGACAAAAAAAATTGACTTCCTGGGCATATAAGTCCCTGACCGCCAAGCTGTATGCCAAACTGTCAAAATGCAACTCCATAAGATCAGCCTAAACTATCTAGGATGGGGGTATCAAACTCAAGGCCCAGAGGCCGAATCCGGCCCATGGGGTGCTTAGATCTGGCCCATGGGGCCACCCTGTAAACAGAAATGGCCCAGCCTGCAGTGCCTCTGCCAGTGAAAATGGAGCTCAGGAAGGCTGTGTGCGGCCCTCCCGAGCTCCATTTTTGGTGGCAGAGGGTTGCAGGAGGCCATTGCACCAAAAACAGAGCTCACAAAGGCTATAGGTGGCGCTCGGGAGCCCGTTTTTGCTGACAGAGCACTTTGGCCACCACAAGGGCCCCTGACCCGAGTGACGTCGAGCTGGGCAGGTCCACCCTGGCCATGCCCACCCCAGCCCCCCAAGGTCAAACACAACCCTGATGTGGCCCTCAATGAAATCGAGTTTGACACCCCTGATCTAGGATATAGAGTGTCTTGTGAGGGGGTAGAGATGGACCCAAGGAAAGTGAAAGCTATCTTAGAGCAGCAAGCCCCATGGACCTGCAAAATTCCTGATGCTGGGGTCAGGGAAATGGGAGGGTGGGAGGCCAAATATTTTTTTCAACCTAAATGGATAAAATGGATGCAGGGACAAGATTCAGAGTGAATTTCATGCTTAAAACTGGTGCTGGTTCCTCTTTTTAAAAGTCAACCATGTCTGGTGTCTGCCGAATTGGCATTAGGAATGGAGTGGGAATGCCCAGAAACATCTATCCAAGTAATTGGGTTTATGGCTTGAAGCTTGCAAGCACCGCCCAACCTTTTGATGCCCATAGCTCCCTATTCTTGCCTGTTACTGCTTGATCCTGTCTTCTGATCTGTAAAATTGCTGCTGTTTATTCACATTTCGCTTACAGTAAATAAACAGGGCTGATGATGATGATTTGAAACTCCCATGCCAAATAGCTCTGCAATGACGTGAATAAGCTTGTATCTCTGAGAAAATTGGCAGCTATTGCTGGTTAGTCATTGGTGACAACCCAATCTGTATGAATCTTTGTGCCAGGGTGGGTAACCTTCTTTGCCAACTAAGGGGCACAGGAAAATAGCAAGCTGAGTTGTGGTATCATCAGAAATGGAACTGAAGGATCTGGCTTTTATCACCAGGTATCAGAGAAGGTTTACTTCTGTTATCTTTTTAAAATCTTAGAACTGCATCCCTAATTATAATAATAATTCTAATTTTTTCGCAGAGTAGTCATGGGACAGTCCCAGGGATAGATAAGGCCAAATATAGTCTGAAAGTTGCCTGCCCTTGGCTTCTAAATTGGGCAACTGTTGTTCAACAGGGTGTCAAACTCACATTGTCACAGCAGCATCATGTGATGTATTGGGTCTTTCCCCCCCTTTGCTAAACCAGGCATGGGTGTGGCCAGCACATGATGCATTCGGCCCACAGGCCAGGAGTTTGACACCATGAACTAGTCCAACATAAACAAATCTGTTATTGAAACACGTTTGTGCTAAAAAAAACCCACCCATTTGGTGCACATTTGTTTTGTTTTGTTTTTGAGGCAACTCTGCTGAAGCCTTCTGGCATAAAAAGCAATGAAAATCACAAGATGGAGATGTAAAGAATAATGCAAAACCCTAATGTAACAAATTCATAAATCTTAACAGTTATATTTTTTTATCAGGGTTGTTTATAATCATAAGCTGAATTTTGTGGAAAATTGACCCCCAGTTTTAAACTTTCTACCTGTCAGAGAATTATAGAATTGTAGAGTGCAAAGAAACCAAAGGGCCATTGAATCTAACCCTCTGCAATCTGCTGAGAAAACATTTAAATGATCAATGAGAGGTGCCTGTTCCTAAACGCTTTTCTTCTTAAAAACTTGCGGATATGGAGAATCCACAACTTCCTTAGGCAGACTGTGGCAGAGATCTTACCATCAGAAATGGTAGCTAAGTCTTGGTAACTAAGCAATTTAGACCTATTAATTCTGATAATTTTCTGGCCATAGGGAAATATTTTGTGGCTATCTTTCCTGTAGTTTCCCTATATTGACTAGTACAAGGCGATCATATCTTCTCTAGATCTTTTTTCTTCAGACTGAACATTCCATGTTCCTTCAGCCTATCCTTACAGGCCACATCTTTGGAATAGCATTGAATTATGTTTGCCATCTTTCTCTGAAATCTCTCCAGTTTAAGAGTACCCACAATTGTATCCAATGTTCCACATGTGGTCCCCCCTGTGGAATAGAGGGGAATAACAACTTTATAGATTTTGTAGAAGAGAGATACATGAGATTTCTCTTGGCAGAGAATTCTGCTTAGCTGTACCAACTCCATTTTTTCTTTAAACAAGAAAGTCACTTATTCTTTGGCAGAAGATCAAGGTATCCCTGCAAGCACCAGGATATGGCTAATACAGAGACCTAACTTTACTTCCTGCTACTACAGTTAGAATAATTTCTTGAAAGCCAGTTGATATATCTGTAAATAGGAGCACACTTTTTTAGTAACACAAGAATGAATGACATTGTCTAGATCAGTGGTGGCTAACCTTTTTGGGCTCCTGGGCCAAAAATTGTGCGCGTGCTGGCACCCAGAAGGCAATGCATGCCCCCCATGCCCCCTACGCATGCACACGCAATCCCCACCCACCCTCCCCCTTACCTGCACTGTGCCTCACAGCTGATTTTTGGCTGATTTGAGTCCTTTTTCAGCCTCCCAGAGGCTTTAGAAAGGCTTCTGCAGGCTTTTCAGGCCAAAAACTAGGCCCGTTTCGTCACTTCCGGTATTTCTGGAAAAACAGGAAGTGATGAAGCGCCTAGTTCCCTGCAGCTACCTTCCTAAAGCCTCAGGGAGGCTGAAAATCAGCTGTGAGATGCCCATGCTCAGTGAGGTAAGTTTGCCTGCAGCTCGAGTGCCAGGACAAATGGCTCTGCATGCCACCTGTGGCACATGTGTCATAGGTTCACCATCACGGGTCTAGATTAAGCTTGCAATAGCCAGCACAAATTCTTTTTCTCTATACTTTGCTTGACCATGTGCTCAGAGTCTTAGTGGAGGAAATGTCAAATGTGTTTTTTGGATGTTCAGCCAGACTCTTCATAAAGACTTCATAAATTGTATCCTGAGGGAACAGAGAATAGGCATAAAACCTTGTCAACTGAGGCAACTGAGAATGGAGAAGAGTGTTGAAGGAACTCAAAATGTTTTTTCCCCCAACAATCTTTGATGCAGGTTGCTTCCATTGCAACCCAGAACTGTCTCACACAGCTGTTATGTGTTCAGCTTCTTTTCAGTGCCTGCATATAAGGACTTTTCTGATAGTGTGTTTCCAAACTATGAACTGCTCCCATCTGATATAGTTCTTATTTTTTCCCTTCCCCGGTGATTCCACCCTGCCCAGTTCCCTCTCTTAATATTATATTTGTTTCAGTTTTAGCCCTCCTGTGTTAACAAAAGCCAATTGATTTCAGTGGCCATGCCTGCCCACAGGTCTATTTTTATTTTTCAGCACAGTATCTGGCTACTGTTTTCCTACTGAAAACTAACTATTTAGTCATAGAGCTGTATATTTGAGATGACTGATTAAAACCAGTCATTTGTACAATTGATTTGTGCAAGTATCTGAAATTAAAGAAGAGAAAAACCCAACCTGTCTTTTAACATATCATGCAGTGAATGGCTTCAGATTCAAAAGGGGTGCAAAGAAAGAAATTTGTCATTTGGAGTTTGTTGGAAATCCTTGCTGCTTCAGCTTTTTTTTAAATCTTGCAGCCCATCTTTGGGTTGGCACCTCTTTAGCCTTGCCCTGTTCATGCAGTGGGTCAGCAAGCCATGGTTTTCTGAATTATCCCAGTTTTCTGGCTTCATGTCATGACAAATCATGCATAACCTCAATGATTGAGTTTATACAAGACATTGGGATCAAATGTAATTGCACCTACTTTGTAGTTCAGTGATCCCACAATGTAAACATAGCTGAGTTCGAATTCATCTTTGATAGTGAATACATTCAAAGAAACATAAGGGATTTCCTTCTGAATTAATATGTAGGGCATATAATCCCACCGTTGGAATATTAATCAGAATTGTGCCTCAACTATTGCCCTTGGATGTTCTGCTTTGTCAGCTGAGGAGGAAGTGCCATGTATGCTTTGAGGATCAGAGAACATCCATTTTTTAACAGTAAGCTATCAAAGTGGTAGATATAGTCCATCTTTTCTTAAATTATCAGAACAGAGTGATATGGATGTTATATTATGTCATGTCTCCATGTAGAATGCTTGACACAACTTCTAGCCCTCCCTTTGGAAGAACAAAATTCTATTTCTACCCAGCTTATACCTTTGTGTGTTTTCTATTACTGCACATCATGTGCCCTTGATCATAAGCAGGTCATTGCCGCCCAGTAACTACACAGATGATTGCTGTTGACTTTTGCACTATAAATAGCAGTTTGGATCTTAATGAGATGCCAGGTTTTCTTTTTATATATATATTTTTACAAGTCTTGGGGGGAAAAATACTTGGAATGTATTGGTGTAAACTGCAAACAGGTATTACCAAACAATCTCTTAAATAAACTCACACAAAGGAAAAAGGGGAAAAAAGTGTGAACAGTGAAGGGAACATTAATGGGGACAAATCATATCCAAGGTATTCTTCATGCCAATAAATGTTAACCTTAAAAAGAAGAAACTCCATAGGTGGATTCCAAAAATGCAAAAGAAAATTACTTTTGGAATCTCTTGAGATAGGGCATTTTTCCCCCTTTCAATATTTACCAATGAAAAAAGGGAGCCAAATTTTTCCTTTTAAATATGTTTAGTCATCTTACAGCACAGTTCCCCAATCTTTCTGGCTTTACAGACCAGCTTGTTGGGGGAGGAGAGGGAATTATTCTGTGCAAGCAGCGGGCAAGTGTGTATGCAGGTACAGCTCCATTTGCACAAGTGGCAAGCACCCTCCCCACCACTCGCGCAAATGGAGTGCCCACACATGCGTCCCTGCTATTTATGCAAGTGGAGCAGATACATGCTCACCCGCCACTTTTGTGGCTCAGTTCCAGCTGCTCAAGGTCCAGTAGTGGGCCGTAGCCTGGGGGGTGGAGACCCCACCTTACAGTGCAACCTGTGCATATACAATGCATTCTAAAGTCCAACATGAAATTCTCCTGGTGCTGAAGTCAGTGACAAAACTTCCATACACCAGCCAAATTAATAACCCATCTGAGTGACAATACCCACCTTTTTTGTAGATATGACCTTAATTGCTTTGATTTGACAGCTCCATTTTTATTTCTATGACCAGGTTGACATTAAAAAAAAACCATAAGAATATGGGGAACTGCTTAAGGTATGATAGCTGCATCTCTGAGTGCTATGGCTCAATTCAAATGTTATTAAGGGTCAAAGTGGGCTGATTGATGCCTTGTACTCAGGGGTGGGATTCTACCGGTTCAGACCGGTTCGAGTAAACCGGATGTTAAACTTACATCTGATTCACTGAATCGGTATTTCAACCGACTGGCTGTCCCCGCCCACCCCTCCCCTTCCAGGAATCTCCATGTAGCCCATTTTCGGAGGTAAGTGCAGGGTCCGCGTGGAGGCTCTGGGAGGGGGGAAAATGGACCTTCTGGAAGTCTGGAAATGGGCCTGTTTCTGGCTTCCAGTGGGCCTCCAGAGCCCTAGGAGGCCAATTTTCACCCTCCCAGAGGCCCGGGGGGGTGGAGCCTCCAGACCCTTGGGAGGGCAAAAATGGCCTCCCCCAGCTCTGGAGGCCCACCAAAAGCCGGAAACAGGAAATTCCATTAGGCCACATCTACCATGGCCATGCCCACCCAGCAATCAGGCACCAATCCGGTTGCTAGGATTTTTGAATCCCACCCCTGCTTGTACTGGAAGCAGAATTTGCATTCCCTATAAAGACCTAAGTGAGACCTAAACTCTAAAGTATGTGGATGCAGATTAAAAAAACTACCCTTTTAGAAGTATAACTGAATAATTCCTCTAAACATTGATAATTAAAAGATTATATTATGCCGATAAAAGAACAAATGACAAAAGATAAGAACATTAAAAAAAGAAAAAGGTCATACAGACATTAACATAGTCCAATTCAATTATATTCTTATACAATTTCTTGTAAAATTCTTCTTGATTATCATTTGGGGCATATATTGCTATTAAAAGTGTTTTTATATTATTGTCCATTATTTCCACCATTAAAATCCTTCCATCATCATCTGTGTGGAGAACAAGCTGAGAGAGATGGCTGCGCTGAACACCCCCCCAGCCCCGTTCGATCCGACGGCAGAAGACTGGGACTCGTATGCAGATCGTTTCTGTTATGTATGCAGGTTTGAATGTCATTGGTTAAGTTTGAACTGTTCTTGTAAAATGTCAGAAATGATTGGTTTAAAAAGTGCAGGAAAACCCTGCACTGTGATTGGCTGGCAACTGCGGCTGCTGGCTATAAGTAGCAGCCGCAGCCCAGCCAAATCGGGTCTGTTATGAGCTGTAGTCACTAATAAACTCTTCACTGAAGCACTCCGCGTCTGACTCTTCATGCAAATCTAACACTGGCTACCAAGGTTAAAAAAACCTTGAACCAAGAAAACTGCAGAGACTACTCCAGACAATCATCAGAAGTCAAAACTGACTCACAGGCATGAATAATAATAAAGTAAAATAAAATAAATATAAAATAAAATAAATCTAAAATAAAATAAAATGATAATAAAATAGTAAAATAAAGTAAAATAATAAAATAAAAATAATAAATAAAATAAAATAAACAATTTTTAAGGAGAATTAGGAAAAAAACTGCTAGGCCAGTTTCTATATGGACTGTCCATCCAACTGTACAAGATAATAGATTTTCCATTGGTGACTCTCCAAAGTGAATTTTACATTAATGGATCTTGCATTTACTATGCCCAGCCTCATCTCTTTTTCTAAGATAGTTTGGGTTGTGGGGAAAGCAGTGGTAAACTCCTGATTAGACAATCCCTAATTATGACTGATTAATTCAGGCAGGCTGCATAATGTAAACCAGAAAGAATCTTGTTTTATGGCAAGATGGACAGACTTGTAACTATATGTGACTATACGTGAGGGTGACAATAAATTTTGTTTACTAATCTCCTCGCTCCACAGAGCCCCTCGGGCTGCCTCAGGTGTTGCAACAACCCATTAAAACTGTATCTTTAAGAAGCTTGCAAGCATTTGTTTTTCCTCCCCAAAGTTTTTGAGATTTTCTTTCTTTCAAGCAAAAATGACAAGTCCTGGTTCTAGGATGTTTGCATCTCAGTTCTGCTGTTTGTTTGAAAGGTTGTTACATACGTGCCTTTTCCAAAGTTTGTTTTAGGACTTTCACATGATGTACCTCTTCTTGTATCCCTGGATAGTGCGGCCCTGACTAATCCAATACTGTAGATTTCTTTGAGTGTAAATTTGTTCCTGAGTCTCTGTAGCTCTATTACAAGCAACCTAACCACTGCATCACATCTGCTCTTTTAGGAATTTTTAAAAGTACAATTTCTTCAGTCCAATCCAATCCACTCCAAACTCTTTCTTGCCCTGGGTAAAGGGGAAATACACTAACACGAAATTATATATTTTATTTAAAAGAGAAAAATGTTTCAAAGAATTTCAACACTACTTCAACCTCACAAAATATTTCACAAAAGTGCTAAATAAGTGATCTGGCTGTTGCTAAGGATGTGTTTAATACATAATTTGTGAGTGTGCTCATTTAGACTCAACATGCATATATCCTCATTGTCTACATTCCTCACGTTTCATTAACCTTTCACCTTTCAGTACTTGCTTTCTTCCATATAGGCTCCATAAATTCAGCTAATCTTCTCTCCAAATAAGCATACAAAATTGCATCTGAAGGGGGGAAGGGTGTTCCTGTTGTCTCCTCTTTGACTTTGCTTGGTAGTTTTTGAAAGTCAGACTATATAGAACAGGGTTGTCAAACTTGATTTCATTGAGGGCTGCATCAGAGTTATGTTTGACCTCAGGGGGCTGGAATGGGTGTGGCCAGCTTGACATCACTTGTGTCAGACGTGCCTGTGTGGGCAAAGTGCTCTGCCAGCGAAAACGCTCTCCCAATCTCCATTTTTGGCTGTGATGGCCTCCTGCAATCCTCTGCCAGTGAAAATGGAGTTTGTGAGGGCTGCATGCAGCCTCCTGAGCTCCATTTTCACTGGCAGAAGCACTGCAGGCCGATCCTTCTCTGTTTCCAGGGCTGCCCCATGGGCCAGATGTAAGTACCCCATGGGCCAGATCCGGCCCACGGGCCTTCAGTTTGACACCCCTTGTCATGCCCCTGTTAGAATCTGACTCCACGGGAGAGGAGGAACAGCTGACATGGAGTAGGAGTGTGGCTCCAGAGGGTGTGGAGAAAACTGAGGAAGGGCACAGGACGGCTGGGCATTCAGAGGAGGACCCAGGCCCATCTCCTCTTCATCCTAGGGCACGCAGGGAAGAGCGGATAAGGGAGAGACATGAATGGTGTGGTCTACGGGGGAGGAAAGGGTCCTGATCCCCTTCATGGGCTGCAGCTGTGAGGACTGTTTAAAAGGACAAACTGTGCATGGCCCAGTGCTGGAAACAAAGCATGAAATAATTTTAGTCTTTCAGTTCTTATCTGAGTTCTGTCATCCTTCCCAGTGTGTGTATTTTGATATCTGTGGACGTCTTCAAGCCCTTATCCTGCCTTGTCTCATTAATTGCTTCAGTGTGGTTTGTGTTGTTTTTTCTATTTATAATTTATATGTATTTTGAGTTTGCATGGAATTTCTTCCTTTTCGCAACTGTTTGTGGGGGAGTTTTTTTCTCCAGTCAATGATAATTGGACCTTTGAAGCCAAGTTGAAGGAATTAAAGGGACTTCACCTGTTTTTGTGACTTGGTTGCTTTTGTATCCCACCCTGGGTCATCACACCCCTGATATAGAGCATTGCATTGCAATTCACCTGACAAGCTTGAATTATGCTGGCTTCTGTTCAGCTACCAGCTAGAGATTGAGTTGTAGATACAAGCTACTTTTTTTAAGCCTCTGCATTCCCTGGCAGTTTGGCACAAAAGTAGCACTTTTCATATGGTCTGTGAGAGACCAACATTTTGCTACTGGGCATTGCCATGCAGCCTAAAGCATCCACTCACTCTCATAAAAATGCTGTGCCAAGTACTTGGCATCTTTTAAGACAAATACCTGTTAACTAGCAAAGTCTAGAACTGACAGAATTTATACTGGTATGACTGCCTGTTACTATAGTTAATATGAGATCAGATAAATTATGCAATGTGACCTACATTGTGGCTGGTAAGTTAAGGCTGTTACCTGGAGATCTCTTGATAAGTAGCATTTTTAGATTTTTGCTCCAGATACAGTATGGCATTTTGTGCCAGATGTGCTTCTGAAAGTCACACTGAATTGATAAGTTTAGATCGTGATAGAGTTCTTTTTCAGTGGCTAAGACGCTGAGCTTGTCAATCAGAAAGGTCGGCAGTTTGGTGATTCGAATCCCTAGTGCCACTAATGGAGTGAGTTCTTGTTACTTGTCCCAGCTTATGCCAACCTACAGTAGCAGTTCGAAAGCATGTAAAAATGCAAGTAGAAAAATTGGGACCACTTTGGTGGGAAAGTAAAAGCGTTCCATGCGCCTTTGGCATTTAGTCATGGTGGCCATATGACCACGGAGACCTCGTCAGACAGCACTGGCTCTTCGGCTTTGTAATGGAGATGAGCACTGGCCCCAAGAGCCGGAAACAACTAGCACGTATGTGCGAGGGGAACCTTTGGCTTTAAAGTTCGTTGGTTGTACAAGAAAAAAAAATCAAACACAGATTTGAGAAAAGGATTGCAATAGTCCATAAAATCTGTATATGCATTTCATGTTACTTCACATGACACATGCACATATGGTCGGTCATGTGCTGTGAAAAAACCTTGGCAAAATTCTGTGCACATTTTATTACATGTCTCACAAAAAGGTGCTTGTTTTATGCATCTGATAATTTGGCAATTGGGTTGTTTCAGTAAATTTATTTAGTTATCAAATTTATATAGCAATCTATATAACTGTTTCCAGATATATTAGATTGTAGTCTCATGTTTCCCAAAAAGTTTAGTTTGGAACTGTAGGAGCTTTAATCTCATGCATTTGAAGGGCAAAGCTGCAGCAGATAGTATTATGTTAAAAAACATAACAGCATCATTATTTAGAGGTCATAAACATTTAGCTTTTCTTTTAGCCATTGCAATGCTCAGGTGATTTTTGGAAATGTCAGCAAAAGAGTCTGGGATTCCTTACAAGCTTCCTCTAAGAGTATGATTTGCTTCACTTGCCTACATGTTACTTAGATCCCCTTAAAAGAAAACTTTAAATGAACAGTTCTATTTGCTAAAACAACAATATAAGGGCCTGCATGGTTGAAGTTATTAAACAATCTAGAAATAAATTACTTACCAAAGTAGATTGATACAGATGATTTGTCATGACAGATAGCTAATGTGTATTGAAATGGTTATGCAGAAATTTTATAACAGTGTATCTATCTGCAAGTGGTACATTTGAGCCATGAACATTTTTTTACCAGCCTGCATGGTGACTGATAAATGGGTTTAGCTGGAGTAGCTTGTTCACAGACTGAGATCTGGACCAGGACTGGGCATGGGGTATGACCGCCTATCTCAAACAATGTATTCTTCAGAGCATCTTCCTGGCTTACTAGGAAAAATCCTGCTGAACTATTTTCTAATAAGAAAATGTAAGATTATACTTATGCTAAATAATGGGGCTTCTTGTTATGACCTTGAGAAAGTACAAACTGATCTTGACTTGACTTGACTTGAATTATACTGGCTTCTATTCAGCTACTAGCTAGAGATTGCGTTATAGATACAAGCTACTTTTTAATACCTCTGCACCCCCTGGCAGACTGGCACCAAAGTAGTACTTTTTGTGTAGCCTATGAGAGATCTGCTTTCAGGCACCATTTATTTGGCATTCAATATATTTATGTCATTGCTAGTTGCCTATAATAACCTAGCTGTAATAGAATTTATATTATTGCTCCCACAGATTAAGAAACAAAGCAAGAAAAAAGGAGCCCAAAAGAATGAGTACCACAAATAATCTTGCTCTCATTCTTTGGGGTTCCTTCTTTATTTTAAAATATATATATGTTCTGATTTGATTAGACTCCTCACATTCATTCTTACTTTCTGGCTTGTTAAAGATTTGTTGGTGTGTGGCCCTAGCTTACACCTTAGCTTTGGGAGCCGTATGTTTCTTTCTGAAGACATTGCGATTCCATTCATCACACACCATGCAGTATTGTCTGAGGGGATTAAATTCCAAGCTGTTTTTGACTTCCTTCCCAGGTCAAAATGGAGGGGCCCTTATTTGTCTTTTTATGATCTCACTATTAGTAAATCTGAGTCAATAAAATGTGCTGTTGCTCAGAAGTGCCTCTCATGTTATCTCTATCCTCTCAGCTATTCAAGGCAAACAAAAGGATTTAAAAATGAGATAGCAAGCTGGAAACATATCAAAAACCCCATTAGTTATCAACAATGACACCAAGAATCTGAGGCCATTTCCTGAAAGTGAGCCACATTAGACTGTTGAAACAAAATCAACAGAGGATCTTGTAGCACCTTAAAATACTAGCAGTTTAAGGATGACATCAGTCATACCTGATGAACTATTGTCTAGTCTTTATACCAGCTAAATAAAAAAAAATCATGATGGTAAACCACAAGGGAAAGAGGAACCTATTATAGTCAACTGAAAATTTACAAAATAGGTGAAAAGGTGAATTTCTAAGAATCCTTAATTTAATTTAAAAATCAGTAAGGTACTGACAAAGACAAAGGAAGGGGGAAATGATTTTGGGAGTAAACTTATGTTTGGCCACAGGCTTAGCTGGAGAGTTTGCACTTAGTTCCTATCAGAGATAGGTAGTTTTAGATAGTAAAAAGATACTCTCAGAGAGCCTTGTGGGAAAATATCCCAATATAAGTCTTTGTCTCCTTAATTCTTAACATTTATAGAACTAATCTATTAAAGTCAAAACTGTTTCCAATTCCTTGGGAGATTCTCTGATCCCTGGATAAAGGAAAAAAGAGGAGGGAACAATTGGATAGCTGGACACAGCTGGGGATCATTTTAGTGCAGTCTTTCCTATTTCCCCCCAGATATCCTAAGTGTTTCTCGGGCTTTGGCTGATTGCAAGACACATTCTTGAATTTTACACTACACAAAGACAGAGATATATTTTCCCAAGCAGTTCTCCAATGAATGAAAACTCTACCTGCTCATGTTCAGAAGTAGTCCATAGAAAACGCCTCATATTTTTCCCAATCAGTAATTGTTCAAGAAGGGGATTCCAGTTCCTCTCCAAAAATGCTTACAATATACAAGTCCTCAACTTACAACCATTCATTTAGTGACCATTCAAAATTACCATGGCACTGAAAAAAATGACTTATGACTGTTTTTCACATTTAAAACTGCTGCAGCATCCCTATGGACATGTGATCAAAGTTCAGGTGCTTGGCAGCTGACTCATGTTTATATTTGCAATCTCCTGGGGTCATGTGATCACCTTTTGTGAGCTTCTGACAAGCAAAGCCAATGGGGAAGCCATTCATATTCACTTAATAACCATGGCAAGAAAGGTAGTAAAATGGGGCAAAACTGACTTGACAACTATCTCGCTTAGTGACAGAAATTTGGGCTTGATTGTGGTCATTAGTCGAGGGCTACCTGTAGTTTCTTGCATCAGGAAAATCCACTATTGACATATGAGTGGTTTGTGTGTATCACTCTGTGTGTTTATTAGGGCCATGCAAGTTGTTTCCAAGAACCAATTTGATGGTTGTGGTTAAAGGCACCAGGATAGAAACCAGGAGAACATGAACTGTAGTCTCACCTGAGGCATCAAGCCAGCTGAGCGACCCTGAGCCACTCACTTATCCTTAGCAAGAAGGCACTGACAAGCTACTTCTGCCAAGAGACCTGCACAGACTTGTCCATATAGTTGCCAGGAGTCAAGATTGACTGATTACAGATTCACTTGTTTAAAATATACCTCAGCAGGAGAAACTCTGCATGTAGCACTAAAGTAAAACCTCAGTTATGAATATCTTGCATTTGAGTGAATTACAACAGTTGAGCTCATCATGGAAGCACTGAGATAAAATTGTATTTCTTGATGTAAGCCTCATTTATTATCAATTTTCAATATTTCTCCTAAGAGGCTCATGTAGTATACCACAGTTTTTCCTTGACTTCTTGATTTAAAGCTATAGTTGCTGGTTAAGGGAGGGAAGGCAGATTAATTGCCTTTCCTGGATGTGTTTATGAAAAAGTCATAATTCATGGTATAGTTTCAATCTTTCCAAAAGACAATGGGAAGAGCTCAGCTAGATCAGAGTGGGTCTACACAGTTGTATATCTGCTGTCTAGTAGCATGTCCACACTATAGATTTTATTTACTTTATTCCACAGCTAACTGCAAACAACTTGGACAGGTAGCAGAGGATGAGAATATTACGTGTTGAGATCCTAACCTCCCCTTGTTCTGACTTACTCTTGGGCATTGATCCAGGGCAAGGGATCCCCAAACTTGGCAACTTTAAGACTTCAACTTTAAGACTTCAACTGGTTGGGTGAGGAATTCTGGAAGCTGAAATTTACCAGTCTTCAAGTTGCCAAGTTTGGAGATCCCTGATTCAAGGCATTGGATCAGTCCATCTTGTAATGGTGGGGAATGTGAATTGTGGGTTGTCCTTGATTTTGTCATGTCTTTACTGCTGTTTTATTTTTGCTGGTTGTAATCCCCCTTCTATTACCTGTCCCAAGTTGCAACTTACAAATTGGGTGTCCGTATAAATTACTGAAATAAATTGACAACTGGGTATGAAATACAGGAAAAAAAGGAAGGGAAGCAGCAATCACTTATAAAGAGTTCCAAATCAAAACAATATAATTGTCACTCTGGCTAAGCCAGTTACATGTTATCTTCTTGAATAATATGATCTTAGGTTGCAGCACATTTTCAGAATTCATTGAAGAACGAATACTGTGCTTGGAGAGTGGCTGTCTGATATTTCTTGTTTGATATTTAATGTAGTTTGCCAGTAGAGGAATACAGATGGCAACCATTAGTCAAACAGGAGCTTAACTGGAATTAGGAAAGCATAAGAAAGAAATCAAGATTGCCCCCCTTGACTTTCTTCCATATAATGGGGAGAGAAATAGGAATTTTGTCAGGTTTTCAAGATTCTATCACTATTATTTCGATCAGTATAGTAAGAGCTGTAATTGTTTTTTGTGGCTCCTGTTTCCTAACCTGGTCTACCATCCTTGCTTTTCCTGAGATATTATTTTCAATTCGATAAAAAAAGAGTCAAGTATAAATGAAAGCCAAACACTTTGGGGAAAAATAACTAGCTGTGGCTTTAGTTGTCCAATCAAAGAAAATACATTGTCACAGATATTTTGAATCTTGTCAGCAAATCAGAAATTATCTAGTGACTAAATTTATATGCCCATAAACTTTGGTTGAATAATAAAGATGCAGTGTTATTTTGACCAGTTCTGCAATCATATAAATGGGACTGCACAGAGAGGGGAATGGGGGAGAAAATAAAATCTGAATTTCATACATTCCCATTTCTTTTATTAGATAAGTAATGTTGGATCATGAAAAAAAAATATATTGCCGTATCCCTAACCAAAATGACACAAGGTCCTTGGAGCAATAAATCAGAAGTTATATAAAATACATACTATGTACATGTCTAGAATTCCTAGCCAGAGCCAAACCTTTGCTGATAGAATAGAAAGCATCTCTTAAAAGAAATGAAACAGATCTAAAATGCATTGTATACACAAAGACCTATTTCATTTCTCTGTGCTTCTAGTTTTCCTTAGGGTGAACTATAGTGGTGATTGTTCATTTCAAAATTGTTAAGATAGTCTGCCAGTACGGTGACCTGCATGTTTATCTTCCTGACTTGGATTCATTCACATCTCCAGAGGTATTTGGGAAAGAAATGAAAGATTTGTGTTTGGATCAGAGGGCGAGGTGGTGGTGGAGGTGGAGTGGAGGAGGGGGGGCTGCTGTAAAACTTCAGACCTCCCAATGAGAGACATCTCTTCAATTATAGTAGACCGCCACTCAGCTTTGTTTTGTAAACATGTAGGCCTTGATAGGTATCATGAACAGGTAGAGGAAAAATGTGTTCCTCTATTACTAAATAGGAGGTTGATTGTTAAAGGGCTAGAAGAATAACATGGAGACAAAAAAATTTCTTCATTGGCCAGAGGTAGGAAATGATCTATTTCCAGACAGCATTTTCTTTCTCTTCACAAACTTTAGGCAAGGAAATATACTTTGGGACTACTAAATATTTAAGCAAATCACTTGCAAAGCAAATTGGTTTCAAAGCATTCTCAGGATGAAGACAGGAAGGATGGGAAACCATATGTATAATATTCAACACAAAAAGTCAGAAAACAAAGTTCAGTGAAGTGTTTGCATGTATTATGGACTGCAGCCTTACAAAAGAGAGAGGGAGAGAGGGAAGGAGGAAGGACGGACCTTTTAGGCTATCACTCAAATGATAAGATTTCTAAAAGCCAAACCAAAACACTGGCTCATTATCAACTTGCAGTGGGCACAGGATATTCAGGAAGAGTCCATTAAAGCTTGTAGTGATTTCTTGAAACTAAGGGATTGAGGGAGATGCACAGACCTGTAACTGTTGGTCATTCCTGACAGAAACTGGAAGGATAAAAAAGAACAATGCCTTCTTCATGGTGTACTATATACCAAGGATTATGCTTGAAAACCGCCTTTTGAGTTGAAAAATGGACTATTCCAGGCCATTTACATCTGAGGGTCTCTTCCCCATCCCAAATTCATCATCCAGAGTCCTTTCCTTTATAGGAAAGTTAGTCAAGACTTTCTTCTTCTCTTGTTTACTATTGTATTACTAATCACCTCTTTTTTCGTGGTATGTGTGTGTGTGTGAAGAAATTTAAATAAGCACATTTTTTTCATATGGAAAGAGCTAATAGAACCACATATTTGAAAGGAGAACCCATGCAAACTAGAAAAAGAACAAACAAAACCCATCAGGGTGAGCAAGAAGAGTGGCTACCAGCCTTCAGAATTTTCTAAAAGATTTAAAAGATATTGTGCGTCAACATACTTAATTACTGTTTGCCTTTTCAAATATCTGCTGTATATTGAAAGATAAACCTGAGGAAAAGTTACCTTAAGAGTCACTTAACAGTGAGATGGGTAGCATATAAATTTATGTATTTAATAAATACATAAATAAATAAATAAAAACAAAGTGTTGATTAAATTCAAAACCCTTTTAAAGGAAAAGCAAGGTAAAACAATCGTTTCACTCCTCCTCTCACTTCAGAATAAATTGTGGGGGATAGAATATTGCTAATGAAATGTACAAAAAAGGAAAGCTACATTCTATTAATGGCTCTTGCTTCAAACATGATTGTGATAAATGGATTGTATATATTATCTGTTAAGTCTGCATGAAGAGTCAGACGCGAAGAGTTCCAGCAAAGAGTTTATTCAGTGACTACAGCTTGAATGGACCCGAGTTGGCTGGGCTACGGCTGCCTCTTATAGCCTGCAGCCGTAGTTGCCAGCCAATGGGAGTGCAGGGTTTCTTCCCGCACTATTTAAACCAATACCATTTGACATTTTACAAGAACAGTTCAAATAAACCAATAACATTCAAACCTACATACATAACACCACTCCCCACTAGGTTCAGTCCATACCAAACCCCAACCTATCTAATGTATTCCTTTAAATAGGTGGGGCTCTTACGTGCGCTTGAGGCCTTCGTGGTTCAGAAGTTTTAACGTTCTCACCCAGTGAGAGGGGAAATGTTTCTGCTGACATTTCCCTGTTGGGACTTCCTGTGAAAGGAGACCCTGTTAGACTGTTAGAATCTGGTCTCTCCTCCCAACCCATCTCCATTCCAATGTCAGCACCCAAGTCAGGTAGTGATGTGTAATCTTCCACTTCTAAGGATGGATCTTGGCATTGTGACAAGGTTCGGGATGGTTCCTGTCGTAATGGCTCGTTACACATGGGGTTGATTCTTGCTTGCTGATTTTCCTCCTGTTCCTTCCCTTCCCCCCTAGAAGTGACATCAGGTGAGGGACCCAGAGAGAGACAAGGGCGATGTTCCTGAGAGAACCTGGATCTAAGTTGGTCAATGTGCCTGCTCCAGAGGAGTCCATCCTCTGTTTGTACCCTGTAAGAACGAGGGCCAGTGATGTGAGTTATTTCAGCAGGAATCCACAGAGGTTCACCTATAAAGTTCTTAGCATATACAGAATCACCCACACTGAAAGTACGAACTTTGGAAGTGGAATCTAGTGGTGCGTTGGGTGCGTAAATGGGATGAAGGCAGTCAAGGGAAGACCTAAGTTTCCTACCCATCAACAACTCTGCTGGGGATAAGTTATTTGATGGGCTAGGAGTGATGTGCTGAACATTAAGAAGTTTTTCAAGCTTCTCAGTGATGTCCCCAGGACCTAGCTGCTGAAGCTTCTCCAAATCAGGCCATTCCATTACCTTCAGTTCTGCAGCTCCCGCTAATGCCTTCGCCATCTTGAAGACTGCCGGACCAGAGTGAGAAATACCGCCCTCTTCCATCTCTCGGGAATGTCAGAGAGGTCGTTTCCTTCCAGGTACATCTGGAAGCGATCCGCATACGATTCCCAGTCTTCCGCCGCCGGATCGAATGGGGCTGGGGGGGGGGTGTTCAGCGCAGCCATCTCACTCTTCTGCTTGTCTTTCGCATCGTCTTCTCTTCAGGGAGATCCCACCTTCGTCGCCAGTGTTAAGTCTGCATGAAGAGTCAGACGCGAAGAGTTCCAGCAAAGAGTTTATTCAGTGACTACAGCTCGAATGGACCCGAGTTGGCTGGGCTACGGCTGCCTCTTATAGCCTGCAGCCGTAGTTGCCAGCCAGTGGGAGTGCAGGGTTTCTTCCCGCACTATTTAAACCAATACCATTTGACATTTTACAAGAACAGTTCAAATAAACCAATAACATTCAAACCTACATATATAACATTATCCACTTGCATAAATGGAATGTATCATCTTTCTTCTGGCTTATTCTGTAGAATGTAATAATATGTAAATTGTAAAATGCTGGGTCCCAGTATACTTCTTTTATTACCTGCCAATTGAACAAAATGATGTTTCATTTTTTAAAGAACAGCCACAATGACAGGCAGCAATCCCCATTGGGATCTATATTTCTTTTCTCTCAAATGGTAGGTTTGGATTATATTTGAGGTATTTTTGTGTGATTACATCTGAGTAATTTGGGCCAAGCCTCTCCAGGCTTTTTCCTCAATGGGAGATGATTAACCTCTTTTCCTTTCCGCTGAAGGAAGAGGATAAATTGGGTTCAATAAAACAATTTCCCCTCCATTCTGTTCATAAACTGGTTATACAGAAGAAACCAATCTCAAGATGTTTGGAGAAGAATGCATAAATGTTTCCTGTGCCGAAATGTCAGGCATTTAAACTTCAAAATAAAAAATGGAGTCAGCCAAATCCTGGAGACAAATTGCTCACAGGTCAAGAATATTAATGGACATTTGATGGGCTGCTGCACTGAAGAATGAATCCCTAAAAGCTTAGAGATACCAGGAGAAAGCACAGCTGTGGAGCAGGAGGGAGAGAGAAAGGGACAAATTATTTTGTCCCCTGCTTAAGGGCTGAAGGCCCAATCATTAGTGGCAAACAGATGTTTTGAAGGAATTGGAACTGGTGGCAATGAAGGGGTGATGCAGCTAGAGGACAACTGAGAGGATTTTGCCATTGCTGGCCTTCTGAGTTGAAGGCCAGGGAGATTAATGCAGAGTGGGCTTCAAAAATTTTAGTAAAGGGTTCTCTGCCTGGTTGCTGGGTGGGCATGGCCATGGTGGGCGTGGCCTAATCGGCTTCCTGCACAATGGCAAGGGAGGATGCGTTTGCCCTCCCCGGGCTCTGGACGCTTTCCTTGAGCCTCCAGGAGGGTGAAAATGGCCTCCCTGGGCTTCAGAGACTCTCTGGAAGCTGGAAACGGGCCCATTTCCAGCCTTCCTGAACTTCCGGGAGGCCCATTTTTCACCCTCCCCAAATCTCTGTGTGCGCCCTGCACTTACCTGCATACAAAACAAGCCACTGGGGGACTCCTGGGAGGGACAGGGCAGGGTGGGCAGAGCCAGCCAGGAGTGGGATTTGGGGGTTCTTCAAACTGTACAGAGTCTTAGCTAGGGGCTCTCCTGAACCCCTGTGAACCCCCAGCAGCCCACCCCTGGATTAATGTGATTATGAGGAAGATTAATGTGGTTATGAGGAAGAATCCTTGGGAGTGAAAATAGTTTCAGGAAGGGCTAGCAGAGCGGAACTTCCTCAACTTCGCTTCTTTCCCGCTCATCCCTTTTTAAAAATTATCCAGCAACGTCTTGTGTATTGTAATAAAAGTGCACAGAAGAATATACACACAATCAGAATGTTGTATGATTTTCTGACTACTCCCCGCCGCCTTTCACATACATACCTTAACCCTGTTCTGCAAATCAATAATTTGATTCCTGGTACCATACATTAACCTGTGGATTAAATCGCATTCAATCGAATTTTTCAGGACCTTGTCGGCACTTCAAAATGCACCTGCAGTGCAGTGTTGATGCATGAAATGAGCATGCTAAGTATGAAGAAGGCTCAGGCCTGGATTCTACTCTCACGTCTTAGAATCATGTTTGATCCTGTAGGCCTGATGCCTCTGCTACTGTCTGACAATTACCAATCCTGTTGATACCGCACCTGCATAGCAGAACTAAGTTTTCTCCTGAATATTTAGGCCAGCTAACCCTGGATAAGGCCAAATCAATAGTAAAAGAGAAAGACGGGGATCACCAAAGTGATATTACCAGTGCCCCTCAATTCTATTGCTAAATATTAGACAGTTGTAAAGGGTATCTGTTATATATGCAGGTTTGAAATCATTGGTTAGTTTGAATTGTTCTTGTAAGGTGTTGGAAATGATTGGTTTAAAAAGTGCGGGAAAAGCCTGCACTCTGATTGGCTGTCAGTTGCAGCTGCCGGCTATAAGTAGCAGCCGCAGCAAAGCCAGTCGGGTCCGTTCTGAGCTGTAGTCACTAATAAACTAAAGAGCTTGAAGCACTCCGCGTCTGTCTCTTCATGCAAATATAACACTGGCGACGAGGATGGGATTCCCCTGAAGAAGAAGGCAACGTGGAACAGAAGAAGAGTGAGATGGCTGCCATGAACACTCCCCCAGCCCCATTCAATCCGATGGCAGAAGACTGGGAGTCGTATGCAGATCGTTTCCAAATGTATTTGGAGGGAAACAATCTTGCCGCCATTTCCAAGCAGTGGAAGAGGGCGGTCTTCCTTACGTACTGTGGTCTGGCAGTTTTCAAGATGGTGAAGGCACTCGCGGGAGCAGCAGACGTGAAGGTAATGGCTTGGCCTCACCTGGAAAGGCTGTTAAGAGCCCATTATCCGCCACAAGTATCGTGCCTCATTAAGAGACACGAGTTTTACCGTCGCGATCAGGGGGAAAACGAAAGCATAAACAACTTTGTGGCAAGTTTAAGAGACATTGGGGGTGCATGCGAATTCAACAGTTTAGAGGAGGCCATGCGCGATGGTTTCATTTTAGGCCTTAAAGACAAGGTCCTGCAGAGCAAGTTAATAATGAAACTTAAGATCACGCTGAAAGAAGCAATAGAAGAAGCCTCTTCAGCAGAAGCTACCAAGTCCTCAGCAGCAGCCATGAAGAAGATTAACAAGGCCACAAGCCATCCTGATGTGGAAAAGTCCACCACAAATCATTGTGAGGAACTAGATTCTGAGTCAGACTGTAGTGAGGTGGAGGAAGGAATTTACAGACTCAGAATGGAGTGGAAAAAGAAAGACCTGGGAAGAAAGAGGCAAGATTTCTACTGCAGAGGTTGGGGAAGCCATCCCCGCACTGAATGCAAGTTTTAGACACCATTTGCCTCCGTTGTGATAAAAGAGGACACCTAGCAAGAGTCTGCAAATCATCCAGAACTCCACCCAACAGAAGGAAGTTTGCTGCAAGCAAAGACAAAGAATTCAAGCCTAACAACCTCAGTGAGAAAATGGGGCGCAGTACAGAAGCAAATGGGAAGAATGAAACTCATCAAACAGTAACTATTGGTCATTCTTCCCTTTAAAAAGCAGAAAAGTGCATGTCAAGGTACTTATTGAAGGAAGGCCTTGCCAAATGGAAGTGGACTCAGGCTCATACCTTTCTATGGTGTCATGGGACACTATTCACAGACTACTTCCTAACATCCAAAAGAATCACTTCAAGAAGCAAGCATTGACTCTTAAAGACTACCAAGGGAACAAGATTCCAGTAGTTGGAACAAGAGAATTCAATGTGAAATTCAAGGTCCACACCACGCCTACCACTGACCATCGTGGACAAGGACCGCCCAAGTCTGCTGGGCCTTGAATGGTTCAACCCGCTGGGCATCGAGGTGACTGGCATCAATCACGTGAGCAACACTGAGTGGGAAGAGGCCTTGAAGTCTGAGTTTCCAGAGGTCTTCAGCGACGGATTAGGCAAGTACTTGGGGACCCCTATCTCCTTTAACCTAGATCCCAAGGTACAACCAATCCGTTTAAAACCCAGAAGGGTTCCATTTGCATTAAAGGAAAAAATTGATGCACAATTAGATAAACTAATAGCCCAAGGGGTTTTAGAGCCCACTGACCACTCCAGGTGGGAGACACCCATAGTCACACCAGTCAAGGCTGATGGGTCTGTAAGAATCTGCAGAGACTACAAGGGAGATTGAACCATACAACAGAGCGCATATCCAGTTCCAGTAGTGCATCATTTATTACATTCTCTTGGAGGGGGCACAGTTTTTGCCAAATTGGACCTGGCACAGGCATATCAACAGTTAACAGTTGATGATGCCACTGCAGAAGCCCAAACCATTGTGACCCATAGAGGTGCTTTCAAATGCAAAAGGTTGCAATTTGGAGTAAGCGTAGCACCTGGCATCTTCCAAAGCCTTATGGAAAGAATGTTACAAGGGTTGCCAGGGGTGGTGCCCTATTTTGATGACGTTTTAATTTCTGCTGAAAATGACACTCAGTTACACGAGAGACTCAGAGAAGTCTTAATCAGATTCAAAACAGCGGGGTTAAAAGTCAAAGAAGAAAAATGCACACTTAGAACAGATAAAGTGGAATTCTTGGGTTACATGATTGATAAACATGGCATCCACCCCACAGAGGCCAAAGTTCAGGCAATCAAAGAAGCCCCCAGGCCAAAATGCAAAACAGATTTACAAGCATTCTTGGGACTCATTAACTTCTATCATATTTTTCTACCTCAGAAGGCAACCATTGCAGAACCCTACATAGGTTGCTGGACAAAAATCTGCATGGGTCTGGGGGAGGAAGGAACAAGCTGCATTTAACAATATCAAGAGGCAAATCATGTCTGATTCTGTACTGATACAGTTCTCTGAGAACTTGCCTGTTGTTCTGACTTGTGATGCCTCCCCTTTTGGAGTAGGGGTGTTGAGCCACATGCTTCCCAGTGGGAGGGAAGCCCCTATTGCATTTTACTCTCACACCTTGACTAAAGCAGAGAGGAACTACAGCCAACTGGACAAGGAAGCCTTGGCAATTGTAGCAGCTGTCAAGAAATTCCATGAGTATCTATATGGGAGAACATTTACTGTTGTCACAGATCATAAACCTCTTTTAGGCATTGTGGCAGGGGACAAACCAACACCCATGATCCTGTCACCAAGAATGCTGAGATGGACCGAATTTCTTGCTGCTTATTCATACAAACTGATCCACAGACCTGGTAAAGACATTGGGCACGCAGATGCTTTGAGTCGCTGCCCACTTCCTTCACACATTGAGGACCCTGTTCCTGAGACTCACACCTTTTTTCTAGAAACTGTTGCCAAGCTTCCAGTACATGCTGCTGAAATTGCCAGAGAGACTGCCAAAGACACTTTATTGGCTCCTGTTATAGGCTGGATTAAGAAAGGTTGGCCACTTCAAGATCTACCTCAACTTGCCCAACCTTTTAAATCCAGGCAAACTGAATTATCTGTGTTAAGAGGATGTATTTTGTGGGGTAACAGGGTGGTTATTCCTGCAAAACTACAAAAGAGGTTTTGGAAATGTTACATGAGGGTCATCCGGGAATTGTCAGAATGAAGGGATTGGCCAGGAGTTATGTATGGTGGCCAGGTATTGACAAAATGGTTGAAAACTGGGTTGCATCTTGTCCCAACTGTCAGGTAGTCAGGCCTGCCCCACCTCTCACCCCCACAGGAATGGGAATGTCCTAGGGCCCATGGTCTAGCATTCACATTGATTTGCTGGCCCTACCAGAGGGCACACTTTCCTTATTATAGTAGATGCATATTCCAAATGGCTAGAGGTTATCCCTATGGCATCCACCACAACTGAAGCTGTCATCAAACAGCTTAAAAGCTTTTGTAACTCATGGGTTACCTGATGTGCTTGTTTCTGACAATGGTCCTCAATTTACATCCAACCTTTTTGAATCATATCTAGCACAGCAGGGTATCAGACATGCCCTGACAGCCCCTGGGCATCCTTCGGCTAATGGCCGGGCTGAACGTATGGTATGATTTACCAAGGAAAAGCTTCAGCAATTGGGTCCAGGGGACATCACTGAGAAAGTTGAAAAACTACTCAGTGTCCAGCATATCACTCCCAACCCTTCAACTAATTTAACCCCAGCTGAATTGTTGATGGGTAGGAAACTCAGGTCTCCCCTTGACCGCCTTCATCCCACTTACGCACCCAACGCACCACTAGATTCCACTAGTAAAATTCGCACTTTCACTGTGGGTGATTCTGTTTATGCTAAGAACCTTATGGGTGAACCATTATGGATTCCTGCTGAGGTAACCCAAATCACGGGCCCCAGGTCTTACAGGGTACAAACGGAGGACGGTGTCCTCTGGAGCAGGCATATTGATCAGCTAAGATCCAGACTACCTCAGGAGCATCGCCATTGCTCCTCCTGGTTCCCATACCTACTGCCTCTTCTGGGGGGAAGGGGAGGATTATGAGGATAATCAGCAGGCAAAAATCAACCCCATGTGTAACGAGCTAACACGACAGGAATCACCTCAAAACCTGTCACAGTGCCAACAACCATTTTTACAAATGGAAGATTGCACACCACTACCTGATTTGGGTGCTGACATTGGGTTGGAGATGGATTGGGAGGAGAGACCAGGTTGTAGTAACCAAACAGGTTCTACCATTACTAGAAGTCCAAGTAAGGAAATGTCAGCAGACACATTTCCTCTCTCACAAGGTGAGAACATTAAAACATCTGAACCACGAGGTCTCAACACGTAAAAGCCCCACCTATTTAAAAGAATACATTAGATAGATGGGGTTTGAGTATGGACTGAACCTAGTGGGGAGGGGTGTTATGTATGCAGGTTTGAAATCATTGGTTAGTTTGAATTGTTCTTGTAAAGTGTTGGAAATGATTGGTTTAAAAAGTGAGGGAAAACCCTGTACTCTGATTGGCTGTCAGCTGCGGCTGCCGGCTATAAGTAGCAGCCACAGCAAAGCCAGTCGGGTCCGTTCTGAGCTGTAGTCACTAATAAACTAAAGAGCTTGAAGCACTCCGCGTCTGTCTCTTCATGCAAACGTAACAGTATCTATACAATTTAATGCTACACAAATATGGATGGGCCTTTCCCAGAGCCTGTTTTGATGACCTCTCATCAGGTATACTGTTAGGAAGATTTCATGGGACTCCTTATTTGTAGGTAATTTTTTCTTGTGGTTCCATGTCTCATATGTTGCCCTTTCTACAGTTGTCCCCAATTTGGGTCTGAGCCTGGTGCCAAAGCCAATGAAGAACACCAGACACGGGGTGCAGGTTTGTTTCCTTTTATTGAAGCACTTCATTGAAAGGAAATCCCCAGCCAGCAAACTGCTGGACCCAGAAGAAAGGACTCAACAACCTTTTATACAGTTTTTAAAGGCGGGATAACTAACATTGTCTAATATGCATTCTGAAAATTATCTAAAGGATCCTCTATTGACTCCACGCCATTACTATTTCTAAGTCTTGACTAATAAACACTTCAAAAGTTATCTAACGAAGTATTCTATTGGCTCTATTTCAACACTATCTCTAAAAGTTAACTAATAGGCATCCTAGAAGACTTTTAGCGGGTCTTCTATTGGCTCTGTCTTAGCCCTATTCCTTATCTTACCAGTATGTCTTTTATGATGTGCCTGGCAGTCAGCTCTTGTTTTCTACATTGAAAGGGACCTCACTGGTCCACACTCCTTTGTTATACAAGCCTTACAAATATACATCTCCTCCCTTCTTTTTGAGATCACGCCACAACCTTGCATTTTTACAGCAAATGGCCCTGCAGCAAATAGCCCATTGCTACAATGCCACAAAGCAGGCTCTGATTGTCCCAATCATTGCCAAATACGAGAGCCATACAGATAACTTTTCTGTTTATTATTTTTTTAAGGGATCTAGCTCCACCATATCAAGTGGCCAGATACCTTCACCAAGTTATACAAGTCAGCAAAACTTTTTAATTATATGTGTTATTTTATTGTCCTATTACTTTTCCCCTTTCCTGATAACGAATTGTTACAGTAAACTATTTCCTTTTTTCCTGTACTCTTTTATTATAAAGGCTGGTCAAAACTGTAATAAAGATATTTGATTTGATTTGGAAATGATTTGCAGCTGTGTTTTCTGGCCTCTCTGTAAGTGGTTTTCACACTGCCTTAATTCACAACCATTCCTGACAAAGCATAAAGCCTGGGTTAACAAAACACTAAGACAAAGCCAGACAAACCGCATTGCAGATTAGCCTGATCTGTGAATCCAGACACTGTTTTTTTTTAAAACACAGGAACCCTTAAAGAACATATTCCTAGCCAGGTGCTTTCCAAATGTGCTGCAATTCACCTACCGTTTGGGGATCCTGAGACTTATATTTCAATGAAGAACATCGTGTTGGAAAAAGCTGCCGTGAAGCATATCCCATTATGCAAATTAATATATGCTTGGGGGTTTTGTTATGTAGATGCTACCTAAACTGTGTGGATTTTTATTTTCTTTAAAAGAAACATTTCTTCTCTGGAGCCTCATTTAGTTTATAAACAATCAACAAACAAACAAATAAATAAGCAAGCAAGCCTGACTTGGTGTAATCAGCAGGGCTTGCCATGTTATTCATAGTTCTTGGCCAATACATTACAGTCATACTGAATAGTTGATTACTTCTTCCTCTTGTATATCTCTATAAAGTAGGTTTTTAAAGGATAGTAGGAGCTGTCGATGTGGAAAATAACAGGAAAGGTGCAATTCAGTTGGTTCTCTGAGAGTTCAGTGTATGCTTACATCATAATAATATTTGTGTGTATTACATCATAATAATCTATTTGTGTGTGTGTGTTGTGGTTTGCCGGCAGCAGGTGTGGATGGCTGAGGTCTTGGAGAGCGAGGACTCAGATGAGGGGCCTGTGTGTGATGCAGGGATGGGGCCAGGACTATCAGGGAGTGAAATGCTGCCTTCGGAGATTGTGGAGGCTGGCAGCAGTGATGAAAAGTTCCCCGAGGAGCCTGTGCCCAGTGCGCATGCATGCAGGGCTGCTCGAAGGAAAGAGCAGCTGCAGCAGCACGGGCAACTCAGGAGTAAGGCTGCAAGGTAATGGCTCCTCCCTTAAGAGATAAAAGCCAGCTGAGAAACCGGAGTTCTTTGCAGAAAGCAAAGAAGTTTTTGCACTCAAGCCTTGTGGACGTTTGGATTATCTTGTTGGTGTTTGGAGACTCTTTGTGTTTGAAATATTTCTTGGCAATTTTACCTAGTGTTCTTGGCAGCCTTGTACAACCTTGGCAAGGCTCATTCTTATCAGAGACAATTAGTTTGAAACAGCCTTTTAACCATGAAGGAACAGAATTTGTAAAGAATCATTAAAAGGTTTTGCTGTTACCTCCGTTTCGTGTTTGTTTCCTTGGAACAAGTTTTGGGTCAGAACAATGAGGGGAGGGTGTGTTAGGCACTACACATTCTTTTTTGGTTGAATGAACAGCGTTTCCAATGTCGGCTCCAAATCATGCCACAGTTTCCCAAGATAACCACAGTAAGACACTGCAGGAAAAACAACAAGGAATATTTTGGTGCTGTAACGTAGAACAAAATTATCTGGGTAGGGCTGCAATATTTATTTTATCTGGGCTGCAAAATCCAGAAAACCAACAGTTGGCATTTTTGGCAGTGAAGACAACAGAACTCTACCATAAGTCACAAAAAGTTTATAAGAGAATAGATGGATTGTGTAAGTTTTTAAAATGCCTCAAGAGTCTTGTTGTTTTGCTCTGGGACAGATAAGACTCCTGTAATTGTGTTATGTGTTGAGTGATGCAAGTTTCCAAAAATGTTTTGGAGCAGTCACCTTCCCTTTAATAAGTGGAGTATTTAAAGCAGTGGTATCTTTGCTTTAGACTTCTGTGG
This sequence comes from Naja naja, assembly GCA_009733165.1. Taxonomy (NCBI): domain Eukaryota; kingdom Metazoa; phylum Chordata; class Lepidosauria; order Squamata; family Elapidae; genus Naja; species Naja naja. Next base: position 143,357,262 of record CM019148.1, read on the forward strand.
AAAAAGCTGATCTGCTTGAACAAAGGGCAAAGTCCAAAGCACTTCTGAATCATTTTTTCAAGCACACACAGCCCTATTGAGCAATGTTATGACTAACTCTGAACCGACAGAAGGTAAAGTGCTAATCACCTAGCAGTTAAGCTGCTTGTAATCACAAGAAAACTAGGCTGAATTAACTGACTTAGGAAATATTTCCTTTGGTCAGTTAAATTTCTTATCATTTGGGATGTTTATGTAACTCACAAGTCAAGCTATTTGCCACTCCCTGAAGTCTATGCCCAGATTAGCAATTTGCAGGTAAGACTATCCAGGCATGGATTAATGATTAGCCAAGTTCAACATTCTACCTGCAGTAATAGTCAGAAGCCACATTACATTACAGCACTAACAGGACCATTCACAGTGAGCATCCTGCATTTTAGTGCAATATGGTGGTCATGTGATTTAATTGCATATGACACTCAGAGGCTGATCTTTAGGAAAAAGCAAGTGCAGTTGGAAAACGTGGCAAACAATGAAGGGCACGACCAGGCAGCCACAATTAATATGCTTTCAACCAATCCATAAGCAAGCAGAAAAGCACACTTGCATTAACTGTACTGACATTATTGCTGATCCTATTCTGCCTCTGCAATGAAGTGTTGAGAGAAATATCCATCTGGTTCAGTTCCAAGCTGGGAGAAAGGCACTGGAGACAAAATGGAGGCTGGAGGCTGATTGGAAAGAGGGTCCATTTATTGATGAAGCAGAAGCACATGGGTGGTTCTGGGCAGTTGACCACATGGAGTTGTGAGAGAGAGGTATTTATACACGCTCTTAGGTTTTGAACTTGAGCTTCCTGTTCAAGGATTTGTAACCAACTGACACACTGTATGTATATATGGAAGATGGTTTTTATGTTTTGTATGTCCTGTTTGTATGTTTGTATCAAAAATAAAAAAACTTTTTTATAAAAAAAAAAGAACATGCATTCTATTGGCTATTGTAGAGATCATAGCTGGCTTTGTAGGTTGAGACGTTTGGTCTCAACCTACAAAGCCAGTTTGGTTGAAGTTTGGTTGAAGTCTGGAGAGTGATGCAATGTCCCCAGGTGATTGTGTCATGTGGTGAGCTCTGCTACTAGATAGGTTAATCCTATTATGTCCTGGAGGGTCATGTCTTAATCCCTTCACCCTGGAGCTGGAGGTCTTTTGTCTTGTAGACAGGCTGCCCCAGTCTTTCTTAATGGGCACCAAATATCTGCTGAGGGCAGGGAGCTGCTTTCTGTCTTTAAAACATGTTTATTTTTTCTTTTTTTATCATCCAGGGAAATATAATATTCTGCCTTTTTAATATTTCTCAAAATGTTTCATTCTTCTAGGAGAGGGGGTCTTTCCTCAGAAGGAAGCTTGTGCACTCAGGTAAATAAGAGTGGGACTGAATATTTATTATGCTGAAAGGTTTAATGACATCAGAGAAATTGTTTAGATAGCTAGAAACATCAGAATTTGGGATTTTTTTCCTGGGACAGAATGCAAAGGAACCACTCAAAATAAGAGCGTATATAAGAATTTGAGGAAATCCCATTTATATAATTAATGCTTAAGTACATTATATTGTATAGGTCAACACCTGTACACCATGCCACTATTGCAAACACCCATGCCTAAGAAAGAACAAAAGAAACTGTATTCCCTTGAATGCAATTTTACCAATATACGGCACATTGAACTTTTTCATAATGATGAAAATACTTCCATATAAAAATAGTTAATCTACTCTAATCATCTTCTATTCTATTCAAGCAAGTTTGGGATAAATGTGTGATTCTTTAACTTTTGAACTGCATATCATTTACAAAAATTTACATCCTAACCCAAACGGTTCAGAAGCCTGAATTTGGATTCAGTTCAAATGGAGATGTAAATTTTATTTTGGGGTTTTCATTTTGTTCAATGTAGTCAGTGAATTGGGCCTTATTTTGCTTGGCAAGCTAGGAGAAATCCTAAAGTGATTTAACAATGTATAAACCTAGGCCATGTGTGAATTCTGGCCTGTATCAAGTACTGGATCTGCAGCAAAAACTGCATTAAAGAAAACCATGGTAAGTCCAGTCAAGAACTCCCTTTTTATGTTTAATGCTGCTCAATGCTCTTGTCATCTCTTTGAGCTATTTAATTTTCTACAGGATGAATGAAAAATGATTTGTAAAAAGACTGCATTGTAATTTGTCATCTCTATATTATCTGACCAAAAAAGGATTACTTTTATTGCAAATGATAATGCCAGAGGAAGCAGATCAATGACGGCAGAAGCCTGCAATTAACAATAAATATCTTTATGGAAGAACTATAAAATTCAGAGTACTGATTTAACTCTACTCTTCTCTGAAACATCCCTAGTAATATGTCTTAACATTTTGTCATCAGTATCCTTTCTGAGCTACTCAAGAGTTTTCGATCAAAAATCACTGTTATTACCAGTTCCTTGTATCTTCTTTTTAGTTTTTCCTGTTTGCTGTAAATTGGAAGTTATCATAGTTTAACTTTCCAAAAATGGAACAGAGTGGAGAGAGGTTATCATATAAACCAATGTACTGCAGGAAATATATGTATTTATTTTGCATTTTTATTCTGCTTTTCTTCCTAAGATTTCAGGATAATTTTTAAATCTGTTTTCTCCCCAACTTTTCTCATTAGAGAGAGATGTCATGGAATCCACAGGGCTAAAGTCTGAGATCAGAGGGACTGCTCATAATATATTCCAAATATACCAAAAGTCATAAGAAGCATTGGATTTGCATATGCTTGATATAGGTTTATAATCAGATAGCTGTACCTTACTATCTGGTATGTATGGTCAATGGGCATAACCCTGTCTCTCATTCTATGTCTTCCCTCTACGTATCATTTTATGTAAAGTTGATTGATAAGAGATGGGAAGCCTGTGGCTCTCCAAATGTTGCCGAACAACAACAAACACCCAAGTTTGTGCAACCAAGAGTAAAAACATGGGATCCCACATTCCTGATAGATGCTGTAATGTATGTGATAAGCCTTCACTGAACTGCAGATAAAACTGCAGTCACCTCCTGCAAATGATACATAAAATTTATCATTTCTATTTGAAGATTTACATATACACTAATACACACATATACCCCAATAATAAACAAATAATAAATAAATAATAAACACGTATACCCCAAGATACCTTTTCTATATAGGGAGATAAATCCAAATGTGAAGTTTGGATTCCATAATCCAAAGTTTGTTCCATAAAACAGGGATTCTTAAACTGTGGGTCGTGATCTACAGCAGGCCATGAATAAATTAGAGGAAGATCACAAGACTTTTTAAAATTTTGTTCAGGCGTGGTGGTGAAGCTTCAATTTGGAGTTCCGCTAAGTTTACAAATTGAATATTATTAAGCTTTGGTTAGCAGTGGCTATGAACATTTAACAGTTTGTATTCTTTAAATTATTGTTGTAGAACATTAATTTGAAATTTTGATACCAGCGTATCTATTTTATAATACTTTTAAAAGTTGTCTATTACTGTTATGTTAAAATGCAAATAAATGTATGCTTTTAAATGTAATATATTTTGTGCACTGGGTTTTTAACACTGTTAAAATGAGCAAACCTGATTTCAGAATTGTATAACCACTACACCAGGTGTTCATATGAGAAACTATTATTCTTATCCATATACATGGATCACCATTATCTAGATCTGAATTCTCTGATAACTATCTCTGTGTCTGGGCATTTCTGGAATACATATAGCAGATCCATAGTTTTTGACTGCCTGTAATAGTACAATGATAATGAACTTAGGGAACTATTCAGTGCTTGATTATAGCTTATACACCCCATACTACTGTGGAGGAATTATTGATAGATGTATCTTCTGATGCTTTCTTGGGGGCGGCGGAAATCCTGTCTCTCCTTGAATTTTGATCAGTGCTCATTAGCACAAAAAAACTAAATGCAACTCACCTTGGCAACTTTAAGGTACCGGTATGTTCATTTCAACTCCCAGAATTCCAGAGCCAGCACTCTTGACTGGAGAATTCTGGGAGCTGAAGTCCACAAAGAGCCTTATTTAGCCAGGATTTTCTATGATTGATAAAATGCCATCAGCTTTGTGTCTACTCTTAACAACCACCGAGAGAGATTTTTTTCTAGGATTTGACCCAAATATAGTCTTTCAGGTCTTGCAGTTGCTGACATAAATAACACATGAATGATGAAGGACATTAAATATGAACAAGCGATAAGTTTTGTTGTCTTAAAATGAATGCCAGCTTTTAGGAATTATGTGAAAGTAAGCAAGCTCATCTTTTCCTTTAAAAATATGATTTTAAATCTGATTTTGATTTTTGTCTGTTTCCAATGAGACATATCGCCGCCCTGAGTCCTTAGGGAGTAGGGCAGTGTTATGTATGCAGGTTTGAATGTCATTGGTTAAGTTTGAACTGTTCTTGTAAAATGTCAGAAATGATTGGTTTAAAAAGTGCGGGAAAACCCTGCACTCTGATTGGCTGGCAACTGCGGCTGCTGGCTATAAGTAGCAGCGCAGACCAGCCAAATCGGGTCTGTTATGAGCTGTAGTCACTAATAAACTCTTCACTGAAGCACTCCGCGTCTGACTCTTCATGCAAATCTAACACTGGCGGCGAAGGTGGGATCCTTCCGAAGAGAGAGACAACGCGGAGAACAAACTGAGAGAGATGGCTGCGCTGAACACCCCAGCCCGTTCGATCCGGACGGCAGAAGACTGGGACTCGTATGCAGATCGTTTCCAAATGTATTTGAGGGAAACGATCGCCGCATTTCCGACAAGCGGAAGAGGGTGGACTTTCTCACCCACTGCGGTCCAGCTGTTTTCAAGATGGCGAAGGCATTGGCGGAGCTGCAGGCGTGAAGGTAATGGACTGGCCCGATTTAGAAAAGTTATTAAGAGCCCATTATCGCCACAAGTATCGTGCCTCATTAAGAGACACGAATTCTACCGTCGGGATCAAGGGGAAAGCGAAAACGTTAATGACTTCATGGCAAGTTTAAGGGACATTGGGGGTGCATGTGAATTTATCAACTTAGAAGAGGCCATGCGTGATCGATTTGTTCTAGGCCTAAAATACAAGGTTTTGCAGAGCAAATTATTAATGAAACCTAAGATCACGCTTAAGGAGGCCATAGAAGAAGCTTCTTCAGCGGAAGCTACCAAGTCCTCAGCAGCAGCCATGAAGAAAATTAACAAGGCAAGCCATCCTGATGTGGAAAAATCCACAACAACCCATTGCGAGCAATTAGATTCTGATTCAGACTGTAGCGAGGTGGAGGAAGGAATTTATAGACTCAGAATGGAGAAGAAAAGGAAAGACCTTGGAAGAAAGAGGCAAGATTTTTATTGCAGAGGTTGTGGGGGGGTCCACCCCCACACTGAATGCAAGTTTTTTGATACCATCTGTCTCCGTTGTGAAAAAAGAGGTCACCTAGCAAGAGGGAAGCCCCTATTGCATTTTACTCTTGCACCTTGACCAAAGCAGAGAGGAATTACAGCCAATTGGACAAGGAAGCATTGGCAATTGTTGCAGCTATCAAGAAATTTCATGAGTATTTATATGGGAGAACCAGCCAAATCAAGTCTGTTATGAGCTGTAGTCACTAATAAACTCTTCACTGAAGCACTCGCGTCTGACTCTTCATGCAAATCTAACAGGCAGCATACAAGTCAAATAAATAATAATAATATTTATTTTGTTTATTTTTTATTTATTTTATAAACTTAACAGCTACATTAATTTAATGTGATACATTTTAATTCATAAAAGTGGTATGATTGGGTTTTTTTGACCAATCCTAGTTTACTCATGAGGCAGAACGTTTCCATACAAATTAATTCACCATTTTAGGGGACTGTCATCACATTAGTTGTGAAGTTTAAAGGAAGATTTTTTTCTGTCCTTTACTTTTCACAACAATTAAATAAATAACTTATCATACTCGGGAAAGAATGCAAAAGTACAGTGGATTTCCTTTTGGATCAGCAACTTTGACACATTACTATAAGGACATATATACACAGCAGTAATAAATTTCTTTCATGTTAGCAGCTATTTTTTTGTAACAAAGCTCATTACAGTGAAAAAAAAATAGGTTTCACTATTTCCAGCATTAAGCTTAAAATACAATTACATGACATATTTTTTTCAGATAACAGCAGATCGGAGAGCAATGGACAAATTCTCATGGTACATCTCTTACAGAGCATACAGTCACCTCTTTTAATGCCTCATTAATATTACCAAAACACCCAGAACAAAAAATGGGCTGCATTCATTAAAAGCAAAATAGCCACTTACTGTATACCAAGCATATTTTTTCACCAATATACTCTATTAATTAGCACTTCTTGTGCTGGCTTAGCTTCCCAAGCCCAGAATAAATTAAAAAAATCATTCTTGGTCCCTGCCTGCAGATCTACACAAACAGAGCTCTCCTACCCATTGGGACCAGCAATCTTTCAGTGGTGGGGACTGAAGTGTATGTATATAAAAGACACATATTAAGAACAAGCCCACCCATTGTGGCATCGGGGGTGGGGGTGGGGTGCAGGTGAAGGAAAAATAGGAGCAGAAGAAAAAGCAAAGGGCTGCAGCAGCAAATGGAATTTGGAGTAATTTTTAATATACTAACTTGATAATAATTAGTATTAAAGTTAATATTTGTAGAATCAGAACAAACAGCTATCTAATCTTGCATCCAGTTGTCTGCAATAATCATCCACTTCTGGAAACCCACAGGCAAGATATGATGGCCAAATGTTCTCATGTAGTAATCCTTGGTTTGTTTAACCATGGTTTCTTGAATCAGTTACGGTGACTGTATTTATTCACAACATTAAACCAGGTATGAAGAGATGGTCTTTATGGCCCCTAGAGATGCCCCTCACAGAGTGGAAGAGTCACTTAGAGTTTGAGAGGGTAGAATTTAAGAAGAAAATGAGTGCCCAATCATCCCCCAGCCCTAAGAAGGAGGCAAAGACAAGCCATTTCTGAGAAATCTTATCAAGAAAACTGCAGGGAGATTCTCCAGGCAGTCACCAAGAATCTGACATGGATGGTTGACCAGAAGGAGAAAAAAAATCCTCATCTAATTTCAATTTAAAAAACTCTGGAAACCCTAACCTTCCCCAAGTTCTAATGTTCAACAGCAGGAGTGGGCAACTATGGCCCCTTTACAACCTGTGGACCTCAACTCCCAGCATTCCTGAGCCATATGGCTGGCTCAGGAATTCTGGGAGTTGAAGTCCCCAGGACATAAAGTGGCCATAGCTTGCCCACATCTGTTCATCAGGCTTCACAAAGTGCAATACAGCCCTCAGATTTATGGATCATGTATGACTGTGCCATAAGGATTATAAAGCATATTGACAGTGTTCACACATTATAGTAAAGCACACCCAAAAAATTAGCGCAACCCAGGGTCCCCAGTAGCTGGGATCCAGGGACAGACTGTTTCCAACCCTGGAAAACTATTACAACTAAAGGGCTTCAGGAAAAAGGAAGGAAGGAAGGAAGGAAGGAAGGAAGGAAGGAAGGAAGGAAGGAAGGAAGGAAGGAAGGTTATTATATTGTATAGAGCTGCAATGAAAACCAATCTTTTAAAAAAGATCCCTTTTTGTATTTGCCCACTGCTAACCTAAAACAGCCTCGGGAATATTGCAGGAGAATGAGAAATCCCAGACTGATCTTTTCCCACACAGGAGAAGGATGGATTTGTGTAAGCACAAAAGGGTTCTTGACTTCCAGTCTGTGCATGCCAGCTTAGACAAAAGGGCTGCTACCTTTGGAGGAATGAAGAATTTTCAGACAAGCCTCTATTTTCATGGCAAGAGCTGCCCCACATTTTCCAAGGCAGGAAAACATTTTTTTTTTGTTTTGACTGTGGGGTTTGGTTATTCAGCGTCAACTTTGCTATCTATTTTATCTACCTAGATAGATAGACAGACAGATATGGCCAATTTTGCTATACATATGAGTGCCAACTTGCGGGAAAAGAAGCCGCCTTCTCATTTTTCTAAAAGAGCAGAGTTAAGACATGTTTGCGCTTGCTTGCTGTTACAGAAATGACAGCCAGCGATTCCCGGGTGGCAGAGGAACAGACTTCGAAAACCACAGTCAGAAACCATCTTCTCACAGAAACTCTAACTACCCCAGACAACTCTATGCCCTCAGGCTTGTTTAAACCAGGCATCTGTCCATGCAACCTACTTGCACCATTAAAAAAAAGAGCAATGCTGTTTTATAATAATGAGCATCATTACATCATTTGGGGAGTGGGGGGGGTACTGTTTAATACAATGGCACATTAAAACTGAGTACAGTACATAAGAGAAAAGTCTTACTTTGCAGGCATGGATTGCATTACCAATCGCAGCTCTGGGGTGACATGATTTCTTAATCTGAGACAATCCTGAACATTTTGGGGTGGCTTTTTTTAGGACTCTGAAGTAATGGAAGGGGAGGAAGGGTTCTGGGTCAAGCAATTGGGCTGTAGGCCCATGGCATTGCCACAAAGTTTCTTGTCTGAAATCCTAGAGTTGCTGAAGATAGTATTGGCAGGGTTCATCCCATGCTTATATTATAGGGTTTTTTTAAATAAGCCTTTTCCAGTTCAAGCATTGCACTAAGCTCCATAAACTCAAAGACCTGAGTTTGCACAACATATTCAACCCAGGCAAAACCATTGTTATGGCTTCCTGTGATGTGTGTTCTCAATTACTACTGAGAGGATAGATTGGTAGGTAGGTAGGTAGATAGATAGATGATAGATAAATAGATAGATAGATGATAATAGATAAATGATAGATGATAGATAGATGATAGAAATAAGACACTGTCTTATGGACACACTAGGTCTTATTTTGGGTAGGTCTATATATTTATGGTGCCAAATAGTGGGTGTGAGTGTAGGGGGTGTTTTAGGGTGCAGTTGCTCTGAAAAGTCTTCCTGAACTGGAGATTTACACTAGGTCTTATTTTCGGTAGGTCTTATATTAGCAGGTTTAGAAAATAGTGCTACTTACTGTAGGTCTTATTTTCGAAACACTAGATAGATGATAGATAGATAGATAGATAGATAGATAGATAGATAGATAGATAGATAATCTGCCTAACTGAAAGGCAGGTACGTATATTTAGAGAAGACCCTATCTATTCCACTGTAAACATTAACTGAGCAATTTAGACCAGAATCTTGGAGAGAATTGTTTCCGAGCATTTAACTTGTCCCACAAGGTTATATCCATCTATATCCATCAGCGTAGTATCTTATAAATACAAGCCACAAAGTGGGTATGTACCTTTCTCATCTTTCATACAGTACACTCATCCACACACATGTGTGCACACACTCATGCTCACTCACACAGAAACACAGACACACAAAGTTTTCTTATACAGAAACTATCCTTTTCATTGTTGGAAACAATGAACTTATCTCCCAGAGACAATTAACTATAGGTTTCCACTTTGTTATGAAAATGTACATCAAAAGAGGTCCACTTTCTGTTCATAACCACAACAAGGAGCATCAGCTTCCATTTCTTGGGTCTGAGGTTTCAATTCATCCTTTAAGAAGCAACAAAGATTCTCCTGCTCCTCGGTGAAGAAGTAAGTGGGAAATGGTTGTTGTAAATCCGTTCTCTGTTGTATTCACTCTTCATTGAACGCGTCTATTCTGAAAAAAAGAAAAAGACATTTTATTGAAATGTTCACATGCTTCACTCTTCCATTGTGTTAAGATGCTTTATTCAGATGGATGCCGAGAAACATTTTATATTCATTTCCACGTTTGTTGCATTTAGCACAAACCAAGGAATCTCATTAAATTATAATTTATCACAAATTATAAGGGTCTTGTTAGCTTGACTGCAAAGTGAAATAAATATGGAAAATGTTACTTTAGAATGGAAACTTTTCCCATTTCCCACAGTCCATGCTATGTCCATGTCTCAAGAGCCTTCAGATCCAATACAAACTAGTATTCTTCTGCTATTGCACTTTATAGCCAAGTAGTTTCTTTAACCAGGTTTTCCCAACATTCTGAGCCATGGCTTGGGAGGTTTGCTCACTTCATCCATCCATCATCAAATCTGAATGGAAGGGTTAGTCAGTGTTAAACTTCTTCTTTGAACACAGCACCTGCCACAAACAAGCCACACTGTTATCTCCACTGCTCCTCCGTGAAAGGGGTTCATGATTATACTTTTGAAATCAAAGCAACAAAAAAAAATCACATCCAATTCCTCTGGTCTATACTCTCTTTTTTTCTACCCATTTATGCTTACCACAAAATGGTAATAATTGAAGTTTGTACTATAAATAAACAATTGCAGCTTGTGCTATATGCTCACACAATTCTTTTTTTTTGAACATGTTTGTTATACCTATTGTACTCTATGCCCTAATGCTAATCAGATCAATTCACTTTAAGTCAATTACATGATCAAAGAAAGGACACATAACTGCAACTCCTACGTCATAAACATGCAGTGGATGCACTTTAAAAAAAAAGTCTATAAAATCTATATATAAAAAAGTGAAATGCCATTAACGCATCATCACAAAATCTCCAGAACCGTAAAGCCTACAAAATTGAAATTTGGCACATATGTTCTTCTTGGCTTTTAGGTGCTCACTAAGAAAGGATCTTTCAAAAACAAATTCAGAGCATTAGTATTTTATATATTATTATTAACATGACCTGATGCTAAGGAGTTCTACTCCCCCTCCCCACCTGAAAAGAAATCTGTTCCAAATGCAAAACACAAGCAGAGGAGAGGAGTTTCAGTTTCAGTTTTAGTTTCACAGCAGCAACCACCTTTAGTACAGAACAGTTGAGCTAAGCCATGCCCAGACTCCTTGCTGTCTCCTTCTTGCTCACACAACAAATACTATTTCACTTTCCAAACAGCCCTCAACTCTCTCACACACTGACAGGACGCTAGCCAGATGAATACTGATAGATGCTGGTAGGCAGAGGCAGATTTTTTCCCCTTATTTTCCTCCCCAAAAACTAAGCCCCACCACTTCGTCAAAAACTAAGCCCCACCACTTCGTCTTGTAGCGAAGCACAGATATCAAGCTAGTGTTTTATAAAAATATAATGAACTAATAAGAGGAGTAAATAAACCCTCAAAAAACATTGTATTTGGCATTGCACAAATCATGAAAGAAAAGCTCAAGATCCACCCATCATACTATGAGAATCAGATATACCAAGACCTTATTTTCATTACATTTCTACCACAGCAACAAATTGCCTTCATGCTTTTGAGTTGCTGGAAAAATAACTTTCCCAGAAGTGCCCTAATATTCCCCAATTGCTCTCTTCGTCAGCATAAGATGCAGTGTTAAGGGAGTGGACTGGTACCAAAGAGTTCCAGGTTTTGGTCTGCTCTCAGTCATGGAAGTTCATTGACTAATTTTAGGCAGATACCCAGCCCACCTCCCTCACAGAATTGAGGTCCTGAGAAAGATGGAGAGGAAAAGCTCTCGAAGGAGACAGATCTAAGTAAATAAATACACAAAGACAGATATCACATAATGCTATGGAAACCAACAGAACTGAAAATGTTAGAGAAAGACTTTAATTTATCTTTAGGGGCAGCCTTTTCTTATAAAACAGAAATTTCTTTCTTTAAAACCAAACCAAAACCTGAATGCTTAATTTATGTCAGCCTCTTTCATGAATATCCCCTGAACAACACAGATTTACAATTTTGCCAGCATCTGTTTGATTTATTCATGCTCACAAGAGAGCCCCATGGAAAAAAAAATTAAGCGGTAAATATAAAAAGTTCACGACTAAGCAAGTTCTGATCCATTAAGAGAGCAACTTTCCAGAAGAAGCTGTTCTCTCAGAAACCATAGCATACAAGAGAATACAGGTAGTCCTTGACTTATAACAATTCATTTAATGACCGTTCAAATGTAACAGTACTGAAAATTGACTTACGACCATTTTTACACTTATGATTGTGTCAGCATCCCCATGGTCATGTGATCAAAATTCAGACACTTGGCAGCTGATTCATATTTGTGACCGTTGCGGTCCTCCGTGGTCATATGATGCCCTTCTACAACCTTCTGACAAGCCAAGTCAATGGGGAAGCCAGATTCACTTAACAACCATGTTGCTAATTTAACAACTGCAGTGGTTAACAACAACTGAAGCAAGAAAGGTCACAAAAAGAGGCAAAACACACTTAACAACTGTCTTGCTAGAGCAACAGAAACGTTGGGCTCATTTGTGGTCATAAGTCAAGGACTACCTTTCTCTGCCCAGACACAAACATTGCAAAGTTTCCCTTTTTTCAAACGTGGAACACCCAACATTGCTCATCTTCTAGCAATGCTAGGTAAACTATACAAGCCAACTCCTTCCACATCATAAAGTTATGTTTTTCAGGTCAAAGCCAGCAGAATGTAAGAAGAGCTTGTCTTTTGTTCTCAGTGTGATTGTCTCCTTTGTCCCTTCAGTTTTTGAAAGAAAATGTTGAGGCCCCAAGACAAGAACCTACTGAGCCTGAGTACTGAAAAGGCAGAATGAAGTAAGTCTGAAGTAGGTGGGGCCTGCACCCACTAATTCTTTGTGGGTAATTGCTGCCAGACAGAATTTAACAGGTATTGGCAAGAAAGCTGCTTTAATGACTATTTAATAGCTCCCTTGCAAATAGGAGCTTAATGTCCGCTGGGGGACACATGCCTGATTTTCAGCATTTATAGATTCTATTTCCAGCAGATACAAGAGAACTTCTCCTGGCTTAACTCCCCAGTATTCAATGTAGAGACAATCTATACCAGCTGAATACATTATATTGATTACAAACGTCAAACAGTGCTATGTTTATAACTCCATGAATTATTCTAATTTCAAGAGCATCCACACAAAATTATTGCAGCACTGATCCTTATCTGACTTCTTCCTGGGTCCCTTGTTTCTCTATGAGCATAAATTCAACCATTGTCTACTATCTTGGCTTTGGTTGGACCTGGAAGAAAGAAAGACCAACTGGTCACTGAATCCAAGTACTGGATTATTTTTTACCATACAGGTAGTCCTTGACTTACAACCATTTGTTTAGTGACAGTCTGAAGTTACAACAACGCTGAAGGAAGTGACTTATGTTATGGCCATTTTTCACACCTTTGACTGTTGCAGCATCCCCAAGCTCATGTGATCAAAATTTGAATGTTAGTATCTAATTAAAAAGTAATAATGAAATCAAAAATGTTTGTAAGAAAGTTGAAAAAGTGGTAAGGCTGCAGGTGCTCATGGTAACACTGGAAAATTTTAAAATATAAAAGTGATTTCCTTTATGGAATGGTTGTCTGACATGATCTGAAGAATGCATCCATGATTGAAAGAATGGCTGATGATTGAAAGAATGCCATTTTTATCTATTAAGAGTGAATGTCAAAACTGCAGGGGAATTGATTAGTTTATTAAATGTTTCGGGAAAGATGTTTGACAGAATCCTGAAAGAAAGGGAACAAGAAATAACAGTGAGCAAAATCTGGTACATGTGCCTTTTGCTGTTCAGCAAAAAGAAAAAAAGAGAAATGTATGAAGGTAAGAACTTTTTTGTTTATTTAAAGAGACACTATAGGATACATATGAAATACGTGCACTTAAATAAGAAGAGACAGATGCAAGAACGATTAGGTGTGAAATAATATGTATTAAGTAAAAGTTAGTGATCGGTATCAAAACTAGTACTGTACGTTGAAATGATTTGATCACACAAAGAGAGTGAATAAGAATCAACTTATAAAACAAATATATGAAGAATAAATGGGCTAAGAGGAAGAAGAGGCCTTCCCAAAACATAGTTAGATGGCATGGATGAGATCCTGAAAAAAAAGGTGAGGAGTTTAAAGATCAAAAGCAACATATGAATACGTGAAAAGAAGAATGGTCTGCAATAATGGGAAGGTATAATAATATACAGTGAATGCTGTGTAGTGGTTTAGCTACACAGCAGAAACTCAATTAGTAGAGCTTGGATTCAGTGGATGAACAATTAATCTGTGGAACAACTTGCCTCCAGAAGTTGTGGGTGCTCCAATACTGGAGATTTTTAAGATGAGACTGGACAAACACTTGTCTGGAATGATATAGGATCTGCTGCCTAAGCAGGGGGTTGGACTAGAAGACCTCCAAGGTCCCTTCCAACTCTGTTACTCTGTAATTCTGCATCCAGAAGACAACATGACAGCAACAAGTACCAACATTGGGAGGAAAGGAAAGTGCTAGAAAAACACTCAGTCTGGCTTCCCTATAATTTCCCTAGGGTATAAGAAAAAGGGAGGGATGGGAAAAAGCTGGCAGACTTCTCAGCAAAGTATAGTTCTATTCTACTTCCTGTAGAGTCATATCTTGTACTGCTGACATGAATGTCCTTATTATGGGTGAGCAACACAGGTTGAGCAAGTGACTTGTTGAGTTTCTTCTCCCCAAACTCACTCAATGGCTGGAATGATATGAAGCTTCACGAGGGACCAAGGCAGGAAAAAGATGGTAGCAGAAGTTTGGGGGCCAGAGTTAGGGGCAGGTAGGCATATAAACTATCTGTATGAACCATGCTTTATCTTGGGCCTTGGTGGCTCAGGCTGTTAATTGCCTGCACTTAAGTTCCAGCTGCCTACAACTGCTGTAGGCTCGAATCCCACCAGGCTCAAGGTTGACTCAGCCTTCCATCCTCTCGGGGTAGGTAAATTGAGGACCCAAGATTGTTGGGGGCAATTAGCTGACCTTGTAAAAATGCCGCTTAGTAATAAGCAGGCATATACAATGGAAGGAAGGCTATTGCTGAGCACACTGGGTTGTATCCCAAAAATTGTAAGCCGCCCTGAGTCTCCGGAGAAGGGCAGCATATAAATGTAATTTAAAAAAAAAAATCTGTTGGCATGATAGGTGTAACTGCATTTTGGCTCAGTATGACTCTAGAAATGTTTTCTTATTGCAACAATCTGCGGAGGGAGCAGAGGTGGTATTCAGCAGATTCTGACCAGTTCTAGAGAACCAGTAGCGGAAATTTTGAGTAGTTCGAGAACCGCAAATCCACCTCTGACTGGAGATTTTACAGTATCCTTCCCCTGCCACGTCCACCAAGCCACGCCCACAGAACCGGTAGTAAAATAATTTAAATTTCACCACTGAGGGAGGGTGTTATTTGTGATCCTCCTGACTTTGTTGGTTTTTGCTTCCATCACACTTAATGATTTGCTGGGCGAGGATGGGGTTCTAACCATATTTAGAGGGAATCACATCTCCATCTTTGTTCTATATAAAAATTGCAAGCTTGATGTCTCATAGCATTTAATGAAAAAGTACTTTGTTCTGTTAGTTTAAAAAATTACCGCTACAAGTTTAAATTAACTATGCAGTATTATATAAGCAGCATCAAGAGAAATAAAATTTGCCAAATCTCACAGGGAATGAGGATGTCAAAACCTTAAGCATGTGAAGAAATCCTACTGGAATAATTCAAGCACCTTCATCCTAATTGTCTACTCTACAATGAGGCCATCTTGCTAACTAAGTGAAAAGTAGCCTCCTGCTCCAGTGTGTTGCTTCAATCTGCACTCATTCTCTAACCACAGTGATAATCTGGTCAGTTGGTTATGTTTCTTTAAACAATGAAGCAACTGAGAAAACTGAACAGGTACAGGCAACTGTGTTTGCTTTTTGGGAAAGAGCCAATATTTGCAGGAAATCAAGGACATATTATTTCATAGCAGGAAGTTCCTAGTGTTACAGAACTAGGCCTGGCTGGATTACAGGATTGTAAATATACGATTCAGTAGCCTCCTTACAGCTCATCCTCTGACTTACTAATTGTATACATATTATAAAGATGAATTACAAATTGGGCATTTGTAAAGGATTTGCCATTGGAATTCTTCACTGCAAAAATGGTATGCATTGATTTACCTTAACAAGAGCTGCTCTGAATGAACAAAGATCAGAAATATCTCTTCTAATATTTTGAAGGACAAAGTGAAATTAGCTCCAACAACATTCTCAAGACATTGCTATTTTGAGCTGTTCTGTTGGTAGTGCTGGCTCTCAAAATTATTTACGGACTGTATTCACACATTATGCTAAGCCAAAGTGTGGTTTGTTTGCTTTTAGCATAGTGTGAAGTCTGATTTAACCATTGTGGATTGTATAATATGGTGGACAGCATGTTATGGGAACTCAGCCCTTTGTGGCTCAATTAACAAATCATGATTAAGTCAATAATGGATTATTGAAATGCATAAATCTTTTCACTGGGGTCTGCCTTCAGAATCTTTAAAATGTTTGTAAAATGTCTATTCGCAAAAATGATCTTTCCATCCTCAAATCTGTAACTGTAGCTTATATAGGGGCTAGAGTTGTTGAGGACAACTGTAGGAGGATTGAAGGGGGACAAAGCTTGATTTGACAAGCAAATTAAAACATAAAATTCTTAACCCTTCCATTGCCACCATATTTCCTCCTCCACATCCTTTCCAAGCTACTACCCTCAATCAGGAACCTATGAGAAGTCAAGCACTGGTTAGTGAAGAAGGCTTTGCTGCTTCAAATATTTATAAAATCTCAGAATCAGCTATATTTATTTATTTTTATTTATTTGTATCCCACCTTTACTATTTTTACAAACAACCCAAGTTGCTGAATATATCCAACGCATCTTCTTCCTTCTATTTTCTCACAACAACCCTGTGAGGTGGGTCAGGGGAGAGAGAGAATGAGAGAGAGAGATATGGCTCAAAGTCACCTAGCTGGCTTTTAATGGCTAAGGCAGACTTGAACAACGTTTTTGGCAAAACTGAGCAATTGTTTTCAACCTGGCACTCTTTACGATGTGTTTATGCCAGCCAAAAAATATATCCAAACAGTTGCAGTATCAATAGATGGGGAAGATTTCACATTGGACAAGGCCGTTTTTAATCTATCTCTCTGCAAAAGAAGATGAGGACAAATGAAAAGTTCCCTCATTAAAAAAACCTGTGGGAATGATGCCTCAGTCTGCCACATTTCTTTATCACGCTCCCTAGATGGCTTTTGATGTTGTTTTGGATTAGTCAGCAAACACCCCAAGCACCAGAACACCTGCCTTCCACTAAAGGATTTAAGCAAGACTCCAAGGTCAAATCTTTGAAATCAATTCTCCCCCTAATCCTCTTGTTTTGGTCCTCTAGAGTCTAGAATGACTGATCTCCTTTATTGCTTTCTCTCCTGGGATCCATTTTGCTGCAGCTAGACTTCCTTCAGTTCTAGTGTAAGTTTCAAGGGTGGGATGGAGATTTCATTCTGAAACTATCATCTGAACTGGCTCATTTCCTTTCTCTCATCTGTTGGTTGGTGTTTTTTTCCCAATGTATCAGATTTGGGTTTTAGAAAAGTTGCTACCCACACAGCTCAGTCTCCTAACTCACTTATATATTTCCAAGGATATTAAAGAAAAAAACATTAATCAGGCCGCGGTTATAGATGGGTTTATTTCATCTTATTTCCTAGTGAATTCTAAACTCTACCCTGCAGATTTCCAAGTAAGGAACTCTCTTCTATTTCAGGTCATTTGGAGACATGCTGTTGCTCAAACTGGAATTCACGTTCATTTAAACAAGCCTAGGTACACCCATGTCACATGAACCTGTGAGGTCCTCACTTAATGACAGAAACAAGACTGCTGGTATTGCTGTTGCGAAGCAATATGTTCATGTAATATCACACTTTATGACCATTGTTATGTATGTAGGTTTAAATGTTATTGGTTTATTTGAACTGTTCTTGTAAAATGTCAAATGGTATTGGTTTAAATAGTGCGGGAAAAACCCTGCACTCCCATTGGCTGGCAACTACGGCTGCTGGCTATAAGAAGCAGCCGTAGCCCAGCCAAGTCAGGTCCATTCGAGCTGTAGTCACTTAATAAACTCTTCACTGAAGTTCTTCGCATCTGACTCTTCATGCAAACTTAACAACCATGTTGTTCAGCAATGGAAATTTCAGTCCCAATTGCCACTGTAACCTAAGGATACCTGTTGTTGTTTATAAATATACCAGATGACTATGGTTTATTAAACAAATCATAGCTTAATGTGAGGTCTGAACCTAGATAGGACAGGACAGAGTATAAAAACTAATAACTAACGATTATGTGTTTTTCCAAACACAGGACAGTCAAGAATCCCCTGTCCAGGATACTCTTTTCTCAGATTATATTAAATTTTAATACAATTGAGCCAGTTTGCTATAGTTATTAAAGTGCTGGCCTAGAAGCCAAGAGACTCTGCGTTCTAATTCTGCTTTAGGCATGAAGAGAAGTTGGACCAGTTACTCTCTCTCAGCCCAACCCATCTCATACGACAGTTGTTGTTGGGGAAAATTGAAAGTGAAAGGCGTATTAAGTATATTTCTACTTGGAGTTATTTAAAAAAATAATAGGATAAAAATCTAACAAACAAACATATTCTTTTTCTTAGCAGCATCATTCCGGAAACTATGCGTTTGAGTGGAAAGATGAGGAATAAGACCTTAGAAGCAAATCTTCTTGAATTCAGTGGTGTTTCCTTACAAATGAACACATGAAAATTTATTTGTATTATTTTTTTCTAGACCAGTGTTTTTCAAACTTGGCAACTTTAAGATGTGTGCTCTTCAACTTCATACTGGCTGAAGAGTTCTGAGAGTTGAAGTCTACACATCTTTAAGTTGTCAAGATTGAAAAACACTGGACTTTTTCTACCCTGTATGCCATGAACTCTTTCCATAGTTGTTCCCAGTGGTGGGATTCAATTTTTTTTACTACCAGTTCCATGGGCGTGGCTTGGTGGGCATGGCAGGGGAAGGATACTGTAAAATCTCCAGTCAGAGGTGGTATTCTGAACTACTCAAAATTTCTACCACCGGTTCTCCAGAACTAGTCAGTAGCTGCTGAAGACAGACCACCTCTGATTGTTCCCCATAAAATACTAGAGTTTTTTTTTAAAAAAAAACCCCTTTCCAGTGTATATAGTATGTGAGAGATTTCTTAGTTTTGATTTTAATTTTTGTTTGTGGTGGATACACTTGTTCTGGCAGATACCTCCAAATGACTACACAAAGTCTAAAACACCTCCTGTCCCTGTGCTAGAATTTTGGATTTAAACACGATCTCATTCCTCACCGTCTTTATTCTTTGTCAGTAGTAAGTGATTAAACAAGATAGTTCTTATCAACTTTATCAACATCTAGGGATTAGCCAATATGGAGCTTTGCATTACCTACAATTTGGTGTAGATGACACTAGTGAGCAGTTTTGGTCTTTTATTTTTTTGGTTGAAGCATAGCCAATCTAGGAGATTGTCTGATAGGAGACAATAATCAAATATATAGATGTTGAGTTAGTATGAGCTTATTCTTTTCTGAGGTAAAAATGGAAACATAAGTGGGGGTAACTACTCTGCTATTTTCCTGTGATGAAAAATAAAGAGATTTATGTTGTCATACTTTAAAAAAAATCAAGGAAATCAAATTTCACTTATTTTCCTTCTGCCAAGAATGAAGTACTGGTGAATAATTAAAATCTTGGTTTTCTATTCAGATGTTATCAAATCTCTCTTTTTCTCTTTAAACAAAACTGCTCCAGGTGATACAGCCAGGACTTTTCTGTTAAGCTATGGGGTCATTTCTTCATGAACAAACAGTATCATAACTTAACCAAGTGTAAATTCCTTAGTGCTTGAACCTCAAGCTAAGATGGCTCTAGACAATGCCCACCTTATAATTAGGCAATGAGATAACCTCCTTGAACAGAGCAGCAAATTATTCATTATTTATTTAGTTATTGCTTCTCTACCAGGCATTTCTGCTTCATGCCAACATTGCTTGGTCAGTTTCCAGAGGAAATGCCATCTGAGACTTGCTTCAAGTAACATGTTATCTCAGAGTGATCCTGACCAAGACAGTTGCCCTTCCAAAGATTTAGGTAGGGCTTGGTTGCTTATAATGTACAATACACTTATCTCACTATTTTACATAACTATATGTTTGCTTGTATTATATTTTATGATGTGCCTAGTATCTGAACAGATTGTTATGGCTAAATTAGCTGTGGCTCAAGGGCGCATCAACTGATTGGTCTCTCTTGGCCAAAAGATGCTAACTGATGTCTCTTACTTTGTAAGTTTATTTGGTAAACTAACTTAGTTAATCTCAGTATGTTTAACCAGAAACACTGCTGCTGAAGTGGTAAGCATCAACATTCGATGACTGCATTTGGGACAGCCAGTCAGTACTCTGTGTTTCCAGTAAACACCCGTTAGAAAAACATGAGCACTTAGGGTAGTCACAACCCATGCACAATAGCACATTTCCTTCATGGAGTGTAAACTTCTTAATTTCCATTTATTTCAATTGCACAAGGGATTCTAACTGATATTGTGATCATTGACCTGTTATCACTGATTGAAACCGCTTGATTTTTTTGCCTTGATGTACCAGTTGTCAAATCCTGGGTCAGTGCTTAAAGTTCAAATGAAGGACAGAGAAATTGCCAAATCAGTACAGTATATCAAAGGTTCGAGTTTGTGAATGGAACTTCTAACTCCTACACTACTTTTCAGTAAGTGCTTTTAAAAAGCCCTTGCAAAGTCCAAATGCTAATTGCAAAGTCCAAATGCTAAGTATATTTGGTGAAAAGTAAATCCTATTAATGCACTGTATCCTACTTCCTAGGAAACTGTGCCCAAGACTGCACTACATCATACTGTTCATTTCCTGTTTGACTGGGAACCAGTCCTTTTAGATTTATTGGGGCACCAGCTGAAACAATAATCCTGAAGAAAATTTGCAGCCCTAATATTTAAGCCCTCCTTTTGGTACCAGTGCAGTCATGAACCAACCTGAGTCAAGTTGAGGTGAAAAGCAGTAAACGCAATGAAGCAGCAAGAGATGTCCCACTCACTCCTCAGTAAGAATGGAAAAAGGAGAAATGCCAAGAAATAGCTGCACAACCTGTTACATTGTGACGTCAGAGGAAGGTTTATCACTTGTTAATATCAAATGAAATAAAGTGAGGAAAAGAGTCCCACAAATGTTTTTTTCCCCACCGTAACTTAAAAGGGAATAAATAAGAAAAAGAAAAGTAGAGGGACAACGAAGTTGACAGCTCTCATGCTGCCAAGGACAAAGTGTGTGCCAGTTTATCTTAATTAAATAAAATGAAGGCTTAATTAAATAAAATGAAGGCTTAATTAAATAAAATGAAGGCTAGGGTTTTTGTTATGGCCCAACCTGCTATTTGCCAGTCAGGGGGCAGACACAATGTGTGTAAATATTGACTTTAAATTTCGTTGGTGGTTCTCATTTCTCCTTAGCAAAGTCCATGACTTTCTAAAGGGCAGCTCAAACACTGGACTATTTCATAAAAAAAAAAATCAGCTGTTAATTTCTGGAATCATTCACCATTGTAAAATTATGGAAGGCCCAAGTGGAAGAATTGTCAACACTGGTACCATATGTTATGCCCATAATTCTTTATATATAAAATATTATTATATATTAAACACAAATTGTAGGTTTACCCATCCCTTACTCCATGGTGTTGGAGAGCTAAGGAGGAGAGAACCTTATTCTGTTTATTCATAGCTATGCACGGTAATATCAAAGGTGCATGGATACACTTTGCACATGCATTCATGGTACACTGACCTGGGTGTCTCTGTGAAGGAAGCAGTCCTTACTTATGCCAAGTCCTGCATCATCACATTAGCCTCTTTGGCTTTTTTGCACATGTACAGCCACTTGATTATCCGAGCATTGCGTTCAACCACAGAGGTGCCACTCGGCGCCTGTTCCATGAGCTCTTCCTCCAGGAGTCCATCTTCATCGCTGTGTCTCGTGAAGTCACTTTCAGAAGCTGCCCCGCTGATGCTGTGGCGGTGGAATGAGAAGTTGTCAGAAGTTACCGAAAAATTCTCTTGGCCTAAATCTTTTATTACTTCAGGTTCAAGGCCACAGTTCTTAAAGAAAGTGTCAAATTCAGAGAAGGATTTTGAATATCGCGAACTGATATCTGACTGAGATCTCTGAAGACCTTTCTGTCTCATCTCCTTCACATCATAAGGTGCTGAAGTCACATTTAGGGCATTTTTGCATCTGCTGACCAGAAAGGGCATTGGATTTGCCTTTGTGGGTGAATTCTGTCCTTCTAGATCATAGCTATGTCTTGTATCTTTGCCTAAAATAGTCCTTTCCACTTCGGGAATGGTTTCCTCCTTGAGAACAATTTTGGACACCTCAGAAAGCAGCTGCTTTTCCTTGAAGGAGCCCTGGAACAACCTCCGGACCAAATTCCCACGAGTGTTCTCCTGGCTTTGACCTCTGACAAACTCACATTTCTGACGATAGATCACCAAGGAATCTGGTCGGATCTGCCTTTTACCACTGTTGCGCTTCACAATGGGAGGGCCGCCTTGCAGGGCTGCCTGGCTCAGCTCTGTGGCCATGGGGACTTGGGCTGCCGTGTCCTTCTCCTCTCTTGAGAGCGCGACCTTCTTGCTTTCCACCGAGCAAGTCTCGCTGCTACTCTCAGAAGTTGAGCTGAGGGTGACAGCCGGCACCTGCTTCCTGCCGATGACTTGCTGGCTTTTCACGTACTTGGCCTTATCTGCTGCCAACCTTTCCACGGCGCTCTTCCTGCTAGGGTTGGCTGCCTCCATCTGCTTGCGAAGGTACTCTGGACCCTTGTGGAGAAGCCGTGCTGTCAGCGAGGAGGGAAAATCAGAGATGGCATGCATTCTCACCATGTGGGAGAGTTCAGTTGGCATAGCAGGCTCAGGTGTCCCAAGCTGATTTGCACTTCAGGAAAAAGAAAAAAAAATTCAAAGCCTCTTTTCCCTTCCCCCCCTCCTCCTCCTCCCTTTTTCTCAGATTCTTCCGGGATAAGCAATCCAAGGAACCTCTCACAAACAGCCAATCCCTGTTGCTGTCTTCTTCTCAGTGCTTCCCGAACAAAGCAAACACACCTCTGCTCTGGCCAAGCCCAGCTGTCTGTGCCTGCTGCAGACACTCTAACTGCACACATGCATGAGAATTATACATCCCTCCACAGCTGCTTCTTTACACATTCACCTTCCCAATGGGCCAGCCCCTATGAGCCAGGCACAGCCAATCCTTGTGAAGCACAAAGGCCTCTCTGACAT
This sequence comes from Naja naja, assembly GCA_009733165.1. NCBI lineage: Eukaryota > Metazoa > Chordata > Lepidosauria > Squamata > Elapidae > Naja > Naja naja. The sequence continues at coordinate 143,380,491 of CM019148.1, forward strand.
CAGTCAGGAGAGAGATGACTCACTGAAGTTAGAGGAGTGTCTCAAACCATCAACACTCCATTGCCTCAAGCGAGGACGAGCCTTAATGAAGAGGTTTCTTTTGAAAGAAAAAGAAACAACACACAAGCTCCTTCTGCCTCCTCCTACAGCAATAGTAAAAGCCTAATGGGAATGAAAGTGCCGTCAGAGCTTCCTTTGGCAGAAACTGAGGTGCAAAGGACAAAATAAACTTCCCCAAGATCCTGCTGTAGATAAGGAGAAGGTGATCTTTTCCTAGATCACCTTGAAAGCCCTATTGGTGAGATGAGGGAAGTTCACTGAACTTGGATTTGAGTATTGATGTGTATGTTGATGAATAAACTGAGCTACAAAACCGGAAGCTTCCAGTCCCCAGTTTGAATCTGCCAATAAACTCATGAGGCAGCTGATAGGCTCAGCCTCAAGCTCCGCACTCTGTCATTTGGGGAACAACAACCACGACTTGATTGGCAGGTTTGTTGTAAGGAGAATGCATGCAGTGACTTTGGACACATGCAGAAGTGCTATTCAAACGGCGAAGATTATTTATACTTTAGGGAGAGGCAGCGGATCTATTTCCTTTGTACCACTTCCGTGATCTATTACAATATGTAAGATGATGATAATGATTATTATTATTTTGATTAAGAAGAAGTAAATTCTTTCTTTGCCTGACATGGTAGGAAGAAAACTGTAGTAATCAACTGTGGTTTAAAAAATTTTTTTTAAATGGGTCTGGTAACATTTTTTTCTGACTCATGCTTTTTTATTAAAAGGTAAAAGTTTTTGTCTTTTGATGGGAGCTGCAGCTCTCAAAATCTTATGCCATTTAATAAAGGGTCCTAGGCAGCAAAAGTGGTATCAGTCCTTGGTTATAGTCCTCAGGGAATTGTGTCTGTACAAGCGCTGGTCTACAGTACAGGCTGTTTCAAAAAGGACTGCAGCACTCTAATAATTCAGCAAAATACATGCTCTGGTAAAGTGTTTGCTTTCCATTTTAAATCCTGCTAAGGGTACTCAAGTCACAGCCTGGCAAGTTGGCCTGGCTCCAGAGTTCTAATATTCACCCCTTTCCTCTGACAACTCATCCTCTCTTCCTGTTGCTCATTCGCCTCTCCCAGTGGTTGGAACAAATCAAACTCTTACGTTCCGTATTGCATATAAGATGGTACGAGTGGTAGGTGGAATTCTAAGGCTGTTGAAAAGAACATTTTCACACCACCATAAAGAAGAATGGATCAACCTATTCTCCAAAGCTCCTGAGGGCAGGACAAGAAGCAATGTGTGGAAACTAATCAAGGAGAGAAGCAACATAGAACCAAGGAGAAATTTCCTGACTGTTAGAACAATTAATCAGTGGAACAACTTGCCTCCAGAAGTTGTGACTGCTCCAACATTGAAGGTTTTTAAGACGAGATTGGATAATTGTTTCATTTGTCTGAAACAATTCAACAACAAATGAAACTAACAACTAACAACGTTGTTTCATTTGTCTGAAGCAATAATGTATAGGGTTTCCTGCCTGAGGATTGGACTAGAAAACCTCCTAGCTCCCTTCCAACTGTTATTCTGCAAGGGATTATTGTGATTTCTAGTCAACCAGAAAACATGATTGCAGACCCTGAACAGTTGCTGGCCTGCTGGATTTCCTTAGAGAAGATTATGTGCACTGAGGAGATGTCAGAAGAAGAGGATCTGATGTAAGAGATGGAGCTTGAAGTGTAATCCCACTTTTGCTTTTGCCTGGGCACGACATTCTCCCAACTCATTCGTTGGATTTTTAGGGGGAAGCACGGTCTTTAGTTGCCACAGTATAATTTGTCCCCTGACTTTTATCTCACAGACTTGCATAGTTATTGTTGAAACATCGGCCCTATGAGGCAGACCAGACCAAAAAAACAGACTCCACATAGACCTAAAACTACTTTTTTAAATGAAATTGGCTATAGTGACAGAACTTAGCAAGCCTGAATGTCTTTCCCTCCTCCCTTTTTTATATTTGTGTGAATTAAGACTGACTGTCTTGAGATGGTTTTGTAAAATTCTCTCCTCCTTTGGGCTCAAGCAATGTTTACCTGTTTTTGCTGCCTTGATAATGGCTCTTCCCTTTCTCTGTCAAGGCCGTCTCTATCTTGCCATTAAGAGAACTTTGTACAGAGAAATAGCATAATGCTGTAGAGTGAACTTTTCCCTCCGAAAGGAAACCCAGTAATCCCCAAAGAAAACAAACAGTGCTCAGTTATCTCACACAGTTAATCTTACTGGTTAATTTTTAAGAAGCCTAGTTCTTTTTTAAAGGACTGAAGAGTCACTGCTTTCCAATTAGGAACAGGAGTGGGGACAGAGAGGAACACACCTTCCAGTCACTCTCTAAGCCAGAGGACTCCAAACTTGGCAACTTTAAGACTTGTGGACTTCAACTCCCAGAATTCTCCATCCACCAAGGGAGGAGACCCCCTGCTCTAAGCCTTATTGAGGCTATTTGGAAGCTTCCTCTGAACTCTTCTTGAAGGGAGCCTGTGGGAATCTTGGTGCTTGGGGGATCCTGTCCTTGAAAAAGTGGCAAATGAAGAAACTGGCAGACAAATCTGATAGGCGGGCCTAACAATACCAGGAACACTTGAGAATTGACATACTTGCTATAGTAGCCTTTCTTGTACGTCATTGTAAAAGTTTATTTACAGAAAGGATAGTGTTAGATTTGCATGAAGAGTCAGACGCGGAGTGCTTCAGTGAAGAGTTTATTAGTGACTACAGCTCATAACGGACCTGACTTGGCTGGTCTGCGCTGCTACTTATAGCCAGCAGCCGCAGTTGCCAGCCAATCAGAGCACAGGGTTTTCCCGCACTTTTTACACCAATCATTTCTGACATTTTACAAGAACAGTTCAAACTTAACCAATGACATTCAAACCTGCATACATAACAGATAGGACTTGGAATACATCCATTGCTTGCTTTTACTTTGCATTACCTTTTTCTTCCACAGAAAGATAGATATTCAGTCAGCAGGAGGATATTCCATTTCATCCTTATATACATGACACATTAAAGGATTCTCCCCTGCTCCTTTCAGTGTACTTAGTGTTCCAAACTGGTGATATTATTTTGCCGTAAAACAGAAACCCCTGTAAACATCTCTCATCAATCCTGTCCCCAACAGTTAAAATACAACCATCATCATTGATTCGCTGCTGCTGCTGTGTCTTCTTCTTCTTCTTCTTCTTCTTCTTCTTCTTCTTCTTCTTCTTCTTCTTCTTCTTCTTCTTCTTCTTCTTCTTCTTCTTCTTCTTCTTCTTCTTTCCTTTTCAGCCTTGCTTTGTCTAACAATAAATCTGCTCTACCCTCCAAACACTCATGATAAAAATCAGAAAAGAATTCAGTTCTAAAATTGTTCCACTTCCTTTGGAAAGTTGCAGATTTTGGTGCTTTCTGCACCACAATAGTTGAACTATCACTTAATAATAAGCTTCCACCAATTGAATTAATTGTAGAGATTAAATAATGCTGTGCATAACAAGGGCAAAATGGCTCAACTCTTCACTATAGTTATATCAACTCCAAAACTATTACAAACAATTTAAACCCTGTGCTCATGCTTTGTGTTAGACTTGGCTCCATGCTAAGTGTAAAGTCTTTAAGAATCCGAAGTGGCCTGCCGGTTTGGTGTTGTGGCTCCTCTGGAGGACTAGGATGCGTGGGGATTCTGGGACATAGAGTTTCGTCCCCTTCCACGCTAGGTCATCTCTTTTTGTCAAGATGTGTTGATTGTCCCAGAACCAGGGGTCTGTTAGCAGTTCACTTTTGAGTTTCATGGTTAGATCGCTTGTGAGTTGTCATCTGGTGGTTACTTGGGCAGCTGTTTGGGTAGTGGGGATGATGGCTTTTACGACCTCCTCCCATTCGCATTTGTACTGGGGCATACAGGAGAGGGCATCAGCCAGAAAGTTCCTCCCCCCCCGAGATGTGTTTTAGCATGAAGTCTAAACACACACACACACACACACACACACACACACACACACACAGAGGCTTGGCTGAAATCCAGTCAAATGTTTTGTGTGGGATCGGATCTCAAAATGGTGTGATATTGGAGTGTGAAATTTTCTGTTTAGCTTTTTTTATTGGGTTATAAAATAGAATAAGATACAGAATAGGAAAATAAATAGGAAAAGGAAGAGGGGAAGCAAAGTGAAGTGAAGGAGGGTAAGAAAAAAGAAAAAGAAAAAGAAACATTTTGTGAAATTTTCAAAGTCCATCTGGTTGAAACTCTTTCCCTCCAAAAACTCCCATAAAACATTATTGGGCAAATAAATATCTATACATCAGGAATCTGCTAGGATTTTTAGCTTATTGAAGCGATGTTCAGATCCAAAGCAAAAATTAATAAGAAACCCTCTAAGTGATTCCCACATAATACTCAAACCAGTTAAACTATTATTTGCTGAAAATCTGCCTCCGGAGAAGGAAACAATGAAGCATCAGGCAAAGATTATTAAATGCGCAAAGTGTAATGCAACAAGCTGAGACTTGCCTATATGCTCATGGGTCAATCTACTTATTTTTCAGGTTTTTCATACAAAATTTTATTACCTCAATCAGAATAAAGACAGCTGTCCTGCTCAGGAAAATGGGCCAACTACAAATTGGAGAAATTTAATATTTCATTTATTTTCTGTCTGTGAACTGTATCTGAGCTGGTGCCGTGGCATGAGATGCCATCTTCCTTTTTCAGTAGCTGACGTGCCTCCAATATACTTGAAATCACAAAACTTCCAGATTCTTGCCTGACCTGCTACCCAGCTTCTAGGCATAAGTCAACATGACTCTCCCTAACCTTCCATCAATGTGTAATAATGGCTGCAGCTGATGGGGAAAGCAGTAGGTGTCAAAGCTTTCCCAAGGAAATTTATATGCAGGAGGAATGACAGTTGATGGGAAGATAGCTTTCCTCTTGAGTCATAGCTCAAATTTTAGGCAAAATCAGCAGGCAAAATGCACACAGTATTGTTGGAAGAAATATCCTGCTGGGTTCAGTTCCAAGTGGGGAAGAAAGACACTGGAAACATGGTGACTGCTTGGAAAGATGGTTTAATGTTGGACAGGACCACATGTCTTGGAGCTCCTGGGTGAAAGGGGAAGAAATGCTGAGAGTCCCTAGGTTTTAGGCCCTATGTTGGGATTTGAATTTGAGCTTGTATTCTGATGGGTTGTCAGACTCCCATGGGGCCATGCAGGCTGTCCTGAGTCCCAGGTTTGGTTGAGCCTTGCTGGATGATGTTGTAATGAAAGGGCTTTGGGCAATTCCTATTATGGTTCTGCTTGAAGGAGGTAGATCTTTGTTATGTAGAATAGACTGTCCCAGGCCTTAATGGCCCATTAGCAAAGGTAGAGGGGCTGAGTTTCTGCCTCTCTGAGTTTCTACTTCTCTTTTAGGGCAAATATTCTGCCTTTTTAGCAAATATTCTGCCTTTTTAGTATATCCAAAACATTTCATTTCTCTAGGAGAGAACTTCCAACAGTAAGGCATTTTTCCTCTGCCTATGTGCAATAGGACACACAAGATTTTTATTATTCCTACTTTCATCATTCTTCTTGTTTTTTTACTGAAAGGAGCACTGAACAGGTTTATCATGCTCCCTGCTTTTTCTCAGCACTCCAAGTCAGCAGTGAATATGGGTTTTGATTTGAAGTGCTTGGGAGTGATTGGGGAACAGAATTGATGTTTGGAGGTGATTGTAGCTTCATTGTAATGTAAATATTCAGTAGTTAGTGCCTTGGCTTGTTGGTCACCTCCCATTTGACAAAACGGGGGGGGGGGGGAAATACATATTTGAAAGTGTGCTTTTAAAAGGATTATCATAAAAAACACCCTTGTAGGCTTTGATGTAACTGAACAAAGTGCTAAATAAAATGCCAACTTGAGTCCACAGAACTGTAGTTAATATATGGTGTAACTTGATCTAAAGGAACAGATGAGAACGTGACCTTTGAGAAACTCAATCTCTTTGGTTTCCTTAAATCAACTGAGATCAAGGGGAGCCCTGAAAGGATTTTGAATCTGTGTGCTGCTGATTAGCTCACTGGAAACCTGAGCTGGTTTTGCAAGAGCAGTTTGAGAACTGAAAGGACAAAACTGAAGATGCTATCAAGCGACAATGATTGGATTAAAAAAACAACAGCTTGACAAGAAGGTGAAATAAAGTGAAATATAGTGAACAAACAACACACTTCATAAACTGGATTTTGCCTATAATGAATCTGTACAACTCAAGCCAGGATTTGATTAAGGTCTGCCTGCGCATATATGCATATGACATTGGAATAGCATTGTCCACCCTGTACCATAACTTTCTACAACTCAGTGTCCTTGCTTTGTGTTGGATGTCATGATTTTCCAGCCCATATGGGTTGTCTTTCAGGGTTACATAAACAATATAATTTTCTGCTCCCAGGGACTTTGAAGTAGATTGCAGAAACAAAGAGATCAAGTGAAAACAAGTAGGAATAGGGACTCATGAGTCAAAAAGAGGGCTGTGAAAATATTTACAGACCCCTCACATCCCGGACATAAACTGTTTCAACTCCCTCCCTCAAAATGACACTATAGAGCACTGCACACCAAAACAACTAGACACAAGAACAGTTTTTCCCCGATCGCCATTATTCTGCTAAATAAATAATTCCCTCAACACTGTCCAACTATTTACAAGTCTGCACTACTATTACTATTAGTCTTCTCATCATTCCTTATCACCCATCCCCTCTCACTTGTGACTATATGACTGTAACTTTGTCGCTTGTATCCTTACGATTTATATTAACTATTTCCTAGTATGATTTGATTGCTTATTGTACCCTATGACTACCATTAAGTGTTGTACCTCATGATACTTGACTCTTGACGAATGTATCTTTTCTTTTATGTATACTGAGAGCATTTGCACCAAGACCTTGTGTGTCCAATCACACTTGGCCAATAAAAGAATTCTAATTCTAAATTCAAACTTGATTACAGCTGAGAAGGAGAATTAAGATAAGTGAAAAGGAAAAAGAAGATTGAGAATGTGTTTAGAGAGAGAATCTAGTGTTTTTCACTGAAGTTTTCACTCTAATCTTTTTCAGTTGCTCTCTACTTATTCCTTCCCATAGAACTGCATTCTTCACCTTACATGTTGTATCATGTACTCAGCCCCTACAAAATTACCTAATTCTGTTCTTTCTTCAATAGATAACATGGTCTAAAAATGATTGCCCATAGGCAACAGTTAGCAAAAATAGCTAGCCAGCATGTTATCATGACTACTTAGCTACCATTCATCATTTCATTAGAGAGATATTGAGATAATTGGGAAAGATCTTAAAAGGTCACGTAGTCCAACCTGCTGCTAACACTTGGATGCCCAGAACTACCATTTGTTTTTATTGTGCTCCCTATGTCAGATAACTAAGGAAGGCTAACTTGATGAAAACTTACCTCCTTCACCTGTGATTCTTCTTTAGATGCCCCCACCAAAATGCACCAAGACAGGGAGATATAAAAAAAAGACTTTTTGAACCATGATTTTGTGTTTAGGAAATATGCTCTTTCGGTTAAAAAATTGCTGTGAATTTAAAACAAGGATAAAGGCACTGCGTATACCTTGAACACTTGAGAGGAAGCCCTTATTTACTTAGCTATACTTACTATTTGAGAAGTTGGGTGTCCCCAATATTTGGGGCAACCAGTGGAGCAGAGAAGTGTCGACATGATATTACATCATCTCACATAGTTATGAGAGAGAGACTGATTGTGGGAATATTGATTGTAGCAGTACTGTATTCTTGTAGGGAGTCTAACATTTCCTTTAGTCTTAAGTTTGTAGGCAGGAAGGATACCTATTAAATGACCAGGGAGTGCAACTGTGTCAAGATCTGCACTTTACTAGATGTCCCTCAAGTATATAATTGACTGAAGTCCCAACTAAGGATTCTTTGGGCCAAAAGCTCAAGTTTCAGGGAATTTGTAGTGAATCATTAAATATATTTTCCTTCAAGGGCTAACGCCAAAAGGACTTTTGTCTTCTGAATTTCTGTTAATGGTGGCATTTGCTAAGCCATCTATGACTTGTCTGATGCTTGACGAAGACCAAAGTGTTCCATGACAGTAGCCGTGAGACTGGACAGTAGGAGTGAGGCTTATGTTATGCCTTTCATCTTCTCTGGAGAGATTCTTTTTTGCAACTCAGATTTGAATATCCAATGATGCAGGTTTTTAATAGACATAGGGAATAAGCCAGCTGGGTGACTTTGGGCCAGCCAATCTCTCCCTCAACCCAACCCACCACGCAGAGTTGTTGTTGTGGGGAAAATACAAGGAGGAAGGTGTGTTGGATACATTCGCTTCCTTGAGTTATTTGTGAAAATATTAAAGATGGGATACAAATTAAACAAACAAGCCATTTTGAACACAAAGACTTAATGTCTGGTTATGGCATAAAGCAGTGGTCCCCAATCTTTGTGGCTTGGCAACCCAGCTGTGGGGAGGAGAGGGGAGCCAGCCTACTACTCGTGTGAGTGAAGCTCTGGTATGTGTGTGTGTGCACTGGCCTGCTGCTTGTGCAGTCCGTTTCCAAATAGGTCATGGCCTGGTAGTGGGCCATGGCCCAGGGATTGGGGACCCCTGGAATAAAGGCCATTATGTTTTTAAGGAGTGCTGTAAGTCAGCAGATAAGACCACTTAAACTGCTGCCCTAAATAAGCCTGATTTGTTTATATATTCTATATTGACTGTATTTGTTTTTGTAGATGTGACTATTTTATGTGTGCTAGTTTGCTGTGTATTTGCTGCCTTCTTATAAATAAAGTCCTGGAAACAGTAGTTAGATATGGCAGAACATTAGCACAAATGGTTTCAGGCATTTCTGTTGTATCTGACTGCTAGCAGATCTGAGTGGAAAGAAGAACAACTTCAGCGTGCCTTGTTTTTGCATTTGGTTTCATTTGTGACATTTCAGTTTACACAGGAGGCAGATAAGCAAAAACTGCACACAATAATAGAAAAGTTGGCTGCATATTTTGTCAGAAGGAAGAACATTACTTTTGAGACACGTACAGTGTTCTTTTTTTTTTTGCCAGTACTCAAGGAGCTGAAAAAAATGTTGACTCATGTGCTGTAGAATTAAAAAGATTTTCACAAGCATGTAAATTCAGATAACTTTCAGAATTGCTTATAAAGGACAGAACCGTGCTGCGATGTATGCCCAGCCATTATGAAACAGAGAATGCTGAAAGTGTGATTTGGCCTTGGATAGATTCAGATTAATAGATTCAGTCAGAAGAGAAGAAGACTTCATGTCTCAAATACAAATTTAGGGTGCCTTTGGGAGTGAGATACATATAGTGTAAGTTAACTCAGCTTCCACACCTTCCGGGATTCTTTCTGTTGTCATTTAAATGAGAAAGGTAGGCATTAGCAAGGGCAGCTTACCAACAAATCTGCAGAGTTGTGGACAGTCAAGTCCCCATGGATTGGGCTTTACTTGGACCATTTGGTCTTTAGTATAAAGTCAGCTGACAAGGTATTTCAGCAAACAAACTGGACATATGTGGTTGCATCCAAGCAGTTTGCACTATCTCTGGCAATATGATCAAACTACAAAGAAGAGCTTTGGCTAATTTTGAGACGGGTCAGAAAAGAGCTATTGAAAAAGGAGCCAAGCTTAACAGTTGATAAGATTCTGTTTTGGTAGATGGTGTAAGCAGTGGTGGGATTCAAATTTTCTTTTACTACCGGTTCTGTGGGCGTGGCTTGGTGGGCGTGGCAGGGGAAGGAAACTGTAAAATCTCCAGTCAGAGGTGGGATTTGCTGGTTCTCTGAACTACTCAAAATTTCCGCTACCGGTTCTCCAGAACTGGTCAAAACCTGCTGAATACCACCTCTGGGTCTAAGGCACAGGTGTCAAACTTGCCACATCACATGACCATCAACATTGATGTATCGTGAAGTTTTTTTCCCTTCGCAGAGCTGGGGTGGGCATGGCCTGCGCATGATGCATCCTGTTCGTGAGCTGCCAGTTTGACACCCCTGGTGTAAGGTATATGGGACACATCTCTAAAGACGGGGGCAGTCCAGATGACAGTTAACAGTAAGCTATTAGGAAAATACCACACCCAAAGGTATTCAGTCAGGGGTGGGATTCAATTTTTTTAACAACCGGTTCTGTGGGTGTGGCTTAGGTAGTGGATGTGGCTTGGTGGTCATGTGACTGGGTGGACATGGCTTGGTGGTCATGTTATTGGCTGGGTGTGGCCAACTCAATATAACTCACATCGAGGCACGCATCTCCTCACCTGGCCTCTCATGACTGTGGGGATGTTGCAACAGTTGTAAGTGTAAAAAATGGTCATAAGTCACTTTTTTCAGTGCCATTGTAACTTTGAATGGTCACTCCACACAAGCAATGTACCAGCAAAGGAGGGGGGAAAACTCCAGAGATGTTCCTGAGACAGGAAGTATAGTCCTGCCAAGAATGTAATAAGGGTTAATGGAGAGGCAGTTTCTGTAAGCAAGACCAGAATGTTTCCTTCCTGCCTTCCTTACAGGATTAGGCCAGTAATTTCTTCTAACAACTGGTTCTCCAAGCTGCTTAGAATGTTAACAACCGGTTCTAGTGAATAGGTGCAAACTGGTAGAATCCCACCCCTGTGTTCAGTTCATTTTAGGATGGTGCAGTATTTGGCACCATACATATCCAAAGAATTAGTGTTAACAGTGGAAAAAGGAGAAGGGGGCCTCCCTAGCACCCATTGGCTGGACACTATAACAGATGACACTGAGATGACCATGGCAGATCTGAAGGAGGCAGGTTGAGACAGAGGGGCATGGGTTAAGGGTCAGACACACCTGAATGGCTGATGATGTACCTCATAGAAATTTGCTCAACAGGGATCCAGTTTGGTGTAATGTATGCAGAGTTTAACCTGATTGGTTGTTGAAGATATGCAGAGTTTAACCTGATTGGTTGTTGAAAGGGCAGGAAATCCATACACCGCTATTGGCTACAAGCCATGGCAGCCGGCTATAAAAGCTGCCAAGACTAAGCCATTCCAGGCGTTGTTCTGAGCTGTAGTCACCCTATTAAAAAGAGCTGAAGCACTTCGCGTCCTGTCTTCTTCCGAACTTAACATTTGGTATTGGCATTTCCCACTGTGACAGACATTAGATTGATTAATTAGCCAGTTTTATATTACTTTGATCACATTTTACAGTTAAAAATAAAAACAGACATGTCAAAAATGGGACCTAGTTTCATGCCTAATAATAATAGTTGCTTATATCTATTGTTTTTGTCTTTGATCAATTTTTACCAATATGTGATTAGTAGGATGGCGATTGTTTCTTTTGTACAAAGCCTTTGTACTGGATTCCTGCTTGCTTCCAAAGAACTTTGCTATAGTTTAGAATTATGCATTTAAAGTAGCTTATACAAAAGAGGATGAGATGTTTGCAGCAAACACACTGACCACAGCAGCCATGCAATTATCTTCAGATAAAGGACATGTACCATCAGTTGAAATGGCTGCTTATAGTTTATATCCAGTGGTGGGCTTCTACCGATTTCACAACAAGTTTGGTGAGCGCGCACAGCATATTACAAAACCACCATTTTACAGCTTTACAACTTACTTTCCACTGCCATGCCGGTGAGTAAAACAGCTGAGGCGCGGTAATCTGCTGTGCCGCGCCTCATTTCAAAACTGCAGAAATAAAGGACAGAGTAAAGCACGGGCAGGTAGGCGGGCCCAATTGATCGCTGGAGCTAAGGGTTTGCCCGAACTCGTGCAAACCCTGAGCAGCCGACCCTTGTTTATATCCTATAGTTGCAGAACCAGAAGATTTCCAGCAATGCACTAGTAACAACTGAGTTAAAACATAAACTTTAGAGGATGACATAGATTGTGTGCATTGGTTAAACTTGCAGTCTGCCAACAGTAGTTGGTTAAAGTTCAGTTGTGCATGGACTAGTGTTATGGGGGGGTGGTATAAGGTATTAGTCCCTTCAGATGTCAGGAAGGAAATGGCGCAGTTTATCTACCTGACATATCAGAGGTCAAAGGCACAGGCCACATTTGTTATATACTTGGCTAGGCCTAAAGAAACAGATTGGGCAATTCATTGCATGTTGTTCAGAGTGTCAGCTGCTTCAGCAGAGCCATGGGAGAGAACCTCTGTTTCCTCCTGAGATTCCTGAGTCGCCTCAGATGAAAGTAGCAGCCGAGATCTTTGAGATAAGATGTTCTTTTCTACCGAGGGTTGATTATTAGAATACTGGAATATGCCAGATGCTAAGTTAAAAATCTTTATTTGCATGACATTGGATTCCAACTGAGTTTGTTTATGACCACATCTCTTTGGCAAATCAAACAATGTTGGAGTTGGGCGTCTAATTCATTCTAGCCCTACTTTTCCACATTCCAAAGAGAAGAAGCACAGAGAACAGTTCAGACAGTTCAATTGACGCTGAAAATCCTTATCTAAATGGATCCAATCCACATCTTGCACCTCTTTGTTGGAGGAATACATCAGTGACAGACACCAAAGTCTTGGGGAATTATTTGCTGGGCCAATAATAGCGAGGATAATGAGGATAGAATTGCACTATAAACTGGCAGTCATTTTCTTATCCTCAGTTTTGTCTTCACAGAAATCAAATTAGCAGGGAAATGTGTTAATTAAGTGGAAGCTTCAAACTAGCAAGCCCCATAATAAAAGCAATCTTTCTCATAAGCTGATTAAAAAAATGTTTTCCCACTCACTAGCCTACTATCACCATGTAGAAGAAGGGGGCACATACTGTATAGCATGGCCCTCCCCATTGCTAGCATAATTGAGAAAAGGGGACAGTCCAATTAATCTGGTGCAGCTTCTATAAAACTATACTTTTGTATAGCTGTTTGAAAAAAAAGACAGAGTAGAAGTTAATTTTCCAGAGCTCACCATAGGCTTCATCTGAACTGTTACATCAGAATTAGCTATAGATTTGAACAGGGGTGGGATGCTACTGGTTCTGCCCAGCTCTATAGAACCAGTAGCTCTGAAGAGCAGCAGACACAGAACCGGTTCTGTGTCTACTGCTGTTTGGCCCACCCGCCCATCTGGGCTCTTACCTGACCTTTATTTCCTGCTTTTTCAACCTCAGCTGCTTTGCGCTGCATAGCTGAGGTTGAAAAAGCAGTAAAAAAAGTGCTTTTTCAAATGCTGCGCACCCGCGCGCAGTACTTATCAGCTGTCCAGGCTGTTAAGTTTTGAACAAGACAGGATACAGTGTAACTCCAGCTCTCTTTATTCAGTATGTTACTCTGACTTGAAACAAAGGCGTGAATGCTTAGCCGTGGCAGCTCTATATAGCCCTGGTTCAGTCCATTCCCAAGCCCACCCCCTATCGTGCGTAATCACGCATAAGTGGGGCTTTTGTGGGTGCGCCTAGACCTGCGTGGTTCAGTCGTCTGTGGAGCCTCAAGCTGTTTGGAGGGAACTCTTGCTGCTCGAGGCTCCTCCCATGGAATCTCCTGGAAGGTCGAGTTGACCTTGCCGCTCGCTCCAGGCCCGGTTGCCCAGTCAACCTCCGGTTCATTTCTGCCTCTGCAATCAGGTATGTCTTTGCACTTCTCTATCGGAGCTAGTTGTTGTTGTCTATTTTGTTGTAGGGATTGTTCTGTATGTTTTTCTCTTTGTGTATGGTTTTCCCACACTGGTTTTATATTTCTTTGACTGTTTGAAGGGTCTCCCCCTTCCCCCCTGGTTTGGCTTTTGGTTTCCTCTGGGTCAGTTCTATAGTGTTTATTGGTTAGTGTTGTGTTTCTTTCTAGGTCTCCAGAGTTTTTTTCTGTTAATGTCCTAGCCCTGAGTTGGTCGATGTGTCGTTTCCACTGTAGCCCATCCTTAGTTTCCAGTCTATATGATCTGGGCCCCATGATTTGAGTTATTACTGCAGGTATCCCTAATGGTTCTTCTAGGAGATTTTTTTTTGCATATACAGGGTCACCTACAGAAAACAGTCGGGTTTTGCTAGTGGAGTCTAAGGGTTTTTCTGTAGTGTATGTGGGATGTAGGCTGTCTAGGGTAGATCTAAGCTTTCTCCCCATTAATAGTTCTGCCGGGCTGAGATTAGTAGTGGGGCTGGGTGTGATGTGCTGAATGATTAATAGCTTGTCAATTTTTTCGTTAATTTCCCCTGATCCCAGTTGTTGTAGTTTTTCTTTGGTGAAGCGTACCATATGTTCTGCCCGGCCATTCGTTGACGGGTGTCCGGGGGCTGTGAAAGCGTGTCTGATGCCATTCTGTGCTAAATATGTTTCAAATAAGTTGTCAGTAAACTGTGGCCCATTGTCAGAAACTAGTAGATCGGGCAACCCGTGTGTGGCGAACAACTTTCTAAGTTGTTTGATGACAGCCTCTGTGGTTGTGGAGGTCATGGGAATTACCTCTAACCACTTTGAGTATGTGTCGACAATGATTAGGAAGGTATGACCCTTGGTTGGCCCTGCAAAATCAATATGTATCCTAGACCAGGGACCCCTAGGACATTCCCATTCTTGTTTGGGGGCAAGGGGAGGGGTAGGTCTGTGATCTTGGCAATTATTGCTCGTTGCCACCCACTCCCCTATCATCCTGTCCATCCCTGGCCACCACACATAGCTTCTAGCCAAAGACTTTAAAAACAATTCCTGGGTGCCCAGCATGCAGCATTTCCAACACCCCCTCCCTCAATTTGTCCGGAATAGCAACCCGGTCTCCCCAGAGGATGCATCCCTTTAGTATTGATAACTCTGTCTGTCTGGATTTAAATGGTTTCCTCGTTTCATCTAGTTCAGTCACAGGCCACCCTTTTTTCACCCAATTTAAAACTGGTGCTAACAGTCTGTCTTTTGCTGTCTCTCTGGCAATGTCAGTTGCTGAAGCCGGTAATTTGGCAACTGTTTCTAAAAAGAAAGTGAATGTCTCGGGTGCTGGGTCTTCTGTTGTTGCTGGCAGGGGGCATCGGCTCAATGCATCCACGTGGCAAATTTCCTTTCCCGGACGGTGTATGAGTTTGTAGGTATAAGAGGCTAGGAATTCTGACCAGCGCATCATGCAGGGAGATAATATTTTGGGTGTCAGTTTATCTCCAGCAATGATTCCAAGAAGGGGTTTGTGATCAGTCACTATTGTGACTGGGCGGACTTAGCGGGCAGGGCTGAGGAGTTTGGTCAATATCTGGTGGATAAGATCGCCCGTATTCGGGACGGGTTGTCCTCTAACTTGCAGTGGTCGGAGGAACGAGTTGTGGGTAGTCTGGCCACTGTTATCTGGGATGAGTTTGATCTTGTCTCCGAGGATGAAGTGGACAGGATTATGCGGCGACTGAGTTCCACCACATGTTTGTTGGACCCGTGTCCCTCCTGACTGACTTATGCCGCCAGGGAGGCCACCTGCGGCTGGCTCCGGGCAGTTGTCAACGCTTCATTAAGGGAGGGTGTCTTTCCCTCTGCCTTGAAGGAGGCGGTGGTGAGACCCCTCCTGAAGAAGCCTGCCTTGGACCCGACCGTGTTAGACAACTGTCCTGTCTCCAACCTTCGCTTTTGGCGGTTGTTGAAATGTGGTGGCTCAGCAGGTTCCGCTTTTCCTGGATGAAGCGGACTACCTGGATCCGTATCAATCGGGCTTCCGACCTGGTTACAGCACGGAGACGGCATTGGTCGCACTGATGGATGATCTCTGGAGGGCCCGGGACAGGGGTTTTTCCTCTGTCCTGGTCCTATTGGACCTCTCAGCTGCTTTTGATACCATCGACCATGGTATCCTTTTGTGTCGCCTCGGGGTTGGGAGTGGGGGGCACTGTTCTTCAGTGGTTCTCCTCCTACCTCTCTGTCGCAATCGGTGTTAGTGGGAGGGGTTCGGCCGACCCGAGGGCTCTCTTATGGAGTCCCGCAGGGGTCGGTCCTTTCCCTCTCTTATTTAATATCTACATGAAACCGCTGGGTGAGATCATCCGTGGTTTTGGGGTGAAATTCCATCAGCACGCTGATGATACTCAGCTGTACCTTTCCACCCCTGGCCAGATCAGTGATGCCCTCTCCCTGATGTCCCGTGTTTGGATGCGGCACGGATCTGGATGAGTAGGAACATGCTCGACTCAACCCGCCAAGACTGAGTGGCTTTATGCATCGGCGCTCGCCCATCCAGGATTGTTTATCCTTGGCCATAGGGGTGAGGTGTTATCCCCTGTGGATAGGGTGCGGAATCTGGGGGTCCTCCTGGATGTGCGGCTCCGGGAGGAGCAGGTGGGGGCCGCGCCAGGGGGCCTTTGCCCAGCTCCGCCTTGTTCGACAACTCGCCTTTTCTGGATCGGGACTCCTCACGCACGGTCACTCACGCCCTTGTCACCTCGAGACTAGACTACTGCAACGCTCTATTTAGGACTGCCCTTGCATACCATCCGAGATTGCAGTTGGTGCAGAATGCGGCACGACGGTGATGGGAGTTACCGTTCTCTCATGTTACCCCCTTCTGCGTGGCCTGCATTGGTTACCGATTGCGCCCGGTGAGATTCAAGGTTTTAGTTTTGACATTCAAAGTCCTACACGACATGGGTCCCCAATATCTGAGGGAGCTTCTTCCAATATCTAGTGCCGGCCGCCCTGTGCGGGCTCATAGGCAAGGACTCCCCATCCATCGCGGTTGGTATTTCCCGACGACGCCTTCTCTGTTGCGCCCCACCTCTGGAATCAACTGCCTCTGGAGTCTCTGGCCCCTGATCTCCGCACCTTCCGCCCGAATTAAAAACTTGGTTGTTCGACCAACCCGGCTGTGACCCTTCCTTGGGGAGGATGTCTTTTAACCTATTTTATTGTTGTGTTTCATATTTGGGCTTGTTGGTTTAATGTTTTTTTAAATATTTATTGTTCTATGTTTTTATTGTGAGCAGAGTCTTGGAGATGGGGCTGCATACAAGTTCAAATATAAATAAATAAATAAATAAATAAATTCCTCCTGTATAGGTACTCATGAAATTTTTTTACAGCTGCGACAATTGCTAGGGTCTCTTTGTCCAATTGACTATAATTGCGCTTCATTTTTGACAGGATTCTTGAGTAAAATGCAGTGGGTGCTTCTTTGCCACTGGGCAACTGGTGGCTCAGTACCCCTCCTATGCCAAAAGGGGATGCATCGCACGTGAGCACTATGGGGAGTGTTTCGCTGAATTGTATTAACATGCACTCTGACGTAATTTGGCTTTTTATTTTGTTGAAAGCGTTTTCGTCCCTCTTGCCCCAGACCCATGTTGCTTGTTTATCAAGGAGTCTGTGTAAGGGTTCCGCAGTTGTCGCTTTCTGCGGTAGAAACATATGGTAAAAATCAATAAGCCCCAAAAATGCTTGCAGGTCTGTTTTACAAGTGGGTCTGGGGACTTCTTTAATCATTTGTATTTTTGCTTCTGTGGGGTGGATACCATTCCTGTCAATTAAATATCCCCAAAATTCTACTTTGTCAGTTTTTAGTTGGCATTTTTCTTTTTTGACTTTGAGCCCTGCTTTTTTGAATCTTAGGAGTACTTCTCTGAGTCTGTCTCATAGTTGTTTGTTATCTTTAGTGGAGACTAAAATGTCATCAAAATACAGTACCACCCCTTTTAGCCCCTGTAATAGTCTTTCCATTAGGCTTTGGAATATTCCAGGGGCTACCCTTACTCCAAATTGCAATCTTTTGCATTTAAATGCTCCCCTGTGGGTCACAATCGTTTGTGCCTCAGCTGTGTCATTGTCCACGGTTAATTGCTGTTAAGTTTGGGCAAGATCCAGCTTGGCGAAGACAGTTCCCCCCCCCAGGAAGTGTAACAAATGATGTACTACTGGAACCGGATATGTGCTTTGCTGAAGTGCATGGTTCAATGTCCCCTTATAGTCCCCACAAATTCTTACAGAGCCGTTCGGTTTAATTGGTGTGACTATAGGTGTTTCCCACTTCGCGTGGCCCGTAGGCTCCAATACCCTTTGGGCAATGAGTTTGTCTAACTGTTCATCGATTTTTGGTTTTAGTGCAAATGGGACTCTCCTGGCTTTTAAACGGATAGGTTGTACGTTTGGATCTATGTTAAATGATATAGGGGTCCCCAAGTACTTGCCTAATCCGTCGTCAAAGACCTCCTGGAACTCCTTCATCAGTGATTCTTCCCAATCTGTGTCATTGATGTGATGAATCCCAGTAACCCCATTCCCAACAGCTCAAATCATTCTAGTCCCAATAGGCTCGGTTGGTCTTTATCCACGATTGTTAGTGGTAGCAGCTTGGTGTGATTTTTGAAGCTGACATTGAATTTTCCTGTTCCTACCACTGGAATTTTATTTCCTTGGTAATCTTTTAGAGTCAAGGGTTGCTTTTTGAATTGACTTTTCTTTATTTGTGGAATTAATAGTTGAATAGTGTTCCAGGAAACCATGTATAGGTATGATCCGGAGTCCACTTCCATCTGGCATGGTTTCCCTTCTATGTGTACTTGGACATTCACCTTCCGGTTGTTTGATGACGTAGAATGTCCAATGGTCACTGTTTGATGTGTTTCGTTTTTCCCGCCCAAGTCTCTTTTATGCTTTTTTCCTTTGGCTCCATTTGTTTCCGGTTCTGTTGTCTTTGTCTCTTGTATTTGGGCTTCACTTCCTTCTTGGTGATTGATTTCTCGCTGATCTGCATGCTGTTGCTATGTGTCCTCACTTCTCACAACAGAGGCAGATGGCGTCCAAGAACCGGTATTCTGCATGGGGATGGTTTCCCTCGCTTCCTGCACATCGGAACTCTCTCCTTTTCCGGGTTCGGTCTTTTGCCCCTCTATCAGTTTTTAACTGATTAACTCCTTCTTTGCTGTCTTCCCCTTCTGATTCCGACTCCACATCCTCGTGGTGTGTAGTAGTGTTTTTTTCACCTTCTGGCTCGGGACTTGCCTTATTCATTTTCCGCATAGTTGCTGCGGATGTTTTGGTGGCTTCTGCTGCTGTCGCTTCATCAATGGCCTCTTTTAGGGTGATCTTTGGTTTCATGAGTAGTTTACCCTGTAGTGTTAAGTCTTTTAGTCCCAGTACAAAACGATCCCGCATGGCTTCTTCTAGCGTTATGAATTCGCATGCTCCGCCGATGTTTCGTGGGCTGGTAATAAAGTTGCTGATGCTTTCGCCTTCCTGTTGATCTCATCGGTAGAACTGGTGGCGGCGTATGAGACAGGATACTTGCGGCATGTAGTGTGCTCACAACATTCTTTCTAAGTCTGCCCATGCCATCGTCTTCACATCTGTTGAAGCAGCCAGTGCTTTAGCCATTTTAAATACGGTGGGACCGAAATGCGTTAAGAATACAGCTCTTTTTTCATTGTTCCGATATGGCTGCAAGATCGTTCCCTTCAAGGAACATTTGGAATCTATCAACAGAATTCCCAATCTTCATTTTTGGGGTCTAACGGTGCAGGCGGTGTGTTCAGGCCGGTCATTGTGTCTCTCTGTTTGGTGTGGTCTTCTTTGAGATTGTGTTTAAAATCCCACCTTCATCGCCAGTGTTAAGTTTTGAAGAAGACAGGATAGAGTGTAACTCCAGCTCTCTTTATTCAGTATGTTACTCCAACTCGAAACAAGGGCGCAAATGCTTAGCCGTGGCAGCTCTATATAGCCAGCTGTCGGGGCTCGCACCCAATGACAGTTCTTCTAATTCCCGCTGTTTAAACAACCAATCAGATTAAAGGAGGAATACCGTTAAGTTTGCATGAAGAGACAGACGCGGAGTGCTTCAAGCTCTTTGTTTATTAGTGACTACAGCTCAGAATGAACCCACTTTGGCTGGGCTTCCCTTCCTATACTCTGAAGCAAGCAGTCCCTGTGGTTAGTGGCAGATGAGTTCCTTGATTTAGGCCAACTTTTGAGTGCACTGGAGTTTAGCCCAGGTTGTTAATCAAGAAAGAAAATACAAGATTAACATTTTGCAGGCTTTGTTCCAGGAAATTTGAGGGGGAAAAATATCTTCTCTCTTGGTGAGTCTCAGGCTCCATGGTTATAGTAGTGGCCAATTATTTTATTTCCTCATCATTGAATCTCTCTACCATCATATACCAACTTTAATGTTCTGGATCATTAAAGGTGATTTTCAGGGACAACGGAGCTTATCAGATTTTACATCAGGGAAAGTCTGAATGGTTCATTTAATCAGTTAAGGTTCCTCTGGTCTCTCTAACAAGAACAAAGTGGGCCTGAAACAGTGCTTCAAAATCAAAGTCTTGGCTATTTAAATCAGGCATACTTGGGGGAAATCAAATCTGGGAAACTGTATCAGTGTAGTGAACAATTGTCCTGAATAAGTAATAAGCAGAAATAATACAGAGCAGTTTTTGAAATTTGGCAGCTTTGAGAGGTGTGGATTTCAACTCCCAGAATTCCCCAGCATGGCCTTAAAGTTGCCAAATTTAGGAAACACTGATATAGTATGGCTTACAGGAGGCAGAAACTAGAGGGCAGATACCAGGTATGTAAGAATGACCTTGGGAGACAAGGCAATAAAGCCTTCAAGACAGCTTTTAGCAAAGGAGAATGTCAGATACAATATGGGGATTTCCTGGCAATGGGGATTCTAAGATTGGACTGAAATGAACACACAGAGCTATGGTTTAATCACAGCTTGTTGATCATTCTACATTTTATAGCATGCTATGAGATAGCCATGATGTACAAAGCGTAATACTGAAGTCATGTAACATATCTGGGCTCAGAAGCAAATTAGTAGTTGGATGGGAGAGCTCCAATATATTCAGAAAGAGGGTAAAAGAAGATGAAACTACACATCAATTAACCTGACAGGATATCTGGAAATATTATAGGGAAGCTCATAAAAAATCAATCAATAAGTGCATTGAAAACAGTATGGAAATTATCAGAAGTCAGTATGTATTTAACAAGAATGCATCTTTGCCAGATGCAATTTTTACCATGTAACTTGCTTAATAAATTAGATCAATGCTATAGAAGTAATATTTTGATTTTTGCAAATGTGATGGAATGCAGGTTCCCAGGAGAGAGGAGCGCATTCAGTCCAGGAAATCAGTCTGGATTTCCCTGTGAGAGAAGGAGAGTGAAGACAGCCCCTGCTTAAAAGTTCTCAGAATATAACGTAGTTGCAAAGTATAGATTCCTCAGTCTGGCAAGATTTTGTCTATAGGTGTTGGAATAGTACAGAAGCTGACTGCAATTTCAGGCTGAATGTTGCTGCAAAAGCACATAAATAAATAAATAAGCAAGCTGACAGAAGTACAGTATAGTTTTCTTGAGAAACACAGTTCAATTCAACTGGTATACTTAGTGAGGTTCCCAATTAGGCCTAGTATTGGAAACCAGCCTTTAAGAAGGATTCAGAAAACCTGGAAAAGATTCAAAGATGAGGAAGCTTAGAGTCTGGAAATAAGGACCGGTGTAAATGGAATAAAATGTTCAGCTCTGAGAAGAAATGATAGCTTGTTTCAAATACCTGAGAGGATATCCCCCAGAAGGTCAGGCCTTGATCTCTTTCATTCCAAGAGCAGAAGATAGAGAATAATGATCTAAGTTACAGGAAAGCAATTCCTGACAGGAAAAAAAGACCTATAATATGAGCAGTTTGACAGTGGAACCAATTACTGCAGATTTGATGGACTTTTTCACCAAATGTGTTCAAGGAGGCATGACAGTTCTTTTCAGGGTATCTTAGTGTGAAGTCCTGAATGGAGCAGGTGGTTGAATGCAATCTAAATGGCGCCTTTCAATCCTTTGACTCTACAATTCTACACTGTAGCTTTAAACAAACTATAGTTGTGTGTGTGTGTGTGTGTGTATGCATACCTGTGTGTATATGTACCTAATTCAATTATTTCCTTCTCCCTCTGCCTTAAAAAAATAGTTTACAATATTAACTAGTTACATCCGTGCAATTCTACATTTAATATCTATACACAGAATTTTTATAATGACATGTTAATTTATTATTTCATTACTTCATTTTTGATATCCAATAACAGGTCAAGCTTGTGAAAAAGGATGTAAAAAAGGAAGAGAGGGGAGGAATATTCAGCTGTGGTTGGTGCAGTGGTAATGTTAAAACACTAACCAGCATCTCACAGACAGGCTCCAGTCCCACAACAGTGCCGCTGGCAGTCTCTCAACGGGCCTACTCTGTCGCGCCCCTGACTCTGGAATCAACTTCCCTGGAGCTCCGCCTGGCCCCTGACCTCCGCACTTTCCGGCAACCTGAAGACCTGGTTGTTTAATCAACCCGGTGGGATGGTTTTAGTGTTTTAATGCTGCGATTTTAGTAATTGCTTGATTCGTTTAATCTGGTTTTATTTAACTTATTGTTGTGTGGTTTTATTTTGTAAGCCTGAGTCCTTCGGGAGAGGGGCTGCATATAAGTCGAATTAATAAATAAATAATAAATAAAAGGACCAATGGACCATCTGAGGATAATTCTTCTCTTTGAATTGTTACCCTATTCCACATCTCTTTCAAAACCATATCAAAGGCAAGCAATGACCCACCATTAGATAGAATATGGATAGCAACCTGGACCACTTCTCTGTGGTTCTCTTTGTCATGTGGGAGAATAGAGAAAGCAATTGTGCTGGGAAGAGTAAGCAGTAATAGGAAAACAGGACACCATCAAAGCTGACACCAGCCAGAGAATAGAAAAACTCAAAGAAATAAAATCAGAAGATGTGGAGGAATCAACAAGATTCTTCTTCTTCTTCTTCTTCTTCTTCTTCTTCTTCTTCTTCTTCTTCTTCTTCTTCTTCTTCTTCTTCTTCTTCTTCTTCTTCCCCTTCTCCTCCTCCTCTCCTCCTCCTCCTCCTCCTCCTCCTCCTCCTCCTCCTCCTCCTCCTCCTCCTCCTCCTCCTCCATCATTTAGGAGAGCCATTAAGAAAGATGCATCAAGTTATGGAAAGCCTACTGACTTTTATTTTGTTTTGAAAAACAGATAAAATGAAGGAATGTGTTCCCTTAAGCCAGGGAAACATTTTCTTAATAGAGCTGAGCTCAAGAAAACAACATTTATGAATGTTTCAAAGGTTTTTTGGTTATTGCCCCTTTTATGTCTAAAAGCGATGGAGTGCTTTGGTGCTCTACAGAAAAATAATAGAGAAGATATCAACCAAAATTAACAAGCTGTTTTCTAGATGAAAGGTACAATAGCCACCAAAGAAACCTCAACATGTATGCATAGATTCCCGTGATGCTTTCAATTTACATTATCAAGAGGGCACAGTTGATAGAATTTTTTTAAAAGTCCTCATTGAAATGGTCTTTTAAATTACACCTTTATCAGGCCCATGAAAGCTACAGGAGAAGCTCTTAAATCCTGCATATTCAGGCTCACAGTCTGTGACATATGGTAAGCATGTGATAAGTGCATATTGCTGCAAAAATCAGTGCTCTGGGCACAATGCATCTGACCATATGCCATAGGCCGAGAGTTAACATGCTCAAGATTTTTCTTCAGCTGCATCTGCCATATGGTCATATGAAGGCTGAACAGCAGCACTCAAAGTTTAATGAAAAAGGGAAGCAGCTTCTTAAACTGCCAATGAAGCAGTCAGCCATGTTTGTTGTGTAGAAGTCCCTTGTAAATCACACAGAGTGCCTTTCTGCACAAAACATCTGTTTGAAATGGGATCAAAAGTTTGGAATACAAGAGAGGAGTGAGACTGTTTTAGTGGTTTTGAACTCATCCCAGTTTGAAAGTTCTTCATGAAACAGGTTGAAACTTACAGAGGTCAGTTATGGTGTGTGATGTATGGACATTTGATCCATCATATGAAAGAACATTAACAAATATAAAATAATTACACGAATCAATAGAAAAATCTAGGCTTTGTTTCATCATTGCTCAGTTTCTTCATAACTTGAGAGACCAGGAATGTATGTATTCTATTTTCTATTTTTAAAAATGATACTGCATCGACTCTCTTCAACTGCTCATTAAATATCATAATTTGAAAAGGTTACACACACGGAATCAAAAAGAGTAAAGAATAGTGAAATCACTACTTTCTCCTAAAAAATAGCACATACGCACCAATAAATTTTGGGTTTTACTTTAGCAACTAAATGTCCCAGTGGGAAACATCTTAAATTGGAATGCCAAATGTACTATTAATTGCCACCTTGATCTCTTTGGAGGAGAGTTTTGAAATGAAAGAAAGCCAGTTATTCTGACTTTTGACATTTTTGTATACAAAAACATGCCATACTCTATAGTATATAGTAAACAGTGTTTGATCATAAGTACCAGGAGGCATTGGAAGGTACAAATGCAAAATGATTATATTCAGAGTATAGTAGCAATAGATATTAGACCTGGGCAAGACCATATTTTTGCAAGAAAGTTTATTGCCAAAGTACAGTCCATAACACATTGCCTTTTCTGAGTCATAATTGAAGATGATTGACATTCTAGTAAAAAACCATTTCACGACTCTGCAGGAGAATCAAGTGAATGAGTAATCCACATTTCTTAAGAATGACATTGTGAAAAGATGAAGAAATAAAAATATTTCTTGCTTCCCTACCCCAGTTCACATTCCATGCATGTTGGGGAAGAGGAGTAAATATAATTAATTGTATCCTGTTTTATAGATTTATTAATGTTGTACTACTCTGTTCACTGATTTAGGTACATCTCGTTGTTTCATTACATGTTGATGAGGATATGTTTGCATTCAAACTGAATTCTAAAATTACTTTTACCATTTTTTAAAAAGGCAATAATCTTCAAAAATAAGCATGGTTCTTTTGCCTTGTTCCCTAAACCAGACTACATTTTGATCATTTTACCCAACTCATGCTGATTTATTTCCTGGGTGGCTTAACTTGGACTGGTCTATTCAGCCATCATCATCAGGAGGAGAAGTTTTGGCATTGAGAGGCATTGACTGAGAGCCACTACCCAGCCTAGAGATAAGGGGATCTCCTATTTAGAAGCAAATGTTTTCTGGGTCAACTGTGGACATCTTGTTTTCTGCTTTGCAAAAGAGAATCCTTGCTAGAGAGCATTTTCTGTTTTTAATCATGTTCTAGTTGAAAAGATGTTCAATAATCGCTGATAAAGAACCTCAAGGAACGAACAGTAGCCCAGCAGCTGCTCCTCAATGGTGAGACATGGATTCAGTAAAACATGAGTACAAATGAGTTATTATGGTTTTCTCTATTATGATGAGACATTTTACCTGAAATGTTATGTGGCATATATAAAATCTGTTTCTCTTTACCTTTATTCTGTAGCTTTAAGAATAGTCTTTTTTCCCTTGGTTTAAGAAAGGACAAAAACTATGTCACATAGTCAGATAATTTTTTTTGCTTTATGGTCACACAGCTTAGTGATAACATTCCCAGTCCCAATTATGGTCATGAACAAAGGTTGATATTCTGATAGTGTTTCCCCTTACATTCCTCTTATACTGAAGACCGTCAAGGCCGGATAGCTTTAAGGATTTTGTCTTGTCTCCCCAGGCAGGGCTCCTGTCTTTCTAATAGCCTTTGTGCACCTTCCCCAAGGTCATTTTTGTGTTCCTCTACAACTTCCCTCATGGCTGATCCACCAGTAATAGTGCTGCCCAGTGGTGGGATTCCAAATTTTTCCTACTGGTTCTATGGGAGCGCACTTTGTGCGGGCAGCAATCAAAAACTGCCTTCTGTCAGCGCTGGTGAGGTGAGCTGTTTTTTTAGCTCAGCTGAGGCGCAGCAATCCACTCTGTCACGTGAATCAGCTCAGCTAATAAACAAGGGAATATAGGACAGGATGGGGCAGGGGTGGGTTAGTGGGGCCAGCCAGAGGTGGTATTTGCTGGTTCTCCAAACTACTCAAAATTTTTGCTACCAGTATGCCAGAAGTGGTCCGAACCAGCTGAATACCACCTTTGGTGCTGTCCTTAAGATTTTAATGCAAGACAAGTTAAGGAAAGCACTTGGTGGATTGTCCAAGCTTAGAGTCCTTGCCGACAGTATTATTGCTGGAGAAAAAAAAACTCCAATCACCAATCATTCTCCTAATTTCTAAAGGCTCTTCTTAGCATGTAGTAGGGCAGGGATGGGTTTTCCAGCAATCCAGTGGAACATCAGGTGGATTGCTTCACATGATTCTAGTGCATAGACTCTCTATTTCTGTTAACTAACAGTTTGGTTATGTCGGGCTCTGCTCAGGAGTTCAGAGGCGGCTGAGAGGTTATTTATGAATATCGATCTAAGGCCAACAAATGTAAGACTATGGGGAGGAAAAGCTACATTGCAATGGTGGAAAGCGGCTTCTTGTGTTCACTTGTTTGTTATTTTGGTACCAGTGATGGCAGGATCCACATTTTTCTTCTCTGGGTGGCTTATGCTGGGTTCCTGGAGGAATGGAAGACTGACAACCCAGGAAAGCAAGGGCTGTCTTCAACTCTGTCCCTTTCCTGTCACCTCAGGAGCAAAGCAAATCTAGCCTGATGAGTCTAAGAAAAGTTCTTGTACTACAGCAGGGGTGTCAAACTGGCCACCCACAGGCTGGATGCATCATGCTCAGGCCACACCCACCCCAGCTCCACAAAGGTAAAAAATGTCTTGATACGTGATGTCCTGATATGTGATGTCATGTGATGCAATCGAGTTTCACACCCATGTACTAGAGCAATGTTTCTCAAACTTAGCAACTTTAAGATATGTGAACTTCAACTCCCAGAATTCAACATGGCCAGTTGTGGAATTCTGGGTGTTGAAGTCTACATGGTCACATCTGGATGTTGAAGTCCACATTTGCACCACTTTGACCCTGATGACACAGATAAACTTTCAGGTGGCTTTAATTGACTCGCTAAAAGAATGCAAATGACCAGCTGTCTGCAAGGAGTATAAAACCTTCCATTACCCACCATCCAGTCAAAGTTGAAGAAGCTTCATGGATGAGAAGTGAAATGTCTTCAAGGAAAAACCAGAAAGTCCAGTTGCCTCTTGAAAAAGCACCTTTGGGGCACCATAACCTGGAGGACTGAGAATCTCCATAGACACACATCTTAAAGTTTCAGAAAAAACTGTCCTGTAATCTGCAAGTCTTACACTGCAAAAACATATGGACTACACAACTCGATCAGGGCAAAGCAATAGACGCAATCTACATAGACTCCTGTAAAGCCTTTGATTCAGTGGTACACGACAAACTACTACTAAAACTAAAATCTTATGGTATCTCTGGACAACTGCATAACTGGATAGAAGCATTCCTGTCAAACAGACAACAAATGGTCAAAACTGGGAGCATCCTATCAAATTCTGTACCTGTCACCAGTGGTGTCCCCCAAGGCAGTGTTCTAGGACCAACTCTACATAAATGACCTCTGTGATCACATTAAGAGCAACTGCATTCTCTTTGCTAATGATGTAAAGCTATTCAACACCACAGACAATACTACTACCCTCCAAAAAGACTTGGACTATGTCTCAGAATGGTCAATCAAATGGCCAATCAACTTCAAATCTCAACAAATAAATGCTCTGTCTTACATATTGGCAAAAAAATCAGAAAATAAAATACAAGCTGAATAGTCAAGACCTTGTTTAGGATCCAAACTCTGTCAAGGACCTTGGAGTATTCATCTCTAATGATCTAAGTGCTAGAGCCCACTGTAACTACATAGCCAAAAAGGCATTCAGAGTTGTTAACCTAATCCTACATAGCTTCTTCTCTGGTAATATCACACTACTAACTAAAGCATACAAAACATTTGCTAGACCAATACTTGAATACAGCTCATCAGTCTAGAACCCATATCATGTACCTGATATTAACACAATTGAGAAAGTCCAGAAATATTTCACAAGAAGAGTTCTCCGCTCCTCTTAAGTCTGGTGGCATAAGGTATTCTGCAATGAGTTTTCTAAACCTAGAAAACCTAGAACTACGCCGCCTTCGGTCCGATCTAAGTATAGTATATAAAACCATACATTGCAATGTCCTACCTGTCAATGAATACTTCAGCTTCAACCATAACAATACAAGAGCACACAATAGATACAAACTCAAGGTTAACCGCACCAAACTTGATTGCAGAAAATATGACTTCAGCAACAGAGTGGTCAATGTTTGGAATACTGTACTTGACTCTGTGGTTTCTTCCCCAAACCCCAAAAACTTTAACCTTAGACTGTCTACTATTGACCTCACCCCTTTCCTAAGAGGACTGTAGGGGGCGTGCATAAGTGCACCAATTGTGCCTACCACCCCTGTCCTATTGTTTCTTTTTATTTTTCTTATACGTATCCATCTCATGTATTCAAAACTATGTTTATACTTATATCTGTTATCTTGTAAGTGATTGACAAATCAAATAAATAAATAAATAAATAAAAATAAAGTTGCCAAATTCAAGAAACACCCTACTAGAGGATGCAAATGAAATCACATCTTAGAGTAGCTTTGTTCTCAGCTCACCAGCAACTGTTCTGTTCCACTCTATAGGAACCCCACAACCCAATGCATCTATTTATCCAGCAATTTGATTACACTGTAATCAGTGGAACTTTGGGGTCTCCGCAAAGTTTATTTTGCACTGCTCTTAATAAGCTTTCTTTCTAAGGAAGATAGTTGCCTAAGTTACAGCCTAATGAATATTTGTCTGGGAATAAAGTCACTGGAGATAAGCGAGCAGTTTATGAAATAATCATTGGAATTTCAGTTCCTATCAATCAAAGGGGGGAATATTTTATGACATACAAACATGCTCCCACTCACATAGATCAGCTTGTCAAGAGTGAAATTTATCAACAAACTTCCTCTCTGTCCAAATAATCCACTGATGTTTACCTACCACAGTGAAGAACAAACTTGGACATGTTCAATCTCTCCAACCAAGCATTGTTTGTTGACCATTTGTCCTGCTGCATTATTGCCGGGGATATTTTGCCCTACTATCTTTCCTCTGGATGACTTGATTCTTTTTCTGCTTCTTTATGAGGCTTAGCAAAGATCTTGATCTCTTGAAATCCTCTTATGCATATTCAGACATACATACATGGACATAATATATAAGGTAGACAAATCTAAAGATTGTGCAATATAAAGTTTAAAAATAGACGTAAAAGAGAAGATACCAATATGTCTGTTATTTATTTTGCTGAGCATTATAGTTCACATAAAACTGAGATCCAGTTTGGTATAGGGGTTAAGGTATCAGGTAGAAACAGAGTGATTGTGAATTCTTGACACAAAGCCAGATGAGTGATCTTGGCCCAGCCATTCTCTCTCAACTCTAGGAAGGAGGCAAGGACATGCCATGAATGAAATTTCAGAGACTAGTCCAGGCAGTCACCAGAAGTCAAGACTGAATAGAAGCTACCCGACAAACCATACACTCTGAGGAGTATATGGAAAGGCTGAAGTCTAGACTTTCCATTTTTATTAAATAAATTGATCTCCCTTAAGCATGAGTATCTATACATAAATGTATAGATATATAGTGTTCTTCCCTGCGACTTCCAGATGGGTGGGACTGAAAATTGCAGAAGTCCTACCAGTCCTCTGATCTCACTGGCTTCACATTCTAGAATAGGGGTGTCAAACTCACATCATGACAGCGGTGTCACATGACGTATTGGAACTGTTTTCCCCTTCGCTAAACCAGGCGTGGGCATGGTCAGCACGTGATGCATCTGGCCCATGGGCCAGGAGTTTGACAGCCCTGTTCTAGAAGATGCAGTCCACCAGATCGGAAAGGCATCATACTGGAGAAGGCAAGCAGAGTCACTTAATTGTAGGTAAGTAACCACTGCCAATTGATATTAAAATTGGCAAATGGGCCAAAGTTTCCATCTGCACTGGGTTGAAAAATAACTACGTGTAGGCTGAGATAATAGGGAGACTGCAGTACATTATTCAATTCCATGACTCATAGAAGCATTAACGTAAAAGCTGTACTGCCTATTCACTCTTTGCTCTCCTATCAAGCAACAGAATCAACTCATGAGTTTGCCATAAAGACATTAATTTACTGGTGAAAATGGAGAGGGGGTGTAGACTCCAATAAATTTAGAGACTTGAACTACTCCTCAGGTTAACTCCCACCTCACTTTATGGCTCAGGTCATCTTTGTCTTCTTTTACTTCCTCTTATATGCTTCAGGAGGAGATACAATAAAATACAAAAAGAGATGGTTTGGGTGGCATTTTTAAAAGGGAAGCTTGCTTAAAAACAAGTTCAGTTTTTAAAATAAACATTTGCAGATGAAGGTTATTTATGAACTGGTAAAAAAAAAGAGTGCAAGGAGAAGCTACTATTTATTTATATCAAATGAGTCAGTAAACTTTGGCAGAGATTTGGGTGTGCTGATAAAGGCCACATCTGTCACTGGTTCTGGGATGCACTGACTAAAAAAGAGAAGAGAGATAAGGGGAGAAACAGAAAGTCTGACTTGTAATACCCTAAATCAGAGGTGTCCAAACTCGGCAACTTTAAGACTTGGACTTCTCCAGCCAGCTATGCTGGCTGGAGAATTCTGGGAGCTGAAGTCCACAAGTCTTAAAGTTGCCGAGTTTGGACACCTCTGCCCTAAATACTGATCAAGTTATACATAAACTTCCATGGATCCTTTTCACTTCTAAAAAAGTAAAGAATGAAATCACTCAAGGTGAGATAGATCTTGTGCTTAGATACAGTAGCTAAGAGGTTTGGAAAGGTTAGACAAAGGGAGTGGCAAGCAGGCAAGAATGCTTTGGCAGGTTAAGAGACATGAAACAAAAACTGCTTGAATAGAAGTCATACATTCCTAAAAGTCAGCCCTTGTCAGTCAGCTATAACAAAACCAGAAATCTGATGGCTCTTCAAAGACCAACAATTCTTGCTAGCTTGTTCATTTTCTGGAAAAAAAATCAAATTAAGAATGTTACCACACTTTGAAGCATAGCTTAATGGTTAAAATTACTGTATGGTATTAGGGTAGCAGATGAAACCTAAATTGATGGAAAACAACAATAGGAGACAGTAATTGGCTTTGTGTCTTGCTTAGAACATTGGGTCTCTGATGTTCTTCCTTTAGCTGATGAGTTTGGTTGAGAGCGGGGAGAAAAGCACCTTTTAAATATCCAGCACCTTATGGAATATCTACAGCATCACAATCACTCCAGTGTCCATAATTTAGGAAATTCATGTAGCTATATAAATTTGCTAAATAGGTAAATTTGGATGGGGAAGCATGTAGTGCCTCTTACAGGTTCAGTATCCAAGCAAATAAAATGTCTCTCCAAGCGAGGAGCTCAGCAAAAACATGCTGATTTTCTGCTTCTGCACTGCAAATACAAATCGTAACTGATCAATGTGCCTGCTCCAGAGGACACCATTCTCCGTTTGTACCCTGTAAGACCTGGGGCCTGTGATTTGGGTTATCTCAGCAGGAATCCATAATGGTTCACCCATAAGGTTCTTAGCATAAACAGAATCACCCACAGTGAATGTGCAAATTTTGCTAGTGGAATCTAGTGGTGCGTTGGGTGCGTAAGTGGGATGAAGGCGATCAAGGGGAGACCTGAGTTTCCTACCCATCAACAATTCAGCTGGGGACAAATTAGTTGAGGGGTTGGGAGTGATATGCTGAACACTGAGAAGTTTTTCAACTCTCTCAGTGATATCCCTGGACCCAATTGCTGAAGTTTTTCCTTGGTAAATCGTACCATATGTTCAGCCGGCCGTTAGCGAAGGATGCCAGGGCTGTCAGGGCATGTCTGATACCCTGTTGTGCTAGATATGATTCAAAAGGTTGGATGTAAATTGAGGGCCATTGTCAGAAACAAGCACATCAGGTAACCCGTGAGTTACAAAAAGCTTTTTAAGCTGTTTGATGACAGCTTCAGTTGTGGTGGATGCCATAGGGATAACCTCTAGCCATTTGGAATATGCATCAACTATAATAAGGAAAGTGTGCCCTCTGGTAGGGCCAGCAAAATCAATGTGAATCCTGGACCATGGGCCCCTAGGACATTCCCATTCCTGTGTGGGGGTGAGAGGTGTGGCAGGCCTGACTACCTGACAGTTGGGACAAAATGCAACCCAGTTTTCAACCATTTTGTCAATACCTGGCCACCATACATAACTCCTGGCCAATCCCTTCATTCTGACAATACCAGGATGACCCTCATGTAACATTTCCAAAACCTCTTTTTGCAGTTTTGTAGGAATAACCACCCTGTTACCCCACCAAATACATCCTCTTAATACAGATAATTCAGTTTGCCTGGATTTAAAAGGTTGGGCAAGTTGAGGTAGATCTTGAAGAGGCCAACCTTTCTTAATCCAGCCTATAACAGGAGCCAATAAAGTGTCTTTGGCAGTCTCTCTGGCAATTTCAGCAGCGTGTACTGGAAGCTTGGCAACAGTTTCTAGGAAAAAGTGTAAGTCTCAGGAGCAAAGTCCTCAGTGTGAGAAGGAAGTGGGCAGCGACTCAAAGCATCTGCATGCCCAATGTCTTTGCCAGGCCTGTGGATGAGTTTGTATGAATAAGCAGCAAGAAATTCAGTCCACCTCAGCATTCTTGGTGACAGGATAGTGGGCGTAGGTTTGTCTCCTGCCACAATGCCTAACAGAGGTTTGTGATCTGTGACAATGGTAAATGTTCTCCCATATAAATACTCATGGAATTTCTTGACAGCTGCAACAATTGCCAAGGCTTCCTTGTCCAGTTGGCTGTAGTTCCTCTCTGCTTTGGTCAAGGTGCGAGAGTAAAATGCAATAGGAGCTTCCTCCCGCTGGGAAGCCTGTGGCTCAACCCCCCCACTCCAAAAGGGGATGCATCACAAGTCAGTACAACAGGCAAATTCTCAGAGAACTGTATCAGTACAGCATCAGACGTGATTAGTCTTTTAATATTGTTAAATGCAGATTGTTCTTTTCTGCCCCAGACCCACGCAGACTTTTTGTCTAATAATCTGTGCAGTGGTTCTGCAATGGTTGCCTTCTGAGGTAGGAACATGTGATAAAAGTTAATGAGTCCAAGGAAGGCTTGCAAATCTGTTTTACATTTTGGTCTAGGGGCTTCTTTGATTGCCTGAACCTTGGCATCTGTGGGGTGGATACCATGCTTGTCAATCATATAGCCCAAGAACTCAACCTTGTCAGTTCTAAGAGTGCATTTTTCTTCCTTGACTTTTAACCCCACTTTTTGAATCTGGTAAGGACTTCTCTGAGTCTCTCTTGTAACTGAGTGTCATTTTCAGCAGAGATTAACACATCATCAAAGTAAGGTACTACCCCTGGCAGTCCTTGGAGCATCCTTTCCATAAGGCTTTGGAAGATGCCTGGTGCCACGCTTACTCCAAACTGTAACCTTTTACATTTGAAAGCACCTCTATGAGTCACAATGGTTTGGGCCTCTGCAGTGGCATCATCAACTGTTAATTGTTGATATGCCTGGGCCAGATCCAATTTGGCAAAGACTGTACCCCTGCCAAGTGAATGTAGTAAATGATGCACCACTGGAACTGGATATGTGCTCTGTTGAAGCGCATGGTTCAATGTCCCCTTATAGTCTCCACAGATTCTCACTGACCCATCAGTCTTGACTGGTGTGACTATGGGTGTCTCCCACCTGGAGTGGTCAGTGGGCTCTAAAACTCCTTGAGCTATTAGTTTATCTAATTGTGCATCAATTTATTCCTTTAAGGCAAATGGGCTTCTGGGCTTTAAGCGAATTGGTGGCACCTTGGGATCTAGATTGAAAGTGATAGGGGTCCCCATATACTTGCCCAATCTGCTGAAGACCTCTGGAAACTCAGACTTCAAGGCCTCCTCCCATTCAGAGTTGCTCACGTGATTGATGCCAGTCACCTCGATGCCTAGTGGATTGAACCACTCAAGTCCCAGCAAGCTTGGGCGATCCTTGTCCACGATGGTCAGGGGCAAGCGTTTGGTGTGGCCTTTGAACTTCACGTTGAATTCTCTTGTTCCAACTACTGGAATCTTGTTCCTTGGTAGTCTTTAAGAGTCAGTGCTTGCTTCTTGAAATGCTTCTTCTGAATGTTTGGGAGTAGTCTGTGAATAGTGTCCCATGACACCATAGATAAATATGAGCCTGAGTCCACTTCCATTTGGCAAGGCCTTCCTTCAATTAGTACCTTGACATGCACTTTTCTGTTATTGATAGAAGAAGAATGACCAATAGTTACTGTCTGATGAGTTTCATTCTTCCCCTTTGCTTCTGTGCTGAGCCCCATTTTCTCACTGAGGTTGTTGGGCTTGAATTCTTTGTCAGGAAACTTCCTTCTGTGTGGTGGAGTTCTGGATGATTTGCAGACTCTTGCTAGGTGTCCTCTTTTTTCACAACGGAGGCAGATGGTATCTAGGAACTTGCATTCAGTGCGGGGTGGCTTCCCCACAACCTCTGCAGTAGAAATCTTGCCTCTTTCTTCCCAGGTCTTTCTTTTTCCGCTCCATTCTGAGTCTATAAATTCCTTCCTCCACCTCACTACAGTCTGACTCAGAATCTATTTGCTCACAATGAGTTGTTGTGGACTTTTCCACATCAGGATGGCTTGTGGCCTTGTTAATTTTCTTCATGGCTGCTGCTGAGGACTTGGTAGCTTCTGCTGAAGAGGCCTCTTCTATTGCTTCCTTCAGCGTGATCTTAGGTTTTAGTAATAACTTGCTCTGAAGCACCTTGTCTTTAAGGCCCAGAACAAATCGATCGCATGGCCTCTTCTAAATTGTTAAATTCACATGCACCCCCCAATGTCTCTTAAACTTGCCACGAAGTCGTTTACATTTTCGCTTTCCCCTTGACGGGTAAAACTCATGTCTCTTAATGAGGCACGATACTTGTGGTGCGTAATGGGCTCTTAACAACTTTTCTAAGTCAGGCCATTCCATTACCTTCACGTCTGCCGCTCCCGCCAATGTCTTCACCACCTTGAAAACTGCCGGACCATGCGTGAGAAAGACCGCCCTCTTCCGCTTCTCGGAAATGTCGGCAAGATCGTTTCCTTCCAGATACATTTGAAACGATCTGCATACACGTCTCCCAGTCTTCTGCCGTCGGATCGAACGGGCTGGGGGTGTTCAGCGCAGCCATCTCGCTCTCCTTCTGTTCCGCGTGCCTTCTTCTTCAGGGAGATCCCACCCTCGTCGCCAGTGTTAAGTTTGCATGAAGAGACAGGCGAGTGCTTCAAGCTCTTTGTTTATTAGTGACTACAGCTCAGAATGAACCCACTTTGGCTGGGCTGTGGCTGCTACTTATAGCCAGCAGCCGCAGTTGCCAGCCAATCAGAGGGCAGGGTTTTCCCGCACTTTTAAACCAATCATTTCTTACATTTTACAAGAACAGTTCAAACTAAACCAATGACTTTAAACCTGCATACATAACACATACTGTTTACAAAATGAAATTTTAAATGCAAGACGAAAGCATTGTCCTACAAATTGCCTTTCCAAGCCTTAAAAGAGGTCCTCATATATACTAAGGTCATAGGATCCTAAATTTGCCTAACAACTTTGCTGAAGACTTTGTCAACACAATTTTGTCTTTTGAAAGGTCACGAACTTGGACCCTTTCCCACTTCTCTACCATTCAATGTCTTTCAAAAAGCAGCTCTGGTGGCCTAGAGGTTGGAGCTCTTGCCTCACAATCAGGAGGCTATGAGTTCAATCCTAGGTAGAGGCTATATTTAGAATAGACTCTTCTGCTTGAGAAGGGGGTTGGACTAGATGACCTTCAAGGTCCCTTCCAACTCTGTTATTCTATGTGTGAGGTAAGGCTTGTTAAGGAGAGAAACACAAATCACACAGCTAGATGGCACATCAGTGCCAGAAAAAGACCTTTGGGTGCAGAATTTCCCTCCTAAAGTCAAATATTTCCCAGATAAGCTTCTTACCTTTTCACCATACTAGGATACTAGAGGAAAGGCAGCATCAAACACCTACACGAGCTGGTTCATACTATCCTCACTTGATTCAGTTTTAATCCACACAAACTCTAGCAGTGGGCACAATTAAGGAGTCACTGTTAATAAATTGCAGCAGTAGATTGCACAGCATGGAGCAAGCATTATTTTTTTTATAAACAAGTTTTTTTATTTTTGATACAAACATACAAACAGGACATACAAAACATAAAAACCATCTTCCATATATACATACAGTGTGTCAGTTGGTTACAAATCCTTTGTGTCATCCTTTCATATTCATCACTCACAATTTATCAAAAAGAAAATTTCTCATATTATCAATAAAACATTATGTATTTATCAATTATTACTTGTGTACAATTAAACTATTTATTTCATATATAAGATATATTTTAATCTAAAATTTATGTTATACTTTCATCCAATGGTTATATATATCAACATTATATTTTATATCAGCCTATTATATTTCTATTACAAAATTATATAGTCTATTGCATTACCAAGTCTTTTTATCCAACCATTGATAAAACAAATCCCATATCTTGTAAAATTGTTTATCTTCTTGTTCTCTAATTTCAAATGTCAATTTACTCATTTCAGCACAGTCCATAATTTTCCTAATCACTTCCTCCTGCATAGGTATTTTATCATTCTTCCAATTTTTGGCAAATACAATTCTAGCTGCTGTTAAAACATTTACAATCAAATATTTCAACTCTTTATTGTAGATATCTGGTATAATTCCCAATAAAAATATTTCTGGTTTCAAGTCTATGTGTTGTTGTATCATTTTTTCCAACCATATGTGGATTTTAGTCCAATATCTTTTGCATCTGAACAAGTCCACCACATATGGTAATATGATCCAGGTATCTGATGACATTTCCAACATTTATCCGATTTATTCTTAAACATTCTTGCAATTCTCATCGGGGTAAGTGCCACCTGTAAAACATCTTATACAAATTTTCTTTATAAGCAGTTGACATTGTCATTTTATAATTCTGGGACCATAATTTTTCCCATTTCTCTAGATCAATCCCATATCCAAAATTTTCCCCCAAGCAATCATTGTTTCTTTAACTTGTTCCTCTTCCATTTTAATTTCTAAAAATATCCATAAAGTTTTTAATCACCTTTTCATCAGTACCCATCAATATTTTGTCTAGCCCAATCTGCTTGTTATAAATACCTTCTACTTTAATATCCTTATCAAATCTAGATTGTACTTGCAAATATGAAAACCAATTCATTTTTATACCTTGTTCTTCCAACGCTTGCATAGATTTAAGTTCACCCCTTTCATTCAATATCTCACCATATCTGTTTGTTCCTTTTTATATATTACTGGATATGAAAAGGCTTCAATAGTAGATATCCATATTGGAATTTTCAAGTAATGTTGTTTTTTTAATCTTCTCCCAGTTTAAAAACAAAGCTTCTCGAATATAACGTCTTCTAAAATACCCTTGTGTTTTAGTTCCCTTACACCAAAGGAATGCATGCCACCCCAATAGCAAGTCATGTCCTTCTAGAGTCAATAATCTAGTATTCCTTAGTGTTATCCAATCTTTTACCCACATCAAATTTGCCGCCTGATAGTATAGTTCCCAAATGATAGTATAGTTCCTCCTCTTAATCTTGCATCCTGCAATAACTTAAGTTTTATTCTTGCTTTTTTGCCTTGCCATATATATTTCAACATCATTCGATTTAGGTCTTCAAAAAACTCTTTCCCTAATCTGATTGGAATTGTCTGGAATAAGTATAGAATTCTAGGCAATACATTCATCTTGACTGTTGATATTCTCCCAATCAACGATAGTTGTAAGTTTTTCCATTTTTCCAAGTCTGTCGCTATCTGCTGTTTAAGTTTAATGTAATTATCCTCCTTCAGTGTACTACATCTTGCTGTAATATATATCCCTAGATACTTAACCTTACTTGTGACCTGTATTTCTAAAGCTTCTTCCAATTCTTTCTTCCGTCTCGCTAACATATTCTTTGTTAATATCTTTGTTTTGTCTTTATTAATTTTCAATCCTGCTACTTCTCCATACTCTTCTATTCTTTCAATTAGCTTAAGCGCTGATTCCAGTGGGTCCTCTAATATAAATACCAGGTCATCTGCAAAGGCTTGTAACTTATATTCTTCTCTTTTAATTTTCATTCCTTTTATTTGTTTATCTTCTCTAATACACCTGTTTAACACTTCTAAGGTTAACACAAACAGCAGGGGTGACAGTGGGCAGCCTTGTCTAGTCCCTTTTCTTATATTTATAGGCTCTGTCAATTCTCCATTTATCAAAACCCTTGCGGTTTGTTCAGAATATATAGTCTCAATAGCACATATAAAATTTTTGCCAAAGCCCATTTGTGTCAATTGTAGTAACATGAAGCGCCAACTCACGTTATCAAAGGCTTTTTGAGCATCCAGAAACATCAAGGCCATTTGCTTTTCAGGATGTGCCTCATAGTACTCCAGAGTGTCCAGGATTATTCTCATATTATGTTTGATTTGTCTTTTGGCAGAAACCCATTTTGGTCAACATGTATAAAGTTGTTTAAGTATCTTTTCAGTCTTTCTGCCAAAATTGAAGCAAAAATTTTATAGTCTGAATTTAATAGGAAATAGGCCTATAATTTTTAACTTGTTGTAAGTCTGTGTCTTCCTTTGGTATAAGTGTGATATAAGCTTCTGACCAAGTCTTTGGTATTCTCTTCTCTTGCATGACTTCATTCATAACTTCTAATAATTGGAGGTTTAACACCTCCTGAAAAGTCTTATAAAATTCCACTGGTAAACCATCCGGCCTGGTGCTTTCCCTGTATTTTGTTTCTTTAAGGCTTCTGTTAACTCCATCATTGTTATATTCTCTTCTAACATTATTTCGATATCTTTAGGTATCTGTGGTAACTTTGCCTTTTGTATATATTGTTTAATTTT
This sequence comes from Naja naja, assembly GCA_009733165.1. Taxonomy (NCBI): domain Eukaryota; kingdom Metazoa; phylum Chordata; class Lepidosauria; order Squamata; family Elapidae; genus Naja; species Naja naja. The sequence continues at coordinate 143,419,387 of CM019148.1, forward strand.
TCTTCTTGAATACTCTCTTGATAGTACAATTTTCCATAATAGTCTTGTATAATTCTTTTTTTCCCTTCATTTCCGTAACAAGGATGTCCTTCTTCATCTATTAAATGGCTAATTTTCCTTGATTCTCTTTCCTTTCTTAATTTATAGGCTAACCATCTTCCTGGTTTGTTTGCTCCTCAAAATAATTCTGTTTAGCATTTTTAATCTTTTGGGCTAGCTCTTCTTTTTCCATTAATTCCATTTTATGTTTGGTTATATCCATTTTGATTTTAACATCTTTTTGTGGAAATTTCTGTAGTTCTTTTTCCAGTTTTTATATTCTTCTTCTAATGTTTTAAAAGTCTTTTTTGTTTGATATTTCTTTCCTTGTATAATCAATTATCAAGCCTCTTGTATAGGCCTTCATCGTGTCCCAGAGATTCTGTAACGATGTATCCTCTTTCTTATTTTCTTTAAAAAGAATACCAGTTCTCTCTCCATTTTCTGTTTAAAATCTTCTTCCTTTAATATCTTATTGTTTAATGTCCATCTAGATCTCATCTTTTGTCCTTTCCAAATAATAATCATTGGATTATGATCGGCCCAAATACTTGCTTCTATTTCAATTTTTGTATATTAAAAATAGATCAGCTGATGTCCATATCATATCTATTCTTGACCATGATTCATGCCTGTTTGAGTAAAATGTATATTGTTTATTTCCTATATTTCTCTCTCCATGCATCTTTTAAATTTATTTCTTCTATCATTTGAAAAAGGGTTTTGGTAGTTTCTTTCTAGCTTTCTTTGTGGCTTTTTGTGATTTATAATCCAGCTGCTCATTAATTATTCCATTAAAATCTCCCATCATGCATAAATTAACATAGTCCAGTTCAATTATTTTTTATGGAGTTTATTATAAAATTCCTCTTGGTGGTCATTTGGAGCATATATTGCTATTAAAAGTATTTTAGTATTATTGTCCATTATTTCTACCATTAAGATTCTTCCATCATCATCTGTATAAATTAATTCAGCCGAAATTGTTTCTTTAATATATAGAACCACGCCTCTTTTTTACATTGTGCCAATGAAGTAAACAATTTTCCTAATTTTTTTGTTTCAGTACGTGTTCATGTTGTTTTTAATATGTACCTCTTGTAGGCAAATTATATCAAATTTTAATTTCTCCAATTTGTGAAATACTTTCCTTCTTTTAATGATTGAATTGAGTCCATTTATATTCATCGTAACCAGTTTTCTTTCCTCCATTTTAGATTTTGTAAGAGGGATTTATTGCTCTGGTGGATCTTATTTCTCTTCGTTCTCTGGCCCCACCTGCTTTCTTCTTTTTCCTTTTCTTTTTCAATTACTGCTATCAACTCCTTTTGAGGTTCAATCAGGGCTCTTCTTTTCTTGTATCTTCCTCCTTTCCTCTAATATATTCATAATAAAATGATTCCGCCTTTTCAACCTTGTCAATTCTATGTCTTTGTTCCATGTAAACAGAAGGCCTTCTGGTATCAGCCATCTATAATTTATTCCTTTTCTAAGCAGTTCTTTGGTTAGAAAGAGGTATTCTCTCCTCGTCTCCCTTACTCTTCTTGGTACCTGTTTCAGCACCACAATTTCTTTGTATTTATACCTTAATGTCTTTTCTCTTGTCATTTGTAAAATTTGTGTTTTAATAATTTTCTTAGTAAATCTAATATGGACTTCTCTTGGTAGCTTATTCCTCATTGCATATCTTGTATGTACACGAAACACTTCATCCATTCCATCCATCATCTTCTCCACCTTTTGATTTGTCTGTTCAATTTTTGGGAGATATTCTCATTACTCTTTTCAACATTTTATACTTTTGTCTGTAGAATTTGAATTCCTTGCAAAATCTTCTGTAATGTATCCTCCTTCTCTTTTTCCCTTTCCTGTTGCAACATTGCCTGTATTGATCGCTGACCTCCAGATGGTGAAGAAGCAGGAGTTGTTGATTGAGAGCTTGAGCTATTGCTTTTCTACTCATTTTATAGTTATTTCCTAGTAGGGCCCCAAAAAAGCAGAGGGCCCTCCAAAATAATAAAAATAAGTAGACAAAAAGGAAAAAGTAAAAATTAAAAATATTAAGGAATATAAAAAATTAAAGAAACAAAAATTCTTCAGGTTCTTTTACACCTTAATCCGGTTGGTTCCACTTGTATACAAAAACAGAAAAAGTAAAGAAGAAAAGGAAGGTCTCAAAAGCAACAACAGGTGGTTCCAGTTCAAAAATAAAAGGAAAAAAGGGGAAGAGACTTCAGGTATTTATATACCCTAATCCAATGGCGAATCAACAAGATGAAAAAAAGAAAAAAAAGAAAAAAGGGGAGCAAATCATAGGCAGAGAAAAGGGAAAAAAATTCCTGGCTAAAAATTGAAAAAGGGATAATCCAAACAATAAAAATTCAATCAATGGGGGGTGGAAAAGATAGAGCAGCCACAAATCCAGCCAAAGAGAAAAAAGAAAACTACTGCCACCAGATGTCCAAGGCTTTTTTAGAATATCAAGTCAAATTTCCAGTAGAATATATTTTCAAGGTCACTTTAGTCTTCTTTCTTTCAGTTCCAACTCTGGGTTCTGCTATCAATAGTTCACAGATGGGCACCTGTGTATACAATCCGTCGTGCTCACCCCACTATCTCTTTCAAGAAGGAACTCTATGTCCTTGAATGCAGCTCACATAGATAAACAAACGAAGAAGAAAGGAATACAGTATATCCAAGCCTCTAAATGGCAGTGCTTTCACTTTCACTCCTCCCCCTCAAGAGCAAGAAAAAAGGAAAAAAAGAGAAAAGGCACGTTGGTATTGCTCTCTTTTCTAAAAGTTCTTAAAATCATAAACAGCGTTTAATCCAAAAAAATATTGGTGGAAAAAAGGAAAAAGACCATCAGAACAAAAGATTATTTTACATAGAGGAAAAGCCAGTCCCTTTTAAAATCAAATAGTTCCAGAAGAGATAAAAGGAAGAAAAAGCCGTCAATCTTAAGAAAAGCTTAATCTCGCTTATAAACCGTTCTCTTTACTTTTTAAGTCCACTTTCCAGTTATTGGGGTGTTCTCTTCAGAAATAAGTAAATAAAAAAGAACCTCTCACCAAACCGACACACCTTCATCCGATCTTGCCTTTCTTTTCGAGCTGTCCCAGCTTCAGCAGCTTGATGGCTGCCTCTTTTCCACCGGTAAAAAGAGCTTCTCCTGGATCTACCAGGGACTTTGCGATGTCCCTGGGATCGACAGGACGTTTTCCTTCACCGTCTCTTCGGGACGGTTTAGGTCCAAATGGACTATCCAGCTGAGAAGATATCTACGGTGATCCAGGAGCTTCCCGATCGCACGTAGTATCACTGGGACACAAGCCCCGCCCTCCGGAGCAAGCATTATTGAGAACTATCACATGCAACAGATTTACTCAAGTGGTATCTAGTGAGCATCCCAGATTATGAATTCAGCAGTAACTCGTGAAAGTACCCTTCAAGCTGTCATTTGCTTGGTCCCATAAGGTGGTCTAAATAATCAGAGTATTCTAGGGACTGGTTCATTGAAAAATTGCATCTCCTAATAAAGGCACACTGAGGCATGCATAATGATTAGAGAAATAGTCATCTTTGTATCTGTCAAGACACAAAGTTTCTGTCAGCGGTTTATCTCATATGGCTTCATGATCCGCATATGAAGTAGTCTTTGTAGCTCAGATTTATGTATTACAAAATAAAAAATCCTCATTAAGTTGTTTCAGAAGGGAAACCTGGATTTTATCTTTGCTATGGATCCTACCATTTTGGATAATATATGGATTAAGTGACATCACGAACCTTTTAAAAATTTTTTACAACTGATCAAAATCTGATCTAATGCTCTCCACTCCAATAGCATGTCAAGGTATTGGGATTCAATTTCTAGAATTACTCGCTAGAAATCATATACCCCATTGACCAATATGTGGAAGGAAGAAAAACATTAATTAGAAAGGATGAGATCAGAAGCAACTTTTTGAACAATCAAAGCAAAGAGAATAGTGGGAAATGGGGCAGAGATGCAGAGTTTATATTTTAAGACTAATATGTTGAGAGGAAATTAATCATGGAGCTTTAAAATATGGTGTGAGAGTAACCAAGCAACCGAGCCTGTTTCATTATACCACATTCATTTTGATCCTTTGTCCCTTAAAGTCTCAGAATACCGTTCGTCTTGTCTCCAAAATCCCGACATTTTCTTTTCTAATGAAGCAGTCTAAACCTACTCCCGATGTTAATTAAATGAAAAACCATCCAATTTTACTGCAATTACTAAGGCAACGGATTGGTTTTCAAAAATGTTTTGGATTTCATGTGTACTTTGTTGTTATATATGTTGTGTAGGATCGTGAAAGAGACAATTAAAAATGTTTTTAGAATATTTACTACCACTGTCAAAGATACCTAACAGTCAACAAATGCATATAACAAAATTTCACTGCTATGGACATATATAATTAATACTTAAATTTCCCTCTTCAAGTATTGCACTTCTAATTTATGGCAAGCTTTTTTTCAGACTGTTTTTTTCACCTTTCTCTTCAATAAAAATTGGTATAAGAGCTGCTGATGAATATTGATGATAGGTAGCATGGTTTTGTAATGTATATTTGGCATAAATTGTTCATACCAGTTGTTTCAGCTTGAAAAATCTCAGAAACCTTGTTAGTTCCAGAGACAATGCAAATGGTGCAGCTCATCCAAATTTTGCTGTTGAAGTGTGTCACATCTAAGACATTTCCAGGCCCAGACAGCAAATCTTTAACAATAGTCAATTATTAACATACATTTTAACAACCTTTTGAATCAATGCTCAGCTTAAAATCCTCAACAAGTATTAATTATATTAATTACTGTATGACTACCAATTTAAATAAATAATTGCTATAGCAAACAAGCAGCTATTTCAAAATATTGTACTGCTTTGGTGACAAATAAAATGTGCATTGCTGGGTATTCTTTTTATTTTTGCTGTTTTGCTTTTGCTTTCCAGTGACAGAAAATATAACATGAACCTGCAAAACTGTGAAAAATATTTCAAACTATTCTGCAAGTCTGCAACACAGAGGATTTTGCATTGCTGAGAAGAGTTCATTTTGAGTCAAGAGAAAAACATTATGTAATTATCTCTCTCTCTCATCTATCTATCGATCGATTGATCGATCGATCGACCTACCTACCTATCATCTAGCTAGCTAGGTAGCTAGGTATCATATTTGTATAGCCTTCTACTTTACATGAAAGTGACTAGTTTAATATAATAACATTATGTGATTAGCATCAAAGCAGTTGTGTGGGAATTGCTACCTCACTGAAAAAAAGGCACCTTGGCCTGTCTCTGCCACCCCAGCTGATTCTTCAGTGAGCTAAAGCAGGGATCTCCAAACTTGACAACTTTAAGACTTGTGGACTTCCATTCCCAGAATTCCTGAGTCAGCCATGCTGGCTGGGGAATTCTGGGAGCTGAAGTCCACAAGTCTTAAAGTTGTCAAGTTTGGAGATTCCTGAGCTAAAGGCCAGAATTAAGAAATGGTGGAGGCAGGAAAGATTTGCCATTTGCAAAGATTACTTGCAAGTCAAACTGACCACACATGTGAAGAAGGGGGAAACAGATGAAACTTCAGTAGGCCCTATCTCAGATGCAGAGGATTTTCCTCTCATAGTTGCTAATCCAAACAGTCTTTGTCTTACCAACATTCATTTAGTGACTGTTCAAAGTTACAATGGTACTGAAAAAAGTGACTTATGATCATTTTTCCACATTTATGACCATTGCAGCATCCCCATGGTTACATGATCAATATTTGGGCACTTGGCAAATGGTATGATAGTTGCATTGTTCTGGGGTCATGACTGCCATCTGTAACCTTCCCAGTTGGTTTCCTACAAGCAAAGTCAATAGGAGAAGCCAGATTCACTTAACAACTATGGCAAGAGAGGTTGCAAATGGGTCATAACTCATTTAACAACTGTCTTGCTTACCAATAGAATTGTTGGGCTCTTTTGTGGTTGTAAGTCAAGGACTACCTCTAGCTATTATTCTGAGGCCTTGCAGAGTATGAATTCATGCACCATTTTAGGCCAGGAGGGAGTTGATTTGATTTTAGTTTAACATATGGTCTGAAGCCAATTGAGATTTAAGGAACTAACCGTAGATAAGCAATATAACAGAGTTCATGTAATGTGTGAACATTGTTAATGAGGGGCTCGGATTTAGAGGAATAGCTTCCAAAATCAAACATCTTTCAATTTTAGCTACCAGAGTAATGTTAGGCCCTAGTAGGTTTTGTTAACAGTGAGTCAAAATGCCTGAACACATTTATCTTTCCATTTTCACAAGGATCAGAATTCTGTATAATTTCTTTCCAATGTATACATCTTTTTCTCCCTCACATTATACATGGATGCCTTAATGAAAATAGCATGTATTGTGTACGTTCTGGAAAAAGTGTGTACAGATATTTATTTATTTTCTTGTTTATTTAATTATATTTGTCTAGCTGCCCAGCTCACATTATGACTATAAATAGAATATGCTTAGTGAGGGTACTTTAAAAAGCTATTTTAAATTAAATTAAAAGTAAACCCTTATTAAAAGTAAACCCTAACCCATGATAGCCAGAGGGGGGACGTTAAGTCTATCACTCTGTCTCAGCCCAAGCCCACCTCACAGGGTAGTTGTGAGAAAAATAGGAGGAAAAGGAGTATTGTTTGTGTTTGCTGCCTTAAGTTATTTATAAAGGTGGAAAGAAAGGAAGGAAGGAAGGAAGGAAGGAAGGAAGGAAGGAAGGAAGGAAGGAAGGAAGGAAGGAAGGAAAGAAAGAAAGAAAGGAAGGAAGGAAGAAAGAAAGAAAGAAAGAAAGAAAGAAAGAAAGAAAGAAAGAAAGAAAGAAAAAGAATTTCATTATGAAGACTTGTTTTATAACGTCGTAATCTGATAACTGGATGCAACCATTTTATAACCAAAAGAAAATGAATGTTTCAGAAAGCAAAATTACTTTGTACCTCTATGGTTTCTGTATTTTCCACCCCTCTCTTTGGTAGCAGAACAGAATAACAGAGTTAGAAGGGTGCTTGAAGGTCTTCTAGTCCAATCCCCTGCTCAGGCAGGAAACCCTATACCATTTCAGACTTCCAGTATTGGAGCATTCACAACTTCTGGAGGCAAGTTATTCCACTGATTAATTGCTCTAACTGGTGCTGCCCTCTTGATTTGCAAGGACCCCAAATTGCACGTGGGAGAAAAGCTTCTGGAGATACCTTTTTTTTTTAATGTGGATTTTTGCACGCTTCAGGTCCAGATAAATAAATCTTGGGTTGTTCTCCCTTCCTTTTTTTTTAAAGGAATCCCCAGTGCAACTGCAAAATCAGTTAAGAATTGGAAAGGGGTGGTTTGTCTCTGGGAAGTTAAGCTGCCTTCTTGTAAAAACAAACTTCGAAGCCATCACGTTAGGGCTGGAGAAACCTTGATCAGCTCTGTGTGTTCCCTGACAAGAGCTGTGTGTTCTGACAGCCTTTATGTCTTGTATCCCCGAAGGTATTACCATTGTGTCTACATGCTTGTGTCTCTTCCTTTTTTAAGGCTAAGTAAGTTCATCATATTGCTGAAGTTTAGGTAACATCTAGACAGCTAGTGGCTTTCTGCAAACACCCCTTACTTGTGACATGGGGTGGTTGTATTATTAGACCATCTTTCCAAAGAATCTAATTGTCTAGCACAATTCTAGACCTAAGCCTTTAGTGAGGCTTATTCTTGCCAAGCATTTTTTTAAATTCATATTTATATGCCGCCCTTCTCCGGAGACTCAGGATGGCTTACAATGTTTGGAGCACAACCCAATGCGCTCAGCAATAGCCTTCATTCCATTGTATATACCTGCTTATTACTAAGCAGCATTTTTACAAAGTCAGCTTATTGCCCCCAACAGTCATGGGTCCTCAATTTACCTACCCCGAGAGGATGGAAGGCTGAGTCAACCTTGAGCCTGGTGGGATTCGAGCTTGCACTAATTGCAGGCAGCTGGAACTTAAGTGCTAGGGATTTAACAGCCTGCACCACCAAGGCTCTTTCATTTATGGGTTGTACAAGTATTCCTTGACTTACAATGATTCATTTAGTGACCGTTCTAAGCTATAAAGGCACTAAAAAGTGACTTATGACCAGCTATCACCATTGCAGCATCGTCATGGTAACTTGATCAAAATTCAGATGAACCAAAACTGGTTCATACTTATGACCGTTGCTGTGTCCCAAGGTCATACGATCATCCTTTGAGACCTTCTGACAACTAAAGCCAGATTCACTTAACAACTGCATTATTAATTTAACAACTGCAGTGATTCGCTTAACAACTGGGGCAAAAAGGTCATAAAATGGGACAAAACTGGCTTAACAACTGTCTCGCTTAGCAGCAGAAAGGTTGGGCTCAGTGGTCATAAATCGAGGACTGCTTGTACTTTCAGCGTAATTAAGCAACAGAGGGTATGTTTTCCTGGCTCATGATGATTTCCCAGGCTCTCCTCACAAAATCAGGACAGCTGACAGGCCCAGTTATAAGTAATAGACAGTTGATTATCGATCATATGATGTGGTTCCAAACTGCTGTGACATTTTTTTGTGTGCAATCTTTGGCACCGTTCAATAGAATTACACAAAGAAGTCTGTAGTTTTTGTTTTAATTAGGCTTTAGACAGAATGTTTCCATTGTATATATTAACATCGTAATTGTTCTGATGTATCCATGTGAAAAGTTTGGCCTTGTTTTGATTCCCTTGATGGCTACTGAAAACCATTCTGTGATGCTAAGGAAGTTACAAAATACTGAGAGCTATTCTAAGTTAAGGACGGGAAGCTTTCTGACTCTGAGGGGGGAAATGAACATTTCTTGAAAGCAATTAGGAGCAGAGAAATGCCCCAGGAGAGAGTCAAACATGTCCTGCCTCTGCTTTTATTTGGTCTAATTTTTCTCTGATTTTCCTCTCTGATTTTCTTTGAAAAATATTGCGTTTTTATGCATTAAATTCTGGCATGTATATTTTAGTTGAAATGGAGTTTATTAATTGAGATATGGTAAATTCCAGTATTCTGGACTGGAATACTGTTGTAATACTGTTGTCTGTCCTGTTGCAACCCAACAGGACAGACACAGACTTCAGAGGATAATTAGGACTGCAGAAAAAAAATTCCTACCCACCTGCTTTCAGTCAAGGACCTGTATAATGCTTGAGTCAAAAAGAGGGCTGTGAAAATATTTACAGACCCCTCACATCCCAGACATAAACTCTTTCAACTCCTTCCCTCAAAATGACGCTATAGAGCACTGCATACCAGAACAAATAGACACAAGGACAGTTTTTTCCTGAAAGCCATCACTCTACTAAACAAATAATTCCCTCAACACTGTTCAACTATTTACAAAGTCTGCACTACCATTACTATTAATCTTCTCATCACTCCTTATCACCCACCCCTTCCCACTTGTGACTTGTATGACTGTAACTTTGTCGCTTGTATCCTTACGATTTATATTTATATTGTTTCCTAGTATGATTTGATTGCTTATTGTTCCCTATGACTATCATTAAGTGTTGTACCTCATGATTCTTGACTCTTGACAAATGTATCTTTTCTTTTATGTACACTGAGAGCATTTGCACCAAGACAAATTCCTTGTGTGTCCAATCACACTTGGCCAATAAAGAATTCTATTCTATTTTTTAAAAAAAAGAAATGGGAAAAGATATTGTGTCTCTTTTAAGCAAAGCAGGATTCCCTCCAAAGCAGCTAGTCTTGGGAATTTTTTTCTTTTTCAGTTAACCAGAAGAAATAACCTCCACTTTGTTATATACAACAGGACAGCATCATAATATACAATTTTTTTTCCAGGAACTGGTAAATCCCTCCTTCTCTAGAAGATCCCACACCTATGACTTTTAAATTATGAGATGCCAGACCACAAGTACAATTTGTCTTTTTTCTGTTTGGAAGCTTTTCACCAAACACACATGGCAAAGTGTTGAGGAGTTTCCTCTCATAGTTTGAATTTAGCCTGAAATTCCTTGAGTGAAATGAAACAAAACTGAGAGAGGACTCATGTGTGAGAGACTTGGGGTAAAAATGGTGCCTTAGGACACCCTGAAATAATCAGCAAGTGAGGACCATTGGTATGAACTCACCTGGGATGCTTCTATTTGCACTGCATATTCAGAGGGTTTTTTTTTTAGTCTTAGGGGCAAAATCGTGCCCTCTCAAAAATGGGGGAGAAGAAGAAATGAACAAAAAGAGAGCTCCCTTTCCCTATTATTGCTTTGTCCTTCTTAAAATAAACATTTGTGCTAAGGTGAGACCTCACCATGCTGCACACCTGCATTTATTCACATCACTGTTCATGTAAGAAATTTCAGAGCAATGAGTTTTGCTTTGGACTACAATAAGGGAGAGTTAAGTGCAACCAGGAATGCTGTTTGGAGAAAATTATAGGAGAAAGAGTAGTAGAGTCAAAAGAGGAATCCGCCTAGAGCAGGGGTATCAAACTTGCATCATCAATGCGGTGTCACATCACATTTTTCCCCTTCACTAAACTGTGTGTGTGTGTGTGTGTGGCCAGCACGTGACACATCTGGCCCATGGGCCACGAGTTTGACAGCCCTGGCCTAGAGCCTCTACATAGCCACAAACTAAGAGCAACTCCTCTTGAATTCGGTTTACCTTTAGCACCAAAATAGTGCTAACCATTAGTTGATGGTTCTTATTCCTAGGCACAAGCAGTAATAAATCAGTTTAATTGGAACTTCAAGTGTGGTCCTGATCTTTTGCACATGACAAAAAGTAAGCTTTTATAGTCTAGTGCAGACTTGAATCTAGCTTAGATCCAGTCTAAGTCAAGTACTACACTACATTGGCTGTCAACAGATCATATGGAGCACCTGCGAAAGATTTCAGACTCATACTTTAAACATGATTGAGACACAAAATGATTTTATTAACTATTTAAAGAAATATTTCTATTATCTAAGGGGTAAATTTTCTTGAACTCCAAAGAAGTCATTTCCCCCCCATGTAAACATGCTTGGGATTGCTAAAAAGCACCATAATAAAGGACACGATTTGTATGTCCACTGGGCTGGGAAAAAACCCACTAAGTTTATCATTCATTCACTGCCGGATATTCCAATGTTCAGCTATAGAGAAGAAAGGGGTGATTTGAAAGCTGCCAATTTGCAAATGGTTCCTGAGAAGCTGAATACATTTACAGCTGGATCTTCTTCATCAAGTTGAAAAGCATCTGCTTACAGCAAACAGTCTTATTCTATCCTCAGCTGAGTGTAGCAAGGGTTGCATGCGTACGTGTATGTGCCTTTTGGGCTTCTGTTTTGTGCTTGTACCAGCAACGTGGAATGCATGGAGATATTAGCAGTTGATAACGCTTATCTCTATGCTTTGAAAAACATAACCTGTTGATTCCTGCACTGCAAACAGCAGTTAAAAAGTGGGAGCTGTTTAGGCAACTTCAATGCCACTCCCTCTCCCCAACTGCTGCAGTTAGCTTGAGTAGAGTTCAGGCATTGTGAATGATGGGTGTGCTGTGTTCCTAAGTACAAGCCAGACCCCCTGTTCCCTCTCTTACCTCTAACAAACTGGGAACAAGCTGGTGCTCAGAGTTCTGCCTGCATGTGGCATATTGTCAGCAGCAGTGGTGGGATTCAATTTTTTTACTACCAGTTCTGTGGGCGTGGCTTGGTGGGCGTGGCAGGAGAAGGATACTGTAAAATCTCCAGTCAGAGGTGGGATTGGCTGGTTCTCAGGACTGCTCAAAATTTCCACTACCGGTTCTCCAGAACTGGTCAGAACCTGCTGAATATCACCACTGGAACCATCATAGTATAAGTAGTCCTCAAGTTACAAACCACTCATTCAGCAACCAGAGTTACATTGGCACTGAACAAGTGGAACTTACAACCGACGATTGAGGTTGTGACTGTCGCAGTGTTCCAGCAGTCTTATGATTGCCGGTTCTCCAGAACTGGTCAGAACCTGCTGAATACCACCTCTGGTCAGCAGACAATAAAGACCACAGGCACTTACTTTCCAGTCATATTCTGTTCCAAGTAAAAGACAGAGGCACAAGGAGGTTGGAATGAGCTAAAGCCACCTGGAGCATTTGTGGATTAATATAAATAATGGGAACAGTTATGCTTTCATAGAAAAGACGTCTCAGAATTATGATTCCATTTATTATTTATGGGAAAATAGTCACAAGAATATAGACTGCATTGGTTTGAATTTTTATGAGGGTCAGATACTTGTTCTGCACCTAAAAAGGAAGAGTTAATCTCCCTGTTAATGTTTACAAAAATATTTTGAATATGGCTATTACTAGTTTAGGTTTCCACATTCATATTTTGTTTGTTGAGATGTCTATTAAATGTATTAGATGCTCTTCAAACCAGGTGCCACTCTAACGCTATTTCTACAGTACCATGCAGTAAAAAGGCAAAACTTGGCCTTTTTCTTTATATCTTAATAACAGTTGTAAGAATCCATTCACAGACTGAAAAGCATACACTGTACAGATTTTTCTGCAGATGTTATTTCTTCAGTTGTTTACTTGAAGTGCCTTCACATGATTTCCCATTAGTTTAACTACTGTTGAAAATTAGTCTGTTTTTTTAACATCAGCACTTGTTTCTTGTAGTGCTCTTGAAGGATGTCAAAAACAGCAGTTCTGAATGTTGTAAAATGCACACTTCCTGCTAAATTCATGATTGCCATCTTGTTATCAACATTTTATTGAATTTCTGCTTTGTGTACTGTTCTGAATATGGAGGCTCTTCACAGCCAAAAGCCCTCAAGGTTTTCTCTATCTTTCTCCCCCAAATCTGATTTTTTTCATCACTTTCCTTAATGTATTTAACCACAGTTCAGCAAGCAATATGTATTTCTCTTTGCTCTTATAACATTATTATTCCTGTCAAGCAGTGGTGGGATTCAAATTTTTTTACTACCGGTTCTGTGGGCATGGCTTGGTGGGCGTGGCAGGGGAAGGATGCTGTAAAATCTCCATTCCCACCCCACTCCATGGGAAGGTTACTGCAAAATCCCATTCCTTCCCCATCCCACTAACCTGCTTTCCAGCTCCATTCTCCTGTTCAGGGCAACAAAAGAAGACTCAGACGATCAGCTAGGACTTGGGAGGCAGAGAATGGATGGGGGGCAGGGCCAGTCAGAGGTGGTATTCTGAACTGCTCAAAATTTCCACTACCGGTTCTCCAGAACTGGTCAGAACCTGCTGAATACCACATCTGCTGTCAAGGTTTCATCACTAGTCTTGAAACAAAGTGTAACTTATTCTAGGATCCAAAAAAAACATGGTTTGTGATAAACTGCATCAAGAGCAGATAAAAACTTGGTAAAAATCAGGCAGACCATTATTTTCTGTCTCCAACTGCCATGTCTGGTTCTCAAACCACTGTTTATACTTTCATGAAAAATGGGAATTTGAATAGCAAAAAGTCCACCTTTCCTCCCATCTTTAAAGAGGAGGCAGTGGGTTTTAAATTGAAAGAGCCACGATGAATAAAATTTGATTAGGAGACTCTCCACTAAATATTTATTAGAACTGTGCTCCAAAATTCTACGTATTTCAATTTTGTTCTACTTCACAAAAGTGAAAGAAAACAAGCATATTGAGATAAAACATTTATTGGCTGTCAGATCCAACCCAAGAATGGTGTAAAACAATCCAGCCAAAATTCAGTTCTTATTTGCATATACCACAAAGGAAGAATCTTGCCAGACTAAATCTATACTACCCTAACCTTATTTCCTTACTCAGAAAATTCTAGACAGTGGCTATCCTCAATCTCTTCCTCTTCCCATGATCCAGCTCCAGACTATGCCATCTCTTGTTTCACCCTTTTCCTTGGAATGTTCTCCCTCTTTCCTGGGAACCAGATGTGTTACTGAAATCCATCACCTCCCCTCCCCTTTTGTAGGCACTTTCCATAACATTGACCCACATTTTTATCAGCTCTTCTTAAAATTAATCATGGAACATTCTTCACAAAACAATGATCTGCTCATGCAATTATGTAGCCAAACATTGAGGTCAACCATCATTCTAAGTAATGAAGATGAGATGTATAATCTCTTGAGCAAATCAAACCATAATTCTCACTTGAGGCACCAGAAGTGAATTACCCTACCTCAGATACATCGTGGAAAGATCTTGCTCTCTGGAGAAGGGTCTAATGCTGGTGAAGATAACCAGCAATAAAAGTGGGTGGAGTCAGTTACAGTGGTAATGGGTGCATTGATGGAAGACCTGAAGGGTCTAGAGATAGATTATCATATGGAGCAAAATCTATGTGGTTGGCTAAGAGTCAATGCTGACTTAATGGCACATAATCAGTCAAACAGTCAAAGTAAACTCTTAGGCTGTTCCAGGGATATTTAAATGTTTTCTTTTTAAAGAGCAAATTAAACAGTAAGTAATTCTGCCTACAACCAAGAAATTATTGGGATTTGTTTTTCTTCTAAGAGATAACAATGACAATATTTGCTTTTTTATATTTCCATCTTAGATTCTCTTGAACTGATGACTTAATTACAGGTGTCAAACTAGATCGCATCCTGTGATACATTGTGACGTATCACGATGTATTTTGCCTTTGTGGAGCCCTGTGTGTGATGCCTCCGGCCTGCGAGCTGCCAGTTTGACATGGTATATACTTGTAATTTTCTGGCCAGCAGTAAGGAAGTGGACTATCATTAACTTTTTCTGTTATGTATGTAGGTTTGAAGTCATTGGTTTAGTTTGAACTGTTCTTGTAAAATGTTGGAAATGATTGGTTTAAAAAGTGCGGGAAAACCCTGCACTCTGATTGGCTGGCAACTGCGGCTGCTGGCTATAAGTAGCAGCCGTAGCCCAGCCAAATTGGGTCCGTTCTGAGCTGTAGTCACTAATAAACTAAGAGCTTGAAGCACTCCGCGTCTGTCTCTTCATGCAAACTTAACATTTTCCAATATGTGTTTCTGACTTCTCATCTACAGCCTGAGATTTCCTAATGGTGTCCTACTGAAGTACTAATAAGGATCCAGCCAGTTTAGCTTTTTCAATCAACCAAAGTTGTGTAGATGCTGCCATCAGCTTAAACATTTACAAATTTGACCAAAAGGAATCCTCCAAAGCCCCCTGACTATTGCAACTGTTCCGTGGATGGTTTAATGTATTTATTAATAAATGTATAAGGAAAACTTGGACTGGTCTAAAAGAAATATTGGTTGATGACATAAAG
Organism: Naja naja; assembly: GCA_009733165.1. Lineage (NCBI taxonomy): Eukaryota > Metazoa > Chordata > Lepidosauria > Squamata > Elapidae > Naja > Naja naja. Next base: position 143,434,714 of record CM019148.1, read on the forward strand.
GTACATATATTTTTAGGAAGTTGATTGTTATTGTTTGAAAGTCTGAATAATTCATAGTTGAGTGTTAGATAGACAGTACTGTGCAATGAGGAGTATGGGACTGAAAATTAATACATCAGGAACCAAAATAATTGTGTTACACAGGGGAAAAAAAACCAAGTGAATTATTCCAAATTATACATAAATGTTAAAAAAGAACAGGTAGACAAATTTTCATGCCTCTGTAGAATTGGGCAAAGGATGAAGACATTTTAAGATGATATGATATTAGAAAATCACATGTAATAAGTAATGTGTATAAAAGAATGCCTCTGCTAAATTTATTCTTCAAAAGTAAGAAATGGGTATGTTAAGGGAAGCCTAAAATAAGTTAAATGCAGCAAGAACTGGGTATTTAAGAACTGTGTATGATAAAGCAAAAATGAATGGGTGCTGAAGGAATGAAATACAAAGGGACTGTCCAACAGGAAAGAAAGCATACAGGTGAAACTCGAAAAATATAGTGCAAAAGTTCATTTATTTCAGTAATGCAACTGAAAAGGTGAAACTAATATATGAGATAGACTCATTACACGCAAAGCAAGATAGTTCAAGCTGTGATTTGTCGTAATTGTGATGATTATGGCTTACAGCTCATGAAAAGCCCAAATCCACAATCTCAGAAAATTAGAATATTGTGAAAAGGTTCAATATTCTAGGCTCAAAGTGTCCCACTCTAATTAAGCCATAACAGCTGCAAAGGGTTCCTGGGCCTTTAAATGGTCTCTCAATCTGGTTCAGTAGGAATCACAATCAGGGGTCATTGAACCAGGTTTTGGTGCTTTTGGCAGTGTGGGCAGGTGCCAAGTCCTGCTGGAAAATGAAGTCAGCATCCCCATAAAGCTCATCTGTGGAAGGAAGCATGAAGTGCTCCAAAATCTCCTGGTAGACGGCTGCGTTGACCCTGGACTTAATGAAGCACAGTGGACCAACACCAGCAGATGACATGGCTCCTCAAATCAACACAGACTGTGGAAACTTCACACTGGACTTCAAGCATCTGCAGTCTGTGCCTCTCCATTCTTCCTCCAGACTCTGGGTCCTTGGTTTCCAAATGAGATGCAAAAGTTGCTCTCATCTGAGCAACAGACCAGGTCTGTTTTCTTTAGCCCAGGTAAGACACTTCTGATGTTGTTTGTTGTTCAGGAACGGCTTGACAAGAGGAATGCGACATTTGAAGCCCATGTCCAGGATCCGTCCGTGTGTGGTGGCTCTTGATGCACTGACTCCAGCCTCAGTCCACTCCTTGTGAAAGTCCCCAACACTTTTGAATGGCCTTTTCCTGACAAACCTCTCCAGGCTGCGGTCATCCCTGCTGCTTGTGCACCTTTTTCTTCCACACTTTTCCCTTCCACATAACTTTCTATTAATGTGCTTTGATACAGCACTTTGGGAACATCCAACTTCTTTTGCAATTACCTTTTGAGGCTTTCCCTCCTTATGGAGGGTGTCAATGATGGTTTTCTGCACAACTGTGAGGTCAGCAGTCTTTCCCATGATTGTGATTCCTACTGAACCAGACTGAGAGACCATTTAAAGGCTCAGGAACCCTTTGGCTTAATTAGCTGATTAGAGTGAGACACTTTGAGCCTAGAATATTGCACCTTTTCACAATATTCTAATTTTCTGAGGTTGTGGATTTGGGGTTTTCATGAGCTGTAAGCCATAATCATCACAATTATGACAAATCACGGCTTGAACTATCTTGCTTTGCGTGTAATAAGTCTATCTCATATCTTAGTTTCACCTTTTAAGTTGAATTACTGAAATAAATGAACTTTTGCATGATATTCTAATTTTTCAAGTTTCACCTGTATAGTGTTGCTTACAGCACAAAAAAATAAGTATCTATGTACCGTTGTTGCAGAGTGTAAATAACTCCTTTAAAAATGGGTGCAATGGATTGGATACAGTCCAGATCTGAATTGTAAATGTTATCATTTTTTAGAATGCCATTTTAATAAGGCGGCTCTTTAAGCCTTTGGGTTTTTGACTGTTGTACTTTGTTATATTTGATGGGTGTAACTACAGGTTGACTGTCCATAACAGGACTTTATTGGATTCAATTAAGCTGGAGGTCTCCTGATTTCTGATCTGCATCACTTCCTTGCAGCTTCCTCTCTCGCTGATTGTTTAGTTCTTAATTCTTTTCCTTTCCATTTCCCCCAACCATTCTCTCTCAATATGCTCTCGAAATTATCTCAGTCTCTTCCTCCACCCTCACACCTCTGCTAAAAACAACAACAACAAAAAACCCAAAATCTCTTGGGGACAAAAAAGCATTCCTCTTGCAAGGGTCAATTTATTATTAATTTATCAAACTTGCTTTCCTGCAATCCATTGAAGTTCCTTGGAGGCTCATAATAAAAAAAAACACGCAGCAATGTGTGTAAATTAATCAATACATTTCTGGCCGCAGCCCAGTCTTAATTAAGCCTTTGGGGAAACCTTTCTGGGTGGTGGGAAAGGAAATCTTTGCACTCCACCAACTGACAGATTTAGGGTAGCGACGCCAAATGCAATATCACTAACCCCCATCACCCACAGAAAGTGTGGCTATACATTATGCCAGATAAGACGGGACTTGTAGTCCAGCCCTTAGACATGTCATGTCTCTGCTCGCTGGCTAGACCGGGAGGTGATTGGTTTGGGCAAGGCTGTTTTATCACTCTTCATTCCAACAGCCTTTTATTCTAGTTACCAAAATTGGCAGGGAGAGGGCTGAGAGCTGAGACGCAGCAGGCATGTTGCAGACATTAAGAAGGCTAGAGGAAAAAGTACTGTGAGCAACCTCATTAGCCTGGTACAGATTCTTAGCAGAGGGCAGGTTGGGAGAACAGAGGGGAGGTTGAAATGATCTGCTAAACACTTTGAATGAATTAAAAATCCACGGTTTAATCATCCAACTTCTTTTTGGTAATGTTACAAATGCCCTGGTCAGGACAACCTTGAAACGGGCTGTGAATACAGTTCAGAAAAGCCAGATGAAGAAGAGATAGCCTTTCCCCATCCCTCCACCCGCACCAGGCAAGCAATTTTTCCAAAGATATTTCCCTTATGGTAACCATTTCAGATCGCAGTCACAGCAAACTGACTCTGGAACTACCTCTAGTGGCCTTCACTGCATATTGCCATAAAAGAACAAGACTGCATTTTATGGTCTAATTCCAATGAAATTATTCTTGATCTAAGTCTGGAAATCGATTATTTGGGGGTTTTTTTTTAATGTGTGGCATGCCAACTTGGCTGTTATAATATTCATAGGATTGTAGAAGTTTTAGAAACAAATTTGAAAATGTCTTCAGCCTGCACTCAGAACACTTAAATGTGCATTCACTGACATTGCTAAAGCTACACCGGTATATCTCTGACCTGAGCATTTTTCTGTCTCCTTTTTCATGGTGCCTTTGAGTCATGTGGACTCCTGGTAATTGCAAGGACAAGTCTCTGCAGTCTTTTCTTTGCAAGATTTTGGAAGTAGTTTGCCATTGCTTGCTTCCTAGAGCTGAAAGAGATTGTGGCGATCCCAAGGTCACCCAGCTGGCATCATGCCTAAGGTGGGACTAGAACTCATGATCTAGCCTGATAGATACCAATTTCTAGCCTGAAATCTTAACCACTATATCCAATTGGCTCTCTTTTGTGAGCTGAGCCCCCCCTTTAAATATTTACAACTCCATCCAGCATAACAGAAGCCAAAAAGAATCCATGTGTGACTTACATACGTCGTACAATTTCAGAATTGTCTGAATTAAAATGTATGTCTGATCCCAGTATTTCATAGCTGCCTTACATGTCCACCAAAAGTGAAAAAAGGCACCTACAGATAGTTTACATTTTCAATATATGTATTCTATTTTTATAAGTAATTCAAGTCGGCAAACATATTTAATATTCCTTCCTTCTCCTATTTTCCGTAAAACAACAACCCTGTAAAGGGTTCCTCAATTCTACAGGCTTCAAGTCAAGTATGAATGATGGCAGAATCACCTTGATTCTTGATAGCAAGCTGCACCACATGTTTAAATTCCAAAGAAAGTCTCAGAGGTGGCCAAGAAGTTATTTATATCTTTATATGTACATAGGCTGACTAATTACTTCATCCAGAAAGGTGTGTACACTTTAGAGATATTTTCTCTAAATCCCTTTTATTTGTTTGTGGGGTGTTTTTTTGTTAGAATGATAACATACAAGAAGACAAAAAACAATACAAGAACAAATGATTAAAACAAGAGTATTTATTGTTAGACTGCTGGGTTGCTGTCTCACTGTATATTTATTACATTTCCAAAACATTTCAAATGCAAGTAATCCTTGAGTTACAATCCTTTGCTTAACAAACAAATTTACAGCAGCACTAAAATACATGACTTACGACTCATCCTCGCATGTACGACTGTTGAAACATCAGATAAGGGTCAGATAATTTGGGCACTTGGCAGCTAACATGTCTCCTTGTAGCACGTCAAGGTCATGGTGATCACCATTTGCAATCTTGCCAGGCAGCTTCCAACAAGCAAAGTCAATGGGGGAAATCTGTGATTCAATTAACAATTGCCGTGACTCACTTAACAACCACGGCAAAAAAAGGTTATAAAATTAGAGTGGACTCACTTAACAGCTGCCTTTCTTAGCAACAAAAATTCTGGTTGTTAAGTCAAGGACTACTGGTAGTACTGCTCTGTCGAGTGGAGTTAAAGGTAAAAGAGAAAAAAATATGGACTATAAAGATTGGATTGCTGATCCAATGCAGCTCTTTGGTTTTGAACTACATTTTAATTATGAAATGTACAGATGAATAACTTAGATTATATTAAGGAAAAGAGAGACAGAAATTCTCAGAAGATGTATGTGAGGAAGGGGCAAGAGGAGGTTAACTCATCAAGGATGGAAGAATTCATATATAGTTAATTGTTTGTTCATCTTTGCATTGCACTCCGTCAATCAACAGCTGTTTTAGAGTAGTCTTAGCACAATTCTTGCTTTGCTGGTGCCTTATTGGTGTAGGCTATTAAACGCCTAGCACTTAGTTCCAGCTGCCTGCAATTACTGCAGGCTCGAATCCCACCAGACTCAAGGTTGACTCAGCCTTCCATCCTCTCGGGGTAGGTAAATTGAGGAGCCAAGATTGTTGGGGGCAATAAGCTGACTTTGTAAAAATGCCGCTTAGTAATAAGCAGGCGTATACAATGGAATGAAGGCTATTGCTGAGCACATTGGGTTGTGCTTCAAAAATTGAAAGCCACCCTGAGTCTCCGGAGAAGGGCGGCATATAAATATGAATTAAAAAAAAATTCTAAACAGAGATACCTAGAAATAAATCTTACTGAATTCCAAGGGAACTTCATAAGCATTTCGCAAGCATCCATGTTCTGAGGAAGGGACATAATGCCAGCAGAAAAGGTTCTGGGTGAGCCGATTCTGACATTGGAGACAAGCAGGCAGTAAGCCACCAATTGACTCATCCAGGCCTTTGATGGAATAGTATGTGGAACAACGTAAGTCCTATCTCTTTCTCCATCAGCACCAGTTGACTCCAGAATTCTGTCAGCCTAATGGTGATTGCTATTGCTTTTGTTGCCGCTACTGTTGAAGAGAATATAAAGCACGTTAATCTTTAACCACTTGACTGCAAAATGCTGCCTGTCTTGGTGAGGATGATTGATTTGATATGTAGCCTGACTTTCAGCTCAAAGGGCACTCCTTATTGATCAATGACATTTACATGTGAGCTAATGTTACAGATGAGAAAGTTTGAAAACAGATCATTACGTTTCATCCCCTGAGTCATAAACATAAAAATATTTTATAAATGTAAAAGAGGGAAATCTCTAATTAGAGAAATCTGTTTCTTTTTCAAATATGGCAGATAATATTATTTTTTCTGGTTATACTTTGCAGATTGTTTCAGTTAGCTACCCTGTAGTACAAAATAGCTTTATAGTAGTGAATACCTCCTAACATTATCCAGGCCACTAAGAGATGGGAAGTAATTCCTGCCAGGGACATAAAATCCAGATGATAATCTTTCTTCCAAGGTTTGAAAGCTTTCCCCACCCCCAATCTTAACAACTGGAATTCACCATGACAATGGTCATGCACATTTTCCTGCCTAATGTCTGCCCATTTCAGCATGACAAGGGTGTTTGTTTATTTACCTTTTGTTATGTATGTAGGTTTGAATGTCATTGGTTTAGTTTGAATTGTTCTTGTAAAATGTCAAATATGATTGGTTTGAAAAGTGCGGGAAAACCCTGCACTCTGATTGGCTGGCAACTGCGGCTGCTGGCTATAAGTAGCAGCCGTAGCCCAGCCAAGATGGGTCCATTCGAGCTGTAGTCACTAATAAACTTGTCACTGAAGCTCTTCGCGTCTGACTCTTCATGCAAACTTAACACTGGCGACAAGGATGGGATTCCCCTGAAGAGAAGATGACGCGGAAGACAAGCAGAAGAGCGAGATGGCTGCACTGAACACCCCCCCCAGCCCTGTTTGATCCGGCGGCAGAAGACTGGGACTCGTATGCAGATCATTTCCAAATGTATTTGGAGGGAAACGACCTCGCCGACATCTCCGAGAAGTGGAAGAGGGCGGTCTTTCTTACACACTGCGGTCCGGCAGTCTTCAAGTTGGTGAAGGCATTGGCGGGAGCTGCAGATGTGAAGGTAATGGAATGGCCTGATTTATAGAAGCTTTTAAGAGCCCATTACGCCCCACAAGTATCATGCCTCATTAAGAGACACGAATTTTACCGTCGGGATCAAGGGGAAAGCGAAAACGTTAATGACTTCATGGCAAGTTTAAGAGACATTGGGGGTGCATGCGAGTTTAACAACTTGGAGGAGGCCATGCGCGATCGATTTGTTCTAGGCCTCAAAGACAAAGTGCTTCAGAGCAAATTGTTATTAAAACCTAAGATCACGATGAAGGAAGCCATAGAAGAGGCCTCCTCAGCAGAAGCCACTAAGTCCTCAGTGGCAGCCATGAAGAAAATTAACAAGGCCTCAAGCCATTCTGATGTGGAAAAGTCCACAACAATTCATTGCGAGCAAATAGATTCTGAGTCAGACTGTAGTGAGGTGGAGGAAGGAATTTATAGACTCAGAATGGAAAAGAAAAAGAAAGACCTGGGAAGAAAAAGGCAAGACTTTTATTGCAGAGGTTGTGGGGGGCACCCCGCACTGAATGCAAGTTTTTGATACCATCTGCCTTCGTGAAAAAAGAGGTCACTTAGCAAGAGTCTGCAAATCATCCAGAACTCCACCACACAGAAGAAAGTTTCCTGACAAAGATTTCAAGCCCAACAACTTCAGTGAGAAAATGGGCGCAACTCAGAAGCAAATGGGAAGAATGAAACTCATCAAACAGTCACCATTGGTCATTCTTCAACCTTAAGAAGCAGAAAAGTACATGTGAAGGTACTCATTGAAGGAAGGCCTTGCCAAATGGAAGTGGACTCAGGCTCCTATTTATCTATGGTGTCATGGGACACTATTCACAGGCTACTTCCCAACATTCAGAAGAAACATTTCCAGAAGCAAGCACTGACTCTTAAAGACTACCAAGGGAACAAGATTCCAGTAGTTGGAACAAGAGAATTCAACGTGAAGTTCAAAGGCCACACCAAACGTTTGCCCCTGACCATCGTGGACAAGGATCAGCCAAGCTTGCTGGGACTTGAGTGGTTCAATCCACTAGGCATCGAGGTGACTGGCATCAATCACGTGAGCAACTCTGAATGGGAGGAGGCCTTGAAGTCTGAATTTCCAGAGGTCTTCAGCAAAGGATTGGGCAAGTATATGGGGACCCCTATCACTTTCAACCTAGATCCCAAGGTGCCCCAATTCGTTTAAAGCCCAGAAGGGTCCCATTTGCCTTAAAGGAAAAATTGATGCACAATTAGATAAACTAATAGCTCAAGGAGTTTTAGAGCCCACTGACCACTCCAGATGGGAGACACCCATAGTCACACCTGTCAAGACTGATGGGTCAGTAAGAATCTGTGGGGACTATAAGGGGACACTGAACCATGCGCTGCAGCAGAGCGCATACCCAGTTCCAGTGGTGCATCATCTATTACATTCACTTGGTAGGGGTACAGTCTTTGCCAAATTGGATCTGGCCCAGGCATATCAACAACTAACAGTTGATGATGCCACTGCAGAGGCCCAAACCATTGTGACTCATAGAGATGCCTTCAAATGTAAAAGGTTACAATTTGGAGTAAGCATGGCACCAGGCATCTTTCAAAGCCTTATGGAAAGGATGCTCCAAGGACTGCCAGGGGTAGTGCCTTACTTTGATGATGTGTTAATCTCTGCTGAAAATGACACTCAGTTACAAGAGAGACTCAGAGAAGTCCTTACCAGATTCAGGAAAGCGGGGTTAAAAGTTAAGGAAGAAAAATGCACTCTTAAAACTGACAAGGTTGAGTTCCTGGGCTATATGATTGACAAGCATGGCATCCACCCTACCGATGCCAAGGTTCAAGCAATTAAAGAAGCCCCTAGACCTAAATGCAAAACAGATTTGCAAGCCTTCCTTGGACTCATTAACTTTTATCACATGTTCCTACCTCAGAAGGCAACCGTTGCAGGACCATTGCACAGATTACTTGACAAAAAGTCTGTTTGGGTCTGAGGGAGGAAGGAACAATCAGCATTTAACAGTATTAAAAGACTAATCACGTCTGATGCTGTACTGATACAGTTCTCTGAGAATTTGCCTGTTGTACTGACTTGTGATGCATCCCACTTTGGAGTGGGGGGGGTTTGAGCCACAGGCTTCCCAGTGGGAGGGAAGCCCCTATTGCATTTTACTCTCACTTTGACCAAAGCAGAGAGGATTTACAGCCAATTGGACAAGGAAGCATTGGCAATTGTTGCAGCTGTCAAGAAATTTCATGAATATTTGTATGGGAGAACATTTACCATTGTTACAGATCACAAACCTTTGTTAGGCATTGTGGCAGGAGACAAACCTACACCTACTATCCTGTCACCAAGAATGCTGAGGTGGACTGAATTTCTTGCTGCTTATTCTTACAAACTTATCCACAAGCTGGCAAGGACATTGGACATGCTGATGCACTGAGTTGTTGCCCACTTCCTTGCCACAAGAAGGACATTGAACCTGAAAAACACACCTTTTTCCTAGAAACTGTTGCCAAGCTTCCAGTGCATGCTGCTCAAATTGCCAGAGAGACTGCCAAAGACACTTTATTGGCTCCTGTTATAGGCTGGATTAAGAAAGGTTGGCCTCTTCAAGATCTACCTCACCTGGCCCAACCTTTTAAGTCCAGGCAAACTGAATTATCTGTATTAAGAGGATGTATTTTGTGGGGTAACAGGGTGGTTATTTCTGCAAAACTGCAAAGAGAGGTTTTGGAAATTTTACATGAGGGTCATCCTGGTATTGCAAGGATGAAGGGATTGGCCAGGAGTTATCTATGGTGGCCAGGTATTGACAAAATGGTTGAAAACTGGGTTGCATCTTGTCCCAACTGTCAGGTAGTCAGGCCTGCCCCACTTCTCACCCCCACACAGGAATGGGAATGTCCTAGGGGCCCATGGTCCAGGATTCACATTGATTTTGCTGGCCCTACCAGAGGGCACACCTTTCTTATTATAGTAGATGCATATTCCAAATGGCTAGAGGTAATCCCTATGGCATCCACCACAACTGATGCTGGCATCAAGCAGCTTAAAAAACTTTTTGTAACCCACGGGTTACCTGATGTTCTTGTCTCTGACAATGGCCCTCAATTTACATCCAACCTTTTTGAATCTTATTTAGCACAACAGGGTATCAGACATGCCCTGACAACCCCTGGGCACCCTTCGGCTAACGGCCGGGCTGAACGAATGGTACGTTTTACCAAGGAGAAGCTTCAGCAACTGGGTCCTGGGGACATCACTGAGAAAGTTGAAAAACTTCTTAGTGTTCAGCACATCACTCCTAACCCATCTAATAACTTATCCGCAGCAGAGTTGTTGATGGGTAGGAAACTTAGGTCTTCCCTTGACCGCTTTCATCCCACTTACGCACCCAATGCACCACTAGATTCCACTTCCAAAGTTCGCACATTCAGTGTGGGTGATTCTGTTTATGCTAAGAACCTTATGGGTGAACCTTTATGGATTCCTGCTGACATAACTCAAATCACAGGCCCTCGTTCTTACAGGGTGCAAACAGAGGATGGAGCAGGCACATTGATCAACTTAGATCCAGGTTTTCTCAGGAACATCGCACTTGTTCCTCTCTAGTTCCCTCACCTGATGTCAATTCTAGGGGGAAGGGGAGGAGCAGGAGGATAATCAACAAGCAAGAATCCATCCCATGTGTAACGAGCCATTATGACAGGAACCATTCCAAAACCTGTCACAATGCCAAAATCCATCCTTAGAAGTGGAAGATTGTACATCACTACTTGACTTGGGTGCTGACATTGGGTTGGAGATGGGTTGGGAGGAGAGACCAGATTCTAACAATCAAACAGGGTCTTCTTTCACAGGAAGTCCCAGTAGGGAAATGTCAGCAGACACATTTCCTCTCTCACTGGGTGAGAATGTTAAAACTTCTGAACCACGAAGGTCTCAACGTACACGTAAGAGCCCCACCTATTTAAAAGAATACATTAGATAGGTTGGGGTTTGGTATGGACTGAACCTAGTGGGGAGTGGTGTTATGTATGTAGGTTTGAATGTCATTGGTTTAGTTTGAATTGTTCTTGTAAAATGTCAAATATGATTGGTTTGAAAAGTGCAGGAAAACCCTGCACTCTGATTGGCTGGCAACTGCAGCTGCTGGCTATAAGTAGCAGCCGTAGCCCAGCCAAGATCGGGTCCATTCGAGCTGTAGTCACTAATAAACTCTTCATTGAAGCTCTTCGCGTCTGACTCTTCATGCAAACTTAACACCTTTCATTTCCAGAAGTGATGAAGAGGTACTGAAATTCCTATATCAAATGACTACAGCTGCAAGACATCTCTGACTCAAGCCCCCATTTCCTGTTTGTGCTTTAAATACTCCTCCTCCCCTCGTGCCTTTACTTTCCTTAGTCCAAGGTAACATTTATGTTTAAGAAAATGATCGTGCCTCCATTCATCAAACATTATGTCCAATGGATTGCAGTTATGACATCTTCCACAACCCCTTTCTGTGTTTCATCCACTCAATCATTATGTAAACCTGAGACGATTGTTAAAAAATTAATGGCTCTGAATCTAGAATAAGTAGTTGTCTACAATAAATCAGGGCTTAACTTCTGCATCTCCTAGCACGAACCCAGATTGCACTTTATCCATTCTGCAATACTTGTCATTTATACATCATGCACAAAAATGGCCTGTGTCAATGAGAATTGTTGTTATTGTTTGGAGAATGGAGAGGAGGAGGAGGAGGAGGAGGAGGAGGAGGAGGAGGAGGAGGAGGAGGAGGAGGAGGAGGAGGAGGAGGAAACACCCCAGAAAGAGAAAAATAGGGTAGAACGCAGTTTTATGATCATAATCCTATGCCATCATATTGTGGACAATGCTCACTTAATTCAATTCAATACACTCCTAAATAAATGTGCACAGCATTACAATGCACATGGCTGCAATCAGGATTAAAACATAATGCTTCATTTTAGAGTTCCAATTATGTACAGGAATTATCTCTATGCAAATTGCAGCTATTCAGCTGGACTGTTTGTGGGAACATCAGTTGGAGTAGATCACAATCCCATTCATTCTCCTTAGCATAGAACTCAACCTTATCCTTCATACTATGCAGACAGCATTATATTAAAATGTTGGCAACCATTACTGCTATGTTGTAGTGGCCTAAACATTATTAGACAAGCCAGTGGAGAAAAAAATACCTTAATATATGAAGTCCCTCTATAAATGAATTGAATAAGCTGAGAGGTTTAAAAAAAGAATAATAATTGATTACAGTTTGTTAAATTGTCTTTTTATATTCCCTAGCAAGAGGCTCTTTCCCAGGACATGCTCTGAAATTTTTTTAAGTCTCATGGGGCTTGCTAAATAATCAAACAATGAAAGAAGGTGTTGAACAGGTATGAAGAAAACTATGTGTTTAGATAAAATCTGGGGTAGGCATAGCTGTTAATTAATGTTCAAAAAATCAATATTAGGACAATGATAACATTTCATGAAAGGTTTCACTTACACTATTTTCTAAAAAAAAAAATCTCATTGAAGTGCAAAATAAAATCAAATGCTAATGTATCTAGCACTCTATGATTTTCTCTAGTTGGCTGAGTCCAAGCTCAGTTCAAAGTTATTAGAGCTGTGGATTCTATTTATATACTGCTCTTCCCTTTTAAAAAATTAGGGTTTTGTTCATGTTGGGACCAGCCTTGGCATTCTGCATATCTGATCAAATTCATCATATAAAACAGCAAAGACAAGGAAATTGCTACATGGCATAAGGCCCGGTTACTTGACGGACCACCTGACTCCCATAATATCTGCCTAGCCAGTTTTATCAGGCAAAGTTGTTGCCCTCTGAGCTCCATCACTTAAACCGATGTTTCTCAACCTCTGTAACTTTAAGATGTATGGATGCCAACTCTCAGAATTCCCCAGTCAGCATGTTAAAATTGGGAAATGCTGAATCATACAATGTCACTCCTTCTCTGGAGCATGGATTACACTCTAGAATGAGGTTCCCCTCAAGGGTAGAGCAAGCCCCACCTTATGAGTTATTTCGAAGGGCCTTGAAGATGTGGCTCTTTGGCCAGGTCTTTGTTGGGGACAATCAATTCCCTTTTCTTCCTTTTCTTTGTTCTCACCTGGGTTTGTTTTGTCTGCCATCTCTCTTCTTTGTTTTCTATTCGTTTGGGATCCCCCCCCTCTGGTCCTTGTTTTAAATGTTTTAGTAATTTGTAAACCACCCAGAGTCACAGCAAGTTGGGCAGCATATACATTTACATTATTACTATTGTTGGTCACACAGTCAGCCAGATGTTTAGACTTGATATAGCATTTTTATCCACCTATCAAGTCCTTTCCAAGCACTTGAGAGAGGCAGTTGTCATCCAAGCTGATTGGTGCTGATTTTGTGGTGTTCAAGTGGTGCTCCAGATATTTTAAGAATGCACCCAAGGTACCTATTACAATTGGTACCACCTTTGCTTTTTTTGCCACACTTGTTCTGTTATTATGGTTGCTTGCACAGTCAGCCAAATTTTTTGACTGGCTATTATTATTATTATTATTATTATTATTATTATTATTATTATACACAAAAATGACAGTATACACAGCAAACGAGATAACTATGCTGGATTTCGTATCACAAATCACTAGTCGAACACTTCCCAAACGTTTAGGACTGCGTGATGTATTGGCGGATTATGCGAGCAGATCCCAGTAAAGGGGCCTTATGCAGCTGACCAGTGGTGATTTTGTCAGTGCCAATTGTTTTTAAGTGCTCGCCTAGGTCTTTAGGCACAGCACCCAGTGTGCCAAGTACCACTGGAACCACCTGCACTGGTTTATGCCAGAGTCTCTGCAGTTCGATTCTCAAGTCCTGATATCTGGTGATTTTTTTCAAGTTGTTTTTTGTTGATTCTGCTGTCACCAGGTATGGCAATGTCGACGATCCACACTTTTTTCTTCTCCACAATCGTGATATCCAGGTTATTGTGTTCCAAAACTTTGTCAGTCTGTATTTGGAAGTCCCACAGTAGTTTTGCATGCTCATTTTCGACCACTTTTTCAGGCTTATGATCTTGCTACAGGCAGATGGTAGTTGTGACACAAGTTCCAGTGGATCATCTGAGCGACTGTGTTGTGACGTTGTTTGTAGTCAGTCTGAGTGATTGTCTTGCAACAGCTCAGTATGTGATCGATGGTTTCATCCACTTCTTTGCAGAGTCTGCATTTGGGGTCACCAGCAGATTTTTCTATTCTGGCTTTGATTACATTCGTTCGGATGGCTTGTTCTTGGGCTGCAAGAATCAAGCCTTCTGTTTATTTCTTCAATGTTCCATTGGTCAGCCATTATTATTATTATTATTATTGTTGTTGTTGTTGTTGTTGTTGTTGTTATTGGAAGGTAAGGTGTATAGTTAGTTTCCTGCTCTTTTCCCCCTCTAGCAGACCCCACAAAAGTGTCTTCTGAGGACAGTTGTGACTGGTAGGAAATAGGTTCGCTGATACTTACATGGAAATACTTTCCTGTCCTATTTTAGAATAGTCACCAAAAAAAGTCATTTTGTGCTTTTCTATTCCAATGACATTTCATGGGATCTAAAATATTGCTTGAGAGTTGGGAGGAGTGACTTAAATCCAACACCCAAGAAGAAATACAAATCCAGCCTTAAGCTTTTGTTAACAAGTTATAACACTGGTTAATAATTGCTAAAGTCTGTGAAAAGATATTGATCAGAAGCATAGTGAGATGACTGTGATTTAGCCTTTTTTTTATTGGCTGGGAAGCTGTTCACCTGCCTTGAAGCAGGTGATCATTATATAGTGAATTTCTATTTCATAAGGAAATCAGATTAATTATTCTCATCACTGCTGCAGTGAACTTTATTAAAGCTAATTAAAGCTAATTAATACATGACAGAGAACTCAGTGTACTCCACTAAGGATTTAAAACATCTGATTGTTAGCTATCTATAGCCATTACAGCCGAAAGAAGCTCAGATTTGATTCTGTGGGCATCATTGCTAATGGAACTTCTTGGTGGGAAATACTGTGCATTTGTGCAGAAAAATACTAGATTAATCCAGAAAAATTTAGATTATTTTTAGAATAATCTAGAATAATTTTATCAATCTGGTCTGTGGATCATTTTTGACTACCCTGTCCAGTTGCATTTTTTAATCAATAGAATTGGTGATTGAGGACATGGAGTAGAGCTAGGACCTTATGGGGTAAAAAGAGAGTTTTCCCTGTCACCTCTATTGGGGTGGGCATTTTTTCTGATATTCACAGTGTCACATTGGGGTTTTCTGGACAGGGTGCCCACTCCATTGTGGTTTTAACCTATCAACATGTAAATGGAATAAATAAACAAACAAAAGATTTAGGGAGAAAAATACTGTATACATATGAAAAAGCAGATAGATTGGCAGACAGATACATGGATAGATATTGATTGCATCCCAGCATATATTATTGAAGTATAACTTTAGGTTATTAGCATATAAAAAAATTATGCTAATTACCTAAAGAAAAAAATATTAAGAAAAATATTTGCTGCTTGTATAAATAGTTTTTAATTAAACAATTTATAGAAAATTTGACACAATAAACACGTTAACATGGACTAGATTTCAATACTTCCCTACACTGAACCTTATTTTCCATATATTTTTTTCTGTCCCACTCTTTTTTGCAGTATTTTTTTTGCTCCACTCTTAGGCAGCATAAATCTTGCTTCTGTCATAAACTGCTTAATGACATTGGATAGATTTCAGAGAATTTCATTCAATCGATGTAATTTAAATGAAATTCAATGAAACTCAAATGTATCTTTCTTTCCCAGACTTCTATAATGTCCACCTTAGTAGACTCTATTGCCTATTTACTAGTATGAATTACACAGAATGATTTTATGGAGGCAAATTTTGGAACTCTTTATATTGTTTACCAGGCAAATATACCATAAATAACACATTTATATTTATTTATATCAACTTGCCTTGCCTTGCCTTGCCTTGCACACTATTCCATATCACTTGGGTTACCTTCACATTAATAGTTTCATACAGTCCTATAGTAAATCAACAACATGAAGTTGGTGATGAGGTTGCATCACAAATACTCAGGATCAAACTCTGCTTATTGCAAAATAATTAAAATATTTGGTAATGCTGCTCTGTACTTAAACAAGCATGATATGCTTTCAAAGTAAATAGCACTATACATCTCTTGCAGGGGACATATAAATTGTATAGCACTCTAGTAGGTGATATATGACAATACATGGAAACATTTGTCTCTACAAATAAACGGAACAAAGAGAGAGCTAGGGTACCTTTTTCCTCCATGTTCTTTGTTAAGTTTGCATGAAGAGACAGACGCGGAGTGCTTCAAGCTCTTAGTTTATTAGTGACTACAGCTCAGAACGGACCCAGTTTGGCTGGGCTGTGGCTGCTACTTATAGCCAGCAGCCACAGTTGCCAGCCAATCAGAGTGCAGGGTTTTCCCGCACTTTTTAAACCAATCATTTCCAACATTTTACAAGAACAGTTCAAACTAAACCAATGACTTCAAACCTACATACATAACACCCCTCCCCACTAGGTTCAGTCCATACTCAAACCCCAACCTATCTAATGTATTCTTTTAAATAGGTGGGGCTCTTACGTACGTTGAGACCTACGTGGTTCAGATGTTTTAAGGTTCTCACCTTGTGAGAGAGGAAATGTATCTGCTGACATTTCCTTACTTGGACTTGTAGTAATGGTAGAACCTGTTTGGTTACTACAACCTGGTCTCTCCTCCCAATCCATCTCCAACCCAATGTCAGCACCTAAATCAGGTAGTGATGTGCAATCTTCCATTTGTGAAAATGGTTGTTGGTATTGTGACAGGTTTTGGGATGGTTCCTGTCGTGTTAGCTCGTTACACATGGGGTTGATTCTTACTTGCTGATTACTCTCATAATCCTCCCCTTCCCCTAGAAGAGGCAGTAGGTATGGGAACCAGAGAGGAGCAAAGCGATGCTCCTGAGGCAATCTGGATCTTAACTGATCAATGTGCCTGCTCCAGAGGACACCATCCTCTGTTTGTACCCTGTAAGACCTGGGGCCTGTGATTTGGGTTATCTCAGCAGGAATCCATAATGGTTCACCCATGAGGTTCTTAGCATAAACAGAATCACCCACAGTGAAAGTGTGAATTTTACTAGTGGAATCTAGTGGTGCGTTGGGTACGTAAGTGGGATGGAGGCGGTCAAGGGGAGACCTGAGTTTCCTACCCATCAACAATTCAGCTGGGGTTAAATTAGTTGAGGGGTTGGGAGTGATATGCTGAACACTGAGAAGTTTTTCAGCTCTCTCAGTGATATCGCCTGGACCAATTGCTGAAGTTTTTCCTTGGTAAATCGTACCATACGTTCAGCCCAGCCATTAGCCGAAGGATGCCCAGGGGCTGTCAGGGCATGTCTGATACCCTGTTGTGCTAGATATGATTCAAAAAGGTTGGATGTAAATTGAGGACCATTGTCAGAAACAAGAACATCAGGTAACCCGTGAGTTACAAAAAGCTTTTTAAGCTGTTTGATGACAGCTTCAGTTGTGGTGGATGCCATAGGGATAACCTCCAGCCATTTGGAATATGCATCAACTATAATAAGGAAAGTGTGCCCTCTGGTAGGGCCAGCAAAATCAATGTGAATCCTGGACCATGGGCCCCTAGGACATTCCCATTCCTGTGGGGGCGAAGTGGGGCAGGCCTGACTACCTGACAGTTGGGACAAGATGTAACCCAGTTTTCAACCATTTTGTCAATACCTGGCCCCTGCCACAATGCCTAACAGAGGTTTGTGATCTGTGACAATAGTAAATGTTCTCCCATATAAATACTCATGGAATTTCTTGACAGCTGCAACAATAGCCAAGGCTTCCTTGTCCAGTTGGCTGTAATTTCTCTCTGCTTTAGTCAAAGTGCGAGAGTAAAATGCAATAGGAGCTTCCCTCCCGCTGGGAAGCATGTGGCTCAATACCCCCCCCCCACTCCAAAAGGGGAGGCATCACAAGTCAGAACAACAGTAAAGTTCTCAGAGAACTGTATCAGCACAGCATCAGACGTGATTAGTCTCTTGATATTGTTAAATGCAACTTGTTCCTTCCTCCCCTAGACCCAAGCAGATTTTTTGTCCAGCAACCTATGTAGGGATTCTGCAATGCTTGCCTTCTGAGGTAGAAACATATGATAGAAGTTAATGAATCCCAAGAATGCTTGCAAATCTGTTTTGCATTTTGGCCTGGGGGCTTCTTTGATTGCCTGAACCTTTGCCTCTGTGGGGTGGAGGCCATGTTTATCAATCATGTAACCCAAGAATTCCACTTTATCTGTTCTAAGTGTGCATTTTTCTTCTTTGACTTTTAACCCCGCTTTTTTGAATCTAGTTAAGACTTCCCTGAGTCTCTCGTGTAATTGAGTTTCATTTTCAGCAGAAATTAAAACATCATCAAAATAGGGTACCACCCCTGGCAACCCTTGTCACATTCTTTCCATAAGGCTTTGGAAGATGCCTGGTGCCACGCTTACTCCAAATTGCAATCTTTTGCATTTGAAGGCACCTCTATGGGTCACAATGGTTTGGGCTTCAGCAGTGGCATCATCAACTGTTAATTGTTGATATGCCTGTGCCAGGTCCAACTTGGCAAAAATTGTGCCCCTCCAAGAGAGTGTAATAAATGATGCACTACTGGAACTGGATATGCGCTCTGTTGTAGCGCATGGTTCAATGTCCCCTTGTAGTCTCCGCAGATTCTCACAGACCCATCAGCCTTGACTGGTGTGAATATGGGTGTCTCCCACCTGGAGTGATCAGTGGGCTCTAAAACCCCTTGGGCTATTAGTTTATCTAATTGTGCATCAATTTTTTCCTTTAAGGCAAATGGGACCCTTCTGGGTTTTAAACGGATTGGTTGTACCTTGGGATCTAGGTTAAAGGAGATAGGGGTCCCCAAGTACTTGCCTAATCCGTTGCTGAAGACCTCTGGAAACTCAGACTTCAAGGCCTCTTCCCACTCAGTGTTGCTCACGTGATTGATGCCAGTCACCTCGATGCCCAGCGGTTGAACCACTCAAGGCCCAGCAGACTTGGGCGGTCCTTGTCCACAATGGTCAGTGGTAGGTGTTTGGTGTGGCCCTTGAATTTCACATTGAATTCTCTTGTTCCAACTACTGGAATCTTGTTCCCTTGGTAATCTTTAAGAGTCAATGCTTGCTTCTTGAAGTGCTTCTTCTGGATGTTGGGAAGAAGTCTGTGAATAGTGTCCCATGACACCATAGATAGGTATGAGCCTGAGTCCACTTCCATTTGGCAAGGCCTTCCTTCAATAAGTACCTTGACATGCACTTTTCTGCTTCTTAAAGGTGATGAATGACCAATAGTTACTGTTTGATGAGTTTCATTCTTCCCATTTGTTTCTGTGCTGTGCCCCATTTTCTCACTGAGATTGTTGGGCCTGAATTCTTTGTCTTTGCTTGTAGCAAACTTTCTTCTGTTGGGTGGAGTTCTGGATGATTTGCAGACTCTTGCTAGGTGTCCTCTTTTATCACAATGGAGGCAAATGGTGTCTAAAAACTTGCATTCAGTGCAGGGGTGGCTTCCCCCACAACCTCTGCAGTAGAAATCTTGCCTCTTTCTTCCCAGGTCTTTCTTTTTCCTCCATTCTGAGTCTGTAAATTCCTTCCTCCACCTCACTACAGTCTGACTCAGAATCTATTTGCTCACAATGAGTTGTTGTGGATTTTTCCACATCAGGATGGCTTGTGGCCTTGTTGATTTTCTTCATGGCTGCTGCTGAGGACTTGGTAGCTTCTGCTGAAGAGGCCTCTTCTATTGCTTCCTTCAGCGTGATCTTAGGTTTCAGTAATAACTTGCTCTGTAACACCTTGTCTTTAAGGCCCAGAACAAATCGATCGCACATGGCCTCTTCTAAATTGTTAAATTCGCATGCACCCCCAATGTCTCTTAAATTTGCCATGAAGTCGTTTACGTTTTCGCTTTTCCCTTGATCACGACGGTAAAACTCGTGTCTCTTAATGAGGCACGATACTTGTGGGGTGTAATGGGCTCTTAACAGCTTTTCTAAGTCAGGCCAGTCCATTACCTTCACGTCTGCAGCTCCCGCCAATGCCTTCACCATCTTGAAAACTGCCGGACCACAGTGCATGAGAAAGACCGCCCTCCTCCGCTTCTCGGAAATGTCGGCAAGATCGCTTTCCCTCCAGATACATTTGGAAACGATCTGCATATGACTCCCAGTCTTCTGCTGTCGGATCGAACGGGGCTGGGGGTGTGTTCAGTGCAGCCATCTCACTCTCCTTCTGTTCCGCGTTGCCGTCTTCTTCAGGGGAATCCCACGTTCGTCGCCAGTGTTAAGTTTGCATGAAGAGACAGACGCGGAGTGCTTCAAGCTCTTAGTTTATTAGTGACTACAGCTCAGAACGGACCCAATTTGGCTGGGCTGCGGCTGCTACTTATAGCCAGCAGCCGCAGTTGCCAGCCAATCAGAGTGCAGGGTTTTCCTGCACTTTTTAAACCAATAATTTCCAACATTTTACAAGAACAGTTCAAACTAAACCAATGACTTCAAACCTACATACATGACCTTCTTGTTTTCCATTTGCAAAGAATTTTTATATGGAGTCCCATTGAAAAATAGCATTTCTATTTGCTGAGTTTATTGTCTGAAAGAGAGGTGAAAGCAACTGTCAAGGTCTGAGGCATGGATCTTGTTATGTATGCAGTTTTGAATGTCATTGGTTTAGTTTGAGCTGTTCTTGTAAAATGTCAGAAACGATTGGTTTAAAAAGTGCCGGAAAATCCTGCACTCTGATTGGCTGGCAACTGCGGCTGCTGGCTATAAGTAGCAGCTGCAGCCCAGCCAAATCGGGTCTCTTATGAGCTGTAGTCACTAATAAACTCTTCACTGAAGCACTCCGCGTCTGACTCTTCATGCAAATTTAACAGATCTCTCCTGGGGAAGTATCAAAATCTGCAAGATAACAGGCAGAGCATCACAATGGAGGCCCTGCCTTGTTTTTAGTGTGCACATCACCATGTTACAAAAGGGCGGGGCTTTCAGTGTGATGTTGTACCTGCCAGCTGAAAGATCTGACACGCATACGAATAAATGCTGTGGATGTCACTGCTTTGAGGCTAAATTCAGTTTGAAGACAACATATTGTACTAGAAACTTGCTGAATATACAATATATAAAGGATGTGGGAGGGTTTTTCTTTTTAAGCTGAAAAAACCCAAAACAGGAAATTATTTTGTGGTCACTGACCCAGACTTGAGGTTTGCTTTTGGGGTGACAGGAGAAAGAACAGCTGTGATATATCACAATTACAGCCTGAAAAACAGAGAGAGAGATAAGGAGAGAAAGAAAATTCTAATCCTTCTTGCATATCTATCTCCAACTACCACACTCTTGAAAAATCCCTCTTTGTTCATTATCAGGATTTGATAGTAGGTTTTAAGGGAATATTTTGGCCGCCTTAGAGTCTAATCTCAATAAGTCTTAAATGCCATTGCTATTACCAAATTGCTCTCCTGCATGTCTAGATCTGATCTTTCGCAACATGGGTGTAGTTAATAGTTTCAAGTTTGCTCCTTGTTGCTCCATGTCAAGCTACAGAGTGACCTTGTCTCGTTTCTCCCAGAGGAAAGCAACTGTGGTGACAACAACAGCAGCACTGGCAAAAGCAATTTGAAAATTGTCCTTGTTTTTGGAAAACGCTGTAATTTCTAGAGACACAAAGGATAACAGGACTTGAAATGTAAGCTGTACGTCCAGAGAGGAGTTAACATTCTCAACAATTTAAAAAAATAGGACAAACAGCCATTGGCTTTTGGGATTTTCCAGAACACTGTAGATTCTTTAGAGAGCACTATTTTCTGAACCTTTGAGTTTCAGAGGTGGATTTGCACACCAGCATTTAGAAAACCCAGAGCATTAACTGTCTTGCCATGTAGCCAAGGCTCATTTTAGGGGAGAATGAATCTTTGAGTTTACATAATAGAGAAATGAAACAATAAATATGAGATTTTGTTAAAGGTCTCCAAACTATATCATTTTCAGCAAATTTCTAAACCAGGACATATTCATTTTATGAAAGACCAGGCCAAGCCTGATGAATAATTCTTGAATAAAGAATCATACTCTTCCAATGACTGCTAAAATACAGGTTACTGAATTTTCTTAGATTTCAACTATATCCAGAGGTGGGAGGATGACTTTCCAGTTTTTTTTTCTTCCTGAATATCTGCTATGGATGTTCAGAGGATCTTCTAGAATAGGGCTGTCAAACTTGTGGCCCACAGGCCGGATGCATCATGCGCTGGCCACACCCAAGCCCGGTTTAGTGAAGGGAGAAAAAGTTGTGATATGTCATGTGATGCCGCCATGACGACACAAGTTTGACACCCCTGTTCTAGAATGATAGTAAGTATAGGAGAGGCACCAACTAGAAAAACAAATCTACATTTTTTTTTGTCAGCAAAATTCTCTGCTAGATCTACATCTTGGTCCTTTCTACAAAATTGAGATAGAAGCCATGGAATCTTTGCAGAAGCCCTGAATCTAAACCATAAGCACAATTTATTTATTAGATTTTTATCACACCTTTATTACTTCATAAGTAAGTCAACATACCTAATTCTCTTTCCTCCTCCTATTTGCCCCATAACAACAACCCTGTGAGGTGGGTTAAATTGAGAGAGTGTGACTGGCCCAAAGATGCTAAGCTGGCTTTCATGCCTAAGGCAGAACTAGAACTCACAGTCTCCTGGTTTCTAGGCCAGCACCTTCACCATTACACCAAACTGGCTCTCTATTATTAATGGCAGCTGAGGATCGCCTTGGTTTCTATCCTTCTTCAATTAATGAAAGCTTTATTTGAAGTAAAATGCCCAGCTGTCCAATAACCTCCATATTTTCTATCCAGGCACTAGGCCAGAGTGGTGTATAAACTACTATGTTTTCTAGTAATATTTTAATTGCATGATTATTTTTTTATTATCTGCATATGAGAGAGAGGGAGGAAGAACAACAGGTGTCCTGATAATGGTAAAAAGACACAAGTGCTGGGCCTGAAATAAATCTGTAATGAGTTCATGTGCAAAGCATTTGTGGTATTTAGTGACATCTAGGGACGAACTGGTGATACTGCATCCTGAAATAGAATTAAACATTCTCAGATGAGAAAGAGACTAAGTTCCATCTTTGCCATAATGGGGACTGGGGAACTTCTTGCAATGCAATTTATGGTTTAAGATGCCTATCAAAAAACCTGAAAAGTTTCCTCATGCAGGCTTTTATCACACCAATATTAAGACTATCATTTTACTAATCTTCCTTGTTCACAGAATTATATTTTCCCCCACTCAGGAATCCAAAGCAACGTGCATGGGATTTTCTCCTCCTATTTTCCCTCACAGTAAGAAAGTGGCAAGAATTGAGAGAGTGTGTGACTGGCCCAAAGTCCCCCATTCGCTAAAGGTTGTTTGGAAACTGGGTCTCTCCATTCTCATCCAGTAACCTAACCCCTATTGCCACACTGACTCTTATTTCTCTCCCTCAGGAAAAATGCCTGGATGTTCCTAGGAAATCCAATTTTATGAAGTCTCCAAACAATGCCATCCTCCATCTAATTTTATATTAGGTTTATAGCATGCTTTCAGGAACTGAAGACGGAATACATAGTTTTCCCTTGTCCAATCTCTTCCTTGAGGTGAGAACAAATGAAGGCCCAAAATCATCTAGGGAGTTTCTGTGGCTGAGAGCAGACACTGGGTCTCCCCATCTAAGGTTTATCACTGTAGCACAATCATGGCCAAATCTGAGACAATTTCCTGCCAAAGAGCAAAGTCACGGATAGTAACTTGTGCAGCATCAATCACATTCCCAGGATGGAGAGCAATAAATCCTCCCCTCAACATATAAAAGAAACAACAAACCCATTTAACAAAACAGGCAAGCATCCCACTGGTTTAGAGAAGTGGTTGTAGAAAGAAACCATCAAATCTCCATCCTAAAGAACTGAAAGATAATGGGATTCTGAAAGGAAAGCAGCCCAATTTTTGTAATAGTATCTCTCTTAATAAATCATGTAAAAACAAAGGATTCAATGGACATACTATTTTTAACTAAGAGCCTGACAGAATCGCTTCATATTGAGATAGGCAGCATATAAATTTAATGAATAAAATTAAAAAACCCTTCTCATGACACAAGACAACATTGGATTGTCATTCCCTAACCTAGCTAGACTCAACAAGAGCCAGGTGTGGTTCATCTTGTGATATATAATATTCCTCATGAGGTTCTTCCTTCTTTTATTTGTTTTCTTAACCCACACTGTATGGCTGGTTCTCCTTGATTCTGCAGAATCACCTATTCTAGTGCACATTTATATCTCTGGAAGAAGAACATCAGTTTCACCGATGCCTCTGCCTTTCAGCTCTCACCAGTATGTGTAACCATAGTTGACTGCATGTCCTAATGACATCCACAAGTAGCCATTCGATCTTGGTGTGCAGTGCACTCTCATATTTTTCTCCTGCTACACTAAGTTGAGGGAGTTTAGTTCACTGATTATAATATCGGGCCCATATTACATAATTTGGTTGTAAGCAATATCTTACTTTTCTAACTAAATTGGAATAGGGTTCTTGCACTGACAACCAAACTATACTTCTCAACCTCCTGCTCATCCAAATCTGTTGTGTAATTGAAGACTTCCAATATCACAGCAGAGCTATCTACAAATATTCTTTTGTGTTTTTTCTATTTATTTCCCCATGAAGTGTTTCATATTGTATCCTGCTTTCTACCATGCCATTAAAAGTTAGATCTGCAGGGCTAGAAATTCTTTAGAAATTCAATTCTTTAGAAATTCAAACTGACAAGACCTCCTGGCTTGAAAATAGAATGATTATGTACCAACACTCAAGAAATTGATTTTCCAGTAACAGTTTTTGTTGCATTAACCAAACTCACAACCTCTGAGTACTTAGAAAAGTATTCACTTATTAACAAACATAGCCAAAAATCAAGTTAAAAAAAATCATCAATCTTTTCCATGGAAGAGCTGGGACCTCTTCCATGGAAAGCAATAACTCCTTTTGATTACTGATGGCATGCAAAGAGAACATTCTCTTACCGTAAGCACAGTCTCTTGTTGAATCCATGACAAATGCACAATCCTTAGCACTTGCTGCTGATTTTTGTAGTCCTCAGTAAGAAATATATCCACCAGCCTAAGGCATCTTGCTTCACTGAGGCAGGAATCACCACCACTCATATTTCAAAATATAGAACGCCATACTCTACAGATTAGTTTCAGACACATTATCTTGGCCATTATTTTCTAATAATTACTATACTTACCTGTTGTGTAAATCTTGGAACCTTTTTGCAAGGCTTTCTTATCTGTATCTCCAAACAACACATCTTCCACACCTTCACCAGACTTGATGCATTTGTTGAAGGATCCTTGACAACATATTGTATCTACTACCTATACAGATTTTTTTGAACTCTATTTTCCATCCACCTGATAGCATTGCAATAACAACACATACTGGATGTGAACTGCTGCATTACCCATTGGCCTTCTAAAACTTGTTTCCATCTCCTTGAAAATCATCTGTATCACTATACCATTTGTACCATCACAATTCTTCCACTTATGTTCTGATGGAAATTCTTTGATACATAAACTACAATCAACAACTCAATTTCTATTTGAGCATAATTTAGTTCTAATGTATTCAAGGAAAGGGAGCATAATAAACAAAGATGGCCTCCCGCTTTCCCTCCATTTTCTTTGCAGTGGGCAGTCACAAAAGCAGATGAGCTGCCTTGGCTACCAGCCAGGACTATTGTGGAGTGGATGGAGACCAACCTTGTATCTAGGAATGGAGACTAACTAGGAACTGGAGACATTGGCCAAGCCAATGAGGATATATAATATAAAGTGTTGGGGGCAAAATTTCAAGGGAAACTCATCTCCTCAGTTGCTGGGGAAAATAAAGCCAGTTTCATCCATAAAGAAAATACGTAGGGATTCAGAGACATGTTGTGGCATCTGAGACCTGAGAGAGAAAGTTAGAATCTGGGAAGTTTGGACATTGCTGAAAACAGTTTTTTCCTCACCAGTTCACACAAAAGGAGGATGGTTTCTATCTTGCTTCCATGACAATCATTTCACCTTTTTAGGCTCCACCCCCCTACAGTTTACAGGTAGTTAACAACCCTGAAGCTGGCCTAGCCGCAGCCATCTTGAGGCTTCAATGCTGTCACACTAGAGCTGAGGGATAGGGAGGGGGGATTAGAGATAGCTGGGGTTGGGTAGTCAAAATAAAATACTTTATCTTGGGAACCAAGGCTGGAGGAAGGAGGAGTGATGTCACCAGACCAGAGGATGCTGCCTTGATTGGGCCATGTGACTGATTGTTTGAGATTGGGGGGGAAACTTTCATTTTTAATTAGGTGAAAACCAAGGGGGCCTTCAGAGCCAGCTTTCATCAGGTATGTGCCAATATGGTATTTTCCAATAAAGCTATTCTTTGAGGAACCTACCTGGCTCAGAGTTTTGCTTGCAATGGATCTACTACTTGGAACCCTGACAGTAGTTCTCGCCTTATGACCACAATTGAGCCCCACATTTTTGTTTCTAAATGAGAGAGTTGTTAAGTGAGTTTTGCTCCATTTTACAACCTTTTTTTGCCACTGTTGTTAAGTGAGTCACTGCAGTTATTTGGCTAGTAGCACGGTTGTTCAATGAATCTGAAAAGCATTGTCTTTGCTTGTCAGAAGGCCACAAAAGGTGTTCCCGTGACTCTGGGACATCATAAATATGATCCATTTGCCAAGCATCCAAATTTTGATCACATGGCCATTGGGATGCTGCAATGATCGTAAGTGTGAAAACTGGTCATAAATCAATTTTCAGTGCCATTGTAACTTCAAACAGTCATTAAACAAATTGTTATAAGTCGAGAACCAGCTGTATAACAGTTCTTTGTAGGGGAGAACTTTGAAGATAGCAAATCCAGACATCCAGAGTGGCCAGTGCTACTTACATAGGATTGTAACTGAGGCAATTTATAGAATAGAATAGAATAGAATAGAATAGAATAGAATAGAATAGAATAGAATAGAATAGAATTCTTTATTGGCCAAGTGTGATTGGACACACAAGGAATTTGTCTTGGTGCAAATACTCTCTGTGTACATAAAAGAAAAGATACATTTGTCAAGAGTCAAGAATCATCAGATACAACACTTAATGATAGTCATAGGGTACAATAAGCAATCAAATCATACTAGGAAACAGTCAATATACTGTAAATCGTAAGGATACAAGCGACAAAGTTACAGTCATACAGTCACAAGTGGGAGGGGATGGTGATAAGGTGTGATGAGAAGATTAATAGTAATAGTAATGCAGACTTTGTAAATAGTTAGACAGTGTTGAGGGAATTATTTGTTTAGCAGAGTGATGGAATTCGGAAAAAAAACTGTTCTTGTGTCTAGTTGTCCTGGTGTGCAGTGCTCTATAGTGTCATTTTGAAGGAAGGAGTTGGAACAGTTTATGTCCGGGATGTGAGGGGTCTGTAAATATTTTCACAGCCCTCTTTTTGACTCATGCAGTATATAGGTCCTTGATGGAAGGCAGGTTGGTAGTAATTGTTTTTTCTGCAGTCCTAATTATCCTCTGAAGTCTGTGTCTGTCCTGTTGGGTTGCAGAACCAAACCAAACAGTTATAGAGGTGCAGATGATAGACTTAATAATTCCTTTGTAGAACTGTTATTAAAAGCATCTAGTAATCAAAGATGAACCGATTACTCTGGCTAAAAAGATATATGAGTGTTTCAATTAAAACTCCAGTGATGCCAAGCTATCAAAATCCACAAAAAGAAGCACAAGACATTTGCCTTTATGCCACTTCAGAAGCGAGGAAGTTTTAAACATAAAACATATCTATCTTTGTTTAGCCAACTGCTATAATGTGTTTACAACTTGATCACTAGGGGTTCCCCCCCTGCTCAATCTTTCCACTCATAACTCAGAGATCTAACATGCAGCTTCATTTTCTTTTTCACCATTTGCTTATATCTGAAAGCAAAGTCTGTTGATCTGTGTGAAGTTGCTTTTACAATTAATCATGTGTATGTGGGGAGGGGAGATGGGGAGGCTGATGCTTTCAGGAAGGGGGAAACAGATATGGAGAAGACAAAGGCTTCCTTTTCTTTGAAAGAGCTGCTTGTATTATGCATATTCCCCAAAGTGGCCAATATTGACTCCCAAGGGTTAATGGGGTTGATGTTATGGTTGTTATTATGGTTGGTTGCACAGTCAGCCAGATGTTTGAGCTGAATTTGGCATTTTTATCCACAGGTCAAGTCCTTCCCAAAAAGCTTATGTGAAGTCACAGCTGCCAGTACTGAGTTCTTCCCAAGAACCTAGGATACTACGATATATCTAGAATAAAATAGAATAGAATGGAATGGAATAGAATAGAATAGAATAGAATAGAATAGAATAGAATGAATAGAATAGAATGGAATGAATAGAAAATATGGAATGGAATAGAATGGAATGGAAAGGAAAATATGGAATGGAATGGAATGGAATGGAATAGAATAGAATAGAATAGAATAGAATAGAATAGAATAGAAAATACGGAATGGAATAGAATGGAATGGAAAAGAAAATATGGAATGGAATGGAATGGAATAGAATGGAATAGAATAGAATAGAATAGAATAGAACAGAACAGAACAGAACAGAACAGAACAGAACAGAACAGAATAGAATAGAATAGGAGAATGGAATGGAATGGAATAAAGAATAGAATGGAATGGTTGGAAGGGACCTTGGAGATCTTCTAGTCCAACCCCCATTAATATCAGTATAGTATATGCTGCAGATCCAAGTGGTGGCCCTTTTGCAATTGACAGATGAGACACATTTTATAAGTTTCATCCCAAAAAATTTGGTATGGCACCCAATGTATCGATAACCACTGAGATCTCCCCCAATCAGTTTTGTTAAGTTTGCATGAAGAGTCAGATGCGAAGAGCTTCAGTGAAGAGTTTATTAGTGACTACAGCTCGAATGGACCCGTCTTGGCTGGGCTACAGCTGCTACTTATAGCCAGCAGCCGCAGTTGCCAGCCAATCAGAGTGCAGGGTTTTCCCGCACTTTTCAAACCAATCATATTTGACATTTTACAAGAACAATTCAAACTAAACCAATGACATTCAAACCTACATACATAACAAGTTTATTCCATTATCTTTCCATTTCAATTTTCAGATCCTGATGCTTTGTGATCCCCAATTCTTCGGTTTCAGTTCTACTGTCTCCTGATATTGCCACAACAATTATCCACGCTTTCTTCTTTTCAACCACAATTAAGTCTGGTGTTTTATGAGACAGGTGTGTGTGTGTGCTAAGAAAAAAAACATGAAGGAAATCATGGGAAAACACGAAAGATTTCCAAACGAACAATGAGATTGATGATCTTTGAAAACCCCAAAGCCTCTACATATGAGGAGATAAGATTTCATAAGAAACACCTCAGCTAGAAAAGAGCACGATATTCTCATACATCTCAAAATACAACTGTGCTCTAATTTCTTTCAAGGTTCTCCATAAACAGAGATCATCTAAAGGCATCATCTAAACTCTGGTTTGTTCTCCAGAATCATTTATGAAAAACAAATGGCCTCCTAATCCAGATTTCTTCTTCCCAGTACTTCCTACTAATACTGCCATCACATTCCTTCCATGATTTTCAAAGTGTTTTATTGTGCTTTGCTTGCTTCTCATAAAAGTGTGCCATGAAAAAAAAACAGTTGGCCCTACTCCTGTTCCCAATAATATTTCTGCCAGCCAGCTTGGTCTTCTTATTGAGTTTCTGAACATTTTATGAGTAGTTGAGCTATAGTCTGGCATTTTGAAAACATTGCCTGGAGCACATATTCTCTTTCCTTTCCCCCATCCCATACATGGATGTGAAACCAGACCCAATATGAACTAAATATCTTAAATCAGGTCACTGGAGTTAGCATAGTATAAATCAACTACGGAGTCACCCTGTTATTTATTTGTTTATAACATTCTTCTTACGTTAACCTCCAAAAGTTGAGCCTATTTTTATCAGATGTAATAACTAGTTCCTCCTAATCTAAGAAATAGAAGGCCAAGTTTCTCCCTGGATGAAATCCATAGGGCAGAGAGACAATTTAGCTTCTCCCGAAGAAGTGCAATCTGGCTGAATCCCATCACTGCCAGTAAACCATGAGTTAAACAGACTAACTGGGGGTGGGGAGGGGAAGGTGTTCTTTTATTCTTTGAACCTGATTTTTCATGTCTTAGTTTTATGTTGGCTTTGTTGGACCCCACCCAAAGTCTACTTGAATCAGAGCAGGCTACACATATTGCTAAAGAAAGTAAATGAAATTAAAGGGATGTTATGGATGTAATGGTAGAAGAGAACATATGTAGCTCAACTTGAACTGTGGAATCCTTAGCGCTCTCTGAGCATGATTGCTTGCTTGTAGACTTTTTATTAACTGACAAGGTAACATCAGGGCTAATGTCTGTGGAGGTTCACTCCCCATTTAAATATAGTAGCTTGCCTGCCAATGCTTGTCAAGAAACCAAGGAAACCAACATTGGTGGGGCAAGCTACTGTATAGAAACAGAGAGCAAACCTTACACTCACTGGCTGTGAGGACATTGTCTAGTCAGATAATGAAATATCTGCAAGCAAACAACCAAACCCAGAGACCCAAGGACTTTCTGTAATGGTACCTTTTACTCATACATAAAATGGTAAATAACTTTTATCCGTTGCATCTAAAATCCAGTTAATTAAGACTTTAATGCAGTCACTTTATATAAAAGAAGCCAAAGCCTCTAACGAGAATTGTTCCAATGTGTTCACACACACCCAGCTAGATGGCAGCATCTCGTTGACTGTGGCTAATATAAAAAAAAAAACTAAGCAGGGTCCCAGCACAAAAGACTGAACTGTAGTCTTCTCCCCTTCACAGAATGCCTTACAATGGGAAAATGTTCCCATCATAAACGATCACTTATTGACATATCAATTTAGAGGTCACATCAGACAGAACCAGCAACATTTCACATGGCTGGCTGCCAACCAAATAAGAACTGGAATTCATTTAATCCTAAAGGTCTTGCCCCTTGCTTGAGTAGAATTTCCTATATGATCACACCAAAGACAAGTAGATTTATATTTAAAAGGACAGTAAGTTATACAATCAGTGCAAAGAATATGGAATAGGTTCAGACTATTTACAGGGGATCAAGTTTCCTGAAAACTTCAGTAAGAGGGGAAAAAGATATAAAGAATACTAGAGAAACAAATAGTCTTGTTGTTTTACATCATGTGCCAGGGTAATATAGGTTGTATAAGTGCTCATAAAGTTTCTTGGATTTATATAGGCCCAGCTAGCTAATAAAGATCGCAATTTCAAGAGCACTATAATTCACATTTTATTCTATAAATCCAGTGTATTTCATGACACCGTGTGCTTTGACTGCAGAAAGTAAGTAATTCTATGGAAATTAGATGGGGAAAAAAAATCTAGTGTAGAAATTAGTGTTCCTGTTGAATAACAATTGGGTACCTGAGGTTTACTTTTGGAGTGAGTGTAGAAATCAGTTATACTTTCTTCCTAAATTTAGATTTTGCAAAATGTTGTGTTTTTATTTGAAGGACATGAAATTGAATTATCTCAAAAATGCAGACTGTTGCTGCTTTTATCTAACCTGCTCCTCTGAGCACCTCCCCCCACCAACCTGTGGATTCCTGTCACTTGACAAGAACTCCAAACAAACTGGCCTCAGTGCTAATTTGAAACACAACACATTTCATCCAACATGCAATGTGAAATGCCAACATAGAGCGTGCCTTCTTGGTTCAGGCCTGCTATTTCTTTTCATTAGAACATGGTTACTTATTATCCTATGCTATATAAAGTTGTGCAGCTCATCCAGTTTGATACCTAAAGTTTACTTGGAAATATTTCTTTAAAAATTGGGTGGAATGAAGTCTGATTAAACTTTAGTTAGTCAGGTGGGAATCAAAAGATGGTTGTGAATGTCCTGTCTCTCACTGTGGAATCCCTTTAGTAGTCTGCAAACTCCCTAGAATCTTTTAGTTTAGCTAAAAATCAAAGGAAGACATTATGAGCATGATGGTCATATTTCCTTGGGTTGGAAAAAAAAGGACAAACCCCAAAATGGGCACTCCTGAATGAGGTACATAAGGAGAAAAAAAATTAAATTGTTTCGGTTATTAACTTTGCTTTACAAAGGAGGATTCAAGAAAAATAACAGGAACATTTTTTTAAAAAATGCATATTTTAATATAAATATCTAAAAATCACATAACCCATGAAGTTATAAAAAGCAGCTGTTAAAAAGGATTTCTGCAATCAAACTGCATTAAGCGGTACCATTTGTATAGTAAAAGTTAAATGAGCAAAACAAAGGACAAAAGTGAATTTTTGAAAAATAAATAAATCTAAAGGACAGCTTTCTGAAAGAAAGGCCTGTCCTTTCTAATCAAAGACATATGGGCAGTGTAATTATGAGGGAATTTCTCCTATTGAGCTTGATTGGAAAGCTAGCATATGCAGCATGCCACACCAAAAGCTATTTTGGTGTCATGGTTAAAATATCATTGATCTGAATGTGGGAAGATCCAGGCCGAAGTCCCCAATTAACTATAAAGCTCAACGGATGTTGGGTCAGTCAGTGTCTCTCAGCCTATTTCGCATAGCTGTCAGGATAAAAGGCAAGGGATGTCCATGTAGTATTGTGGTAGGAGAAGAGCAGGCAGAGCTGGAATGGAGTTAAGCATGCCATAAGCTTAGAATCCTTATGTTGCCACAAATAATCCAACCTTCTTGAATTTTGTTGAGCCTTTTTTGGCTCCAATTTAGTATTGAACTTTACAGTAGTTGACTAGATTCTTTTGTATAGGCTTGAGCAATGGTGGGCTGTTGGATGGTCAGCAGGCTGGGCCCACCCACCCATCCTTGTGCTATGCTTTCCCCAAATAACTAACTGTTTCCCTGCACAGGCTGCCCAGGTGAGTTCCACGCCACCCTGCTGTACTCACCGGAGCTGCCTGAGTCGATTAGCTGCCTGTTTGAAGCTGCGTTTCAGCCCCAAAGGGGTGCATGTGTGCTCACAACCAGTGAACTCCTTGTCAACGAAAGTGCAGCCCACCTTTGGGCTTGAGCAATAAGCCTTCTGAACTGCAATGTAAGATATGGTTCTGATCCTGAAATTGTTATGTCTATGCGTGCACAGACAGGGACTCTTCGGGGTGCCGTTGGCTAGACAATGTCGGCTGGCGGTGCCTCGGGGAAGGGCCTACTCTGTTGCGGCCCCTGCCTTGTGGAACCAACTCCCTTTGGAGCTCCATTTGGCTCCTGATCTTCGCTCTTTCCGCCGCGATCTGAAGACCTGGTTGTTTGAACAGGCTGGGCTGGACTGAGCTCCTGGGGTTTTTAAAATTATTTTAATGGTTTTTAGTGATTGGGCTTGTCGATTTAATCTTTTTAAAAATATTTATTGTTGAATTGTGTCTTAATTGTGAGCCGCCCCGAGTCCTCGCGGAGAGGGGGTGGCATACAAGTCCAATTAAATAAATAAATAAATAAATAAATAAATAAATAAATAAATAAATAAACAAACAAATAATAGTAGAACTATAAGCAGTTGAAGAGCCATCAAAAAGTGTGTAACACAAAACAGCACTATGGGCAATAGCGGCTTCCACCAATAAGGAATCCGCAATTTTGACATTTGAGACAGATTTTCAAGCATCTTGAAAATAAGGTAGAAAACCAGGAAACCCTTTGCAGAAAGAAATGAGATATGGCAGGGCATTGTCCAACACACTGTGAATTCAGAATGGAATGGAAACCACACAAACTGAAGATGCCTTATGTAGATCACATGGACAATTTGACGAAGCATTTACAAGGCGATTAGACTTGGCTACTATAGAGAAGTACATTGAGACTCAGGAAAAGTGATTTATACCATCCAACTCCAAACAAGAAAACATCTTTTGTGAAAGAAAACTGTTGCATGAGTGTGCACAATAGTTTGCTCAAAGATGAATGGCTCTCTCTTTTCTTCTTTCTGCAAATGTTTAGAAACATAAGCACCAAAATAAGCATTATTTTTAAAAATGGACTCTTTTAATTCAGGACTAGCGCCTTTATCACTAACTCTATTACATGGTTTTGTGGCATTGGATGCTGGCATTTTATAGAGCAATCCTATGTAGGACAACTCAGTCAACCTACATTCATTCTCAGGCCAGCATCAGTTGCAGAATTAAGGAGGAAGTTTTATCACTTGTATCATTCTTGTTGTAATGTTAAGCCAGCTAAATAGTTGACATTTATTCACAATAACTGAATAAACCTCTGTCATTTTTTTAAACTAGATAAATGCCACTCTAGGGGTTCTCTCTCCTAAATCTGCAGAACTTCCATGTGTAATATTATCCAAAGCAGAGTGATGTCAGATAACCTTGACAACAACAAGGATATCCTTTTGTGTTCACTGGGGGTTATGCTGGGGTAAATACAGTAATCACTTTATAGGAATCTGGATGGCATCCAAAACATTGTTGGTATTGGATTTTGTCACCACACGCTGCAAAATGTTATGTTTTTTTCTTTTGAATCAGCAGCTGATACAGATGCTAAATACACAAAATCTCAAGAGAAGCAACTAATCATGTGATGAGAATGGGAATCGTCCTGGGTTGGCCATATCCAGCAGCTTCTTCTGGGATGTCCAGTTTCAACATCTAATTGATTAAATCAATCTTTTCTAACCTAGTATATTTTAGATATGTTAGATTTCAACTCCCAAATAAAGTTAATGGGGACCAGAATTCTCTAAGATGAAACCTAATGCATTTGCAAAACAGCTGGACTTCAGACTTTGGCTTAAGCAGACCCTTGGCATGTTCCTAATGCCAATATTGAAAATTCATTTTGGAACAACTTATTTTTTATGAGAAGGGGAACTAAATGGCATCTAAAAACTGCCAAGTTAATGCAGAAAAATTGTTTCTCCCAAACCTGTTTCTCGTTTTGCTCTCTGGCAGAATTCCACTACTGGGAATCAGTGCCCACTTTGATTGGAGAGTGTGGGTCTTGTAGCCCTGGAGATCTTGAGGACAAGAAGTTAGGAAAAGCTGCACCACATAATCTGCAAT
This sequence comes from Naja naja, assembly GCA_009733165.1. NCBI lineage: Eukaryota > Metazoa > Chordata > Lepidosauria > Squamata > Elapidae > Naja > Naja naja. Next base: position 143,469,760 of record CM019148.1, read on the forward strand.
GCAGATTGAATAGAAGGTAATTCTACAGTCTAATTCAATCCACATTGACAGATCAAATCCAACTGTATCTGTGAACAATCAATCATCAGTTTAAATAAGCTTGAAAACCAAGGGCAGTTTCCAGCTTTACTGAGTGACCTGAGCTAGACTTTAAAGACTCTGTTTTGGAAAGCTGTTTGTTTGTTTATTTATTTTCTCTCTTTTTAGCACAGGGCACCTAAATGCCCATGCAAAGGATGTCCCTATAAATAAAAAGGAATATATAAATTATTGTGCCTTCATAGAATTTAGTATTATTGCACCAAAGTTCTCCACTGCTTATTTCCCATCTTAGTTTCCCACAGTTGTTATTTGAAAAAAGAACATTTTTCCATTCCCACGTTGTTTCTTTTTAATAAAATATATTTAATTATGAAAATAAAGCAAGGCCATGGGGTTGCTTTGAGAATTATGGGTGTTTTGGACAGCTGGGGTTTGCAAGAACTGCCAATTCTCCTATTTTTTGTGGGAATGTAATAATACTGAGGTATTTGGTGAAACTGATGCTCGCAATCTTGATAAGGCACATAAGGGACTCTAGATTTTTCTAATGGATTTCTCCATTTGCATCTCCTAAATGAGGCGTGGTGAGAAGGAATAAAATTGTAAAAAGTATATGGAGAATGCATGCTTTGAGAAATGAAACATCTTCCACTTTCTTTGGTTTCACTGATAACCAGAGGTGAGAACTTTATAAAACATGTGTCAACCCTGAAGTTGGCCAAACTGTGGCCATTTTTGTTTTGTAGCTTTTCTCTAGGGAGTTTTCTTTTCATAGCCTGGAGCAAAGGGGCCAGGGAGGGGGTTGTAGAAATAGCTGGGATGTTGTAGCCAAAATAAAATTCTTTCCCCTGGGAATCAAGGATGTTGGTGCAGGTGCTTGAAAGGAGGAGACTGGGATCACCAAACAGCTGGACCATATGCTGATTGGACCATGTAATGAGTGACTATGGGGGGAGAGAGTGACAAAGTTTGACTTTTAATTGGGTGTAAAACCGGTGGGAACCTAGAGCCGGTTTTCCACCAAGAAATTGCCAATTTGATATGTTGCAATAAAATGTTCTTTGAGGACATCAAAGATAACTCTTGACTCGTAGTTCTTATTAAATGGGAGGTATTCAGAGGTGATATTCAGCAGGTTCTGACCAGTCCTGGAGAATTTTGAGTAGTTCGGAGAACCGGCAAATACCACCTCTGACTGGCTCCGCCCCCATCTATTCTCTGCCTCCCGAGTCCCAGCTGATCGACTGGGTCTTCTTTTGTTATCCTGTACAGGAGAACGGAGCTGGAAAGCAGGTTACTGAGGTGGGGAGGGAATGGAATTTTGCAGTATCCTTCCCCTGCCATGCCCACCAAACCACACCCACCAAGCCACACCCATGCCCACCAAGCCACACCCACAGAACCGGTAGTAAAAGATTTTGAATCCCACCACTGGAGGTATTACTTGGAACCTTGACACTCTGATATGCTGATATAAAACAGATCTGCTGAGCATATGGTGAACTCTACTTAAAGCAGCAGTACTTAAAGCAGCAGTCATTATAGTGAATAAAAAATATGTAATCCAGAACTGTTCCAAAGACACTTTTCCAAAAGGCAACTGGCCTTCCTTGGGTTTTTCCTTGAAACCATTTCATTTTTCATCCAAGAATATAAAGAGCCTTGGTGGTGCAGGCTGTTAAACGCCTAGCACTTAGTTCCAGCTGCCTGCAATTAGTGCAGGCTTGAATCCCACCAGGGTCAAGGTTGACTCAGCCTTCTATCCTCTTGGGGTAGGTAAATTGAGAACCCAAGATTGTTGGGGGCAATAAGCTGACTTTGTAAAAATGCCGCTTGGGGGGTGGGGGCAAAAAGCCCTAGTAATAAGCAGGCATATACAATGGAATGAAGACTATTGCTGAGCGCATTGGGTTGTGCTCCAAAAATTGTAAGCCACCCTGAGTCTCCGGAGAAGGGTAGCATACAAATATGAATTTAAAAAAAAAGAAGCTTCTTCAGTTTTGAAGAACCTCTGAACTGAAGAAGCTTCTTGGATGATTAATGAAATGTTTTTAAGGAAAAAAAAACTGAGAAACTCCAGTTGCCTTTGGAAAAGCATCTTTGGGACAACCATAATCTAGATGACAGACAGTGATCTTAAAACATTCAAACACAACTAATAGTGTATGATATAAGAGGAAAGGTATAGTTAAGGCTTTTTGTAAGACGGGCCTTCATTTTCCCTGGGATCAGTAATCAGTTTCTAGTTAATATCCCCTTGCCAAGTGAGAGATATTTATCAGTGGGATGAAGGGACAATTACTCATCAGAATGTCTCTGCAGTAAATGAGAGGAAGCATAACTAATGCATTTGAAATTCCTAATTCCATGCTTTATATCATCAAGTCTTGTGCCAATTGAAAAAAGACACTTGTGTTTATAAAAATTTTTAAAAGCAAACAAAGCAATAATGGAAGAGATCACGTTTTAATCCAGGGCAATGAATTTTGGATCTTTGTCACATATTGGAGGAGCAACTGAAGTGTGTCCTTCTGTCACTCTTGTAATCTATTGCCCTTTTATGACTTGTGGACTTCAACTCCCAGAATTCCTGAGCCAGCCAGGAAAGTGATGGCTCATCTTACAAAAAGCCTTAACTACACCTTTCCTACTACTACTATGGCCAAAACTACACTTTAATTATAGTGATAAGCAAAGGCCACCAACATTTCCTGTTTTTTCCTTGTAGTCCTTATTTTTGTTAGGCTTTACTTAGGACTGGCGTGATACTTCCTTGGACCTCAGAGGAGGCATAGCCATATGGCAAAGCAATGTGACAGAGATTTATAATGGCAGACAAAGTTTTTCATGTAGTACATTTTTTTAAATTACATTTATATGCCGCCCTTCTCTGAAGACTCAGGGCGGCTTACAATTTTTTGGGATACAACCCAGTGTGCTCAGCAATAGCCTTCATTCCATTGTATATGCCTGCTTATTACTAAGCGGCATTTTTACAAGGTCAGCTAATTGCCCCCAACAATCTTGGGTCCTCAATATACCTACCCCGAGAGGATGGAAGGCTGAGTCAACCTTGAGCCTGGTGCGATTCGAGCCTACAGTAATTGTAGGCAGCTGGATCTTAAGAGCAGGCATTTAACAGCCTGAGCCACCAAGGCTCATTTTGACAACTTCTACGGTGCTTTTTGGATTTTCTGCATTGGTGCACTCTTCTTGTCACCCCTCTTCCTACTTCTCTCCGATTCTATGCTAAGGTGGCCTCTACACCTCCTTGTCTCCTTTGTACTCTGAGGTTTGAGGGATAGAAAACAATGAAGATTTGGATAGTCAACTTTGCAAAAGAATGTGCTACTGAATCTGTCATGGTCTAGGCCAACGTGTCTCAACCTCAGCAACTTCAAGATGGGTGGACTTCAACTCCCACAATTCCCTAGCCAGCAATGCTTAACGTTGTCTTAAAGTTGCTGAGGTTGACCATTGGGCTAGGCCGCACATGTCACGTTGATGTTATGTGACATATCTCATTTTTCCCTTCACAGGGATGGGTGTGGCCTCCATGTGAGGCACCTGGCCTGCGGGTCGTCAATTTGACACCCCCAATTTGACACCCCAGGGCTAGGTGAATGTTAATATCTGATTTGTCACAGATTTTAACATAGGTTTTAGGAGCATGTTGGGCTAAGCTAAGCATCTTGTATCTTGCTATGGCAAGTGAAGAAAGTTAAGAACACATCTTATTCCTAGCAGTGGTGGGATTCAAATTTTTTACTACTGGTTCTGTGAGTGTGGCTTGGTGGGCATGCCAGGGGAAGGATACTGTGAAATCTCCATTCCTCCCCACCCCACTAACCTGCTTTCCAGCTTCATTCTCCTGTGCAGGGCAACAAAAGAAGACCCAGCTGATCAGCTGGGACTTGGGAGGCAGAGAATAGATGGGGACGGGGCCAGTCAGAGGTGGTATTTGTCGGTTCTCCAAACTACTCAAAATTTCCATTACTGGTTCTCCAGAACTGGCCAGAACCTGCTGAATACCACCTCTGATTCCTAGGATAAAAGACATGTAGACATCTCATAGTCATTCTGCAATGAAAGTTGTATCTTCTTATTTAGGTAGCGTATTATACAATTACTTATAGCATGGAATACTAAATAAATAATAAACTTATTTATTGCCACCGAAAATCAAAAAGCTGAATCCATACATTAGGCTTGTTTGAGTTTGGATTATCATGTTGTATTAACTGAGAGATTGTAAAATGTGATTTATAATATGTCTGTTGCTGCCCATATAACAAACAGTATTGTTAAAGCAAATTATAACTTAATATAATTAAATGCGGGTTGTAATGTAAGCAGAGCTTTTTCAACTAAGTGGCTATTCTTAACTACATTTTCACTGGAATATTGCATTAAAGGAAAAAGACGCACAGCCTACATAACTGCAGAAGCCCTCCTACCTGCAAAGAAAAGCCTAGTGTTGAACGTTGTGACAAATTGTGTTTGACAGCTCTGTTTGTGTTGCAGGGAATAATGAGTGCTGACAGTTGTCAGGACCACCCACCAGATTATTTACTTTCAAAGTCAACTGTGTTTAGATAGTGTTTCAGCTTTTGCATCTGGCTAGCCCACAGATGCTACTTAAATACAGCATTTCGGTTAGCACAACCTACCAGAAGTCTAATCAATAACGAGTGTATGTCAGGTTGTCAAAGCAAGCACTATTAATATCACACTCTTGAGGCTTATATTAAATATTTTGTTCCCCTAGAGGCCAAGATAGCTTGTTAAAGAGTCTTCTTTTGCACACTAAGGAAAAAAAACACATTTGTGGAATGGTTTATTAAGAAACAAACATAAGATAATAATGTGGTTGCAAAGAAAATGTTTTAAGTAGAAAACAGATAAAATATTCCTTTAGAAATATTTAAAATGCCTTGCCAAAAAAGGAACATTCAGTTTTGATGCCGCAAAGAGAACACAATCAGTAAAATTGTACAGGGTATCCACTTAAGGTGCCATCATTGAGAAGCCCCTTTTTATATATAAATGCATACATTTTTTTTAAAAAAATAAGAATTTTACAATACAATAAAAATATAAAAGATGAGAATTAAAATAAGGATGGGTTTACTGGGGAATTCTGGGAGTTGAAGTCCTACACATCTTAAAGCTGGTAAGACTGAGAAACATTGTTTTAGCCAGTGAAGGCTTTAATCCTAAATTGGGTTAGTAGCAAATAGGTGTAAATGATCAGGTGGAGCCCGAAGAAGGGGTCAAATGTATCATTAGTTTGGAATCATTATGTTTCCACAAGAGACCTAATTTGAGCTGCCCATGAATTCCACTGACTCTTACCTAGTGCCAACTTGGCTTGACTGTTAGTAGATCAGATTCTTGTGTATAATAAAATAAACTTTTAGTGTTTCAGCTCTACTTCTGTTTCTGGTTTCTTGTGCTTGACAATAGAAAAACATTACTTAATATAATTACACAAGCATTGGTATGGAATGAATCTATTAACAGGTAACTTAAAAAGCGTTTAATTCTATTTAAGCCATTTTATTGTTGTAAACTGCCCAGAGTAGGTCCCTGATGAGATGGGTAACAAATATGTTTAACAAAAAAATAAAATAAAGAAATAAATTTTAAAAATAAATAAATAAATAACACTTGATAATAAAGTAGATGACCCAAAATTTTAGCTACCAAATTTTGAAAAGGTTAAAGGTTTCAATTTGTTTTAAGGTAAACTCCAAATTTTACAGCTGGTGAAGTTTGCAGTGCTTAACCCTTCTTTCGGATGAATAATCAACAAGTTTTTCTTTTTGCTAATTTTGATAAAAATATATAATTAATTTGGAAGATGAACCCTAAACTGTGTTTAATGTTATTTTGAAAAGGGATCTTCTGCTAAACAGAAAAAAACTTTGAAAACTGCTGATTTCATCCAGCACATGTATAGTATACTTTTGAATAGTATACAGTTTTAGCCTCTGAACAGAAAGTGACATATAAATCTAATAAATAAAATATTGATAAATCAACCAACAGCTATGGTTCTTAAAGACTATTAGGTTTTTATGACTTTAAGATCTGACTAAATAATTAACATTTCTTTTATGTTTATTGGCATCCTGGATAATATTTTAAAAGGATTAGCTCTCATTCTCACCATGTTAGATGTTTAAAGTAGGTTAGGTCAGGGGTCTCCAACCTTGGCAACTTTAAGACTTGTGGACTTCTACGCTGGCTGAGGAATTCTGGGAGTTGGTCCACAAGTCTTAAAGTTGCCAAGGTTGGAGACCCCTGGGTTAGGTGATACTTTGTCATGATATAGGCCTGCCCCATTATTTCCATGCTTTGCTTTAATATTCTTATTTTGATCAATGCATTTGAAACATCTGAATGTATTCTTGAATTATATACTTGGAACTGTATTAGATTATCAATGATTTATCTACCATAGTGGCAGCAAGAATTGCTCTTCAACTTTGGAAAGACTGGCACCAAATTTGCAGTCCTGAATCATCAATATGTATTTGCTTTCTGTTATGAACTGGATTGCTAGTGCTGCAATAGAAAAACTGATCAATACTATTCTATATGATCAAGGTTGAATGAAGTCTTGTGCTGAATGCTTTTCTCTATATATGTGATACACACACACACACACACACTTTTCTCTCTCTTTTCTGTATATTAAAGCAACAAAAATACAAAAGAATTTTAAGGTAAACAGAGCAGCTTATTAATTATTTTAGTCCATACAAATAAAAAGGTACCATAATTTGTCTGACATCTCTTTTTTAATCAGCGATTTGATTCTCAACCTTATTAGAAAGGACTGAAAGATGATATGAATTCCAGACTGAGCTAAAAATAATGTTGCTAAAATGGCAACCTAGCATGAAAGTGAAAGGATATCAGCTAAATACAAAACAAGCATTGTTTCATAAAAACAATATATGCTGGGAATTAAAAAGCTAGATTGATGAACCAAAGTACAGTACGCTGGCCAAGATGAAATATTCAGAACAGAAGCTTAGAAACATAATTAATGAAGTGTCAGCTACACAACATACCTGATGCAACCTGTTTACTGCCAAAATGAATGAAATGCCATTCATTACTTTTGACATGTGTAGGGTTTTTGTTGTTGTTGTTGTTAATTAATCCAAGGCCAAGAGAAACATCAGTAGATTCACTACATTCTGTTTACAACTCCATGCAATATGTCTAGTGGTGCTACATGGACATTTGCTGGCCCAAGAGTTGACGTTAATTAAAAGCCCATATACAAAGTGAGTGACCCAGAACACTTAAGTGACCCACAACACATTTGTTGAGTTCTTCTTTTTCATACGTATTTGTCAGAATATGATAGATGACAAGCAACCAATTAAAGCCCGGATGATGGCTTTGGTTTACAACTCAGGCTAGGGGGTTAGTTTTAAAAATCTTGAAGGAAGGAAACAGATTAGGTGCACAAAGAATCGGCCAAAGAGAGTAAGAAGCAATGTGAAACCAGACACCATTTTCAAAATGAACTGCATTTAGTTCTCTAAATAAACTGGTACTGAAGAATGTGCACAGGGGATTGGCATGGAAATCAGTCAATTAAGCAGCATCGGTTTTCAGTATTTCGGACGAAGCACTTCTTGATCCCAGTCAGAAATTGTTAACTCCAACTTGTAGTCATTACAAGAAAGTTGCCAGGATAACCGGCAATAGAAAAATTATACCTATACCTCCCTCCTGTTTTGAGCCTGAAGGAGTATTATGTACAAATGAGCACGCACACAGATACACAATTACATATGCACAAGCTTAACCTTTACACTCATATACTGCATTTCCCTCTGCACATTGCTTAAATTCACTCCATTTTTACAATTTTGAACTCCTCTGCTGGAAGGACATGACAAGCCATGAGATTTGCATTCTGTTTTCACTCCCCAGTGCACAGTACCAGAAAGGATAAATGAGTTGGGATTTTCAGGGCTCTGTTTTATCTTCAATGTGGCTTATATTGCTATAGAACAATGATTAAGAGACATTGGTATGAACTGTTATTAGTACCCCGATGACACAAAGAAAGAGAGGAAACTGGTGATTCTGGTGGACTGGTAAAACATGGGACAGTAAATGTTGAAACTGAAACCTGACAAGAGACACTCCTGGTATCAGGAAGATTACCACAGTTGAGTGGAACTGTAATTTTTCTAAAAGAATGGTCATTTATTCTGTGCTTAGAGTTAGTGCTACTAGTGAAGGTACAAGGAATGCTTTTTCAAAGGAAATGCTTTTTTCCCCAGTCTCTAACCATTCTTGTATAGGCAGCCCACAATGACACTGGTAGGCTTAAGCTTGGACTCTTGCAACAAGATTTATATGGCACTTGCAGTTCATGCATTAAAGGAGATACAATCTTGACTGCATGCAGTTAAAGAGCTGCACTGAGGGCCAGAATATTACTCAGTGCTTGAACTGTGAAAGTTTGCATGTACCTGGATGCTGATGGATCACCTCCTCTCTTATATATTGACTATGCATTCCTTCATCTCTAGTGAAAATGCCATCTTGAGGGAGACACATCTGGCAAGTAGTGAGTGGACAGAAAGCATTCTCAATGCATTGGTCATGACTGTTGAAATTCCGACCTCCATTTCCCTTCCCAGGTCTTACAAGTTGTACAGAAGACTTCTTATTCATGCATGACTTCAGCTGAATCTATGCTGTTGTGTTCCTCTTGCCTGCTATGGTTTTGCTGCTATTGTCTCCTGCTTTGAATTAGAGCACCTAATTTTCTATGCTCTTACTCAGTTTTGCATTCTTGCTTTGTATGTTAATTAAAAACAGACAACACATTTTACATAAACCAAATAATGAAGCTTGGTCTACACATCATGAGGAACAACTAAAAGATGCGTCTTGGAGCTTAGCAGAGAAACTGTGAGTTCTTATGGGAAATGCTCAGAGAAAAGCACATGGATCGAGATCAGTGCAAATGTTTGTCACACTACATATAACAATATAAGATGGTTTGATTCTTCTTTTACTCATGATTTATTAGCTTAAATACAAGACATACAGACAGCAATTTAAACAAAATCAAAAGGAATAACATTTATATGCTTAAACACAGTATATAATATGAAAACACTCTTTTGTTCAGAAGCAATACAGAAGACCCTTAGCAAAAATAATTTAAGGTTGTATTTTGAGTTAGTAACAAGGCCATATTAAAGACACAATATATTAAATGGAGCACCTGTCATGCAGTTCATTCCAATTAGTTCTATGCTTTGTTCATTATAGAAAGACATTAAAATTTATGAAAAATATTATTTTTGGATTTATTTTCTAAAATAGCTTGAAAAATATGGCAAGAGCGATCCCGTAAAAGAAGCCTGATCCAGATAAATAGAAGAGCCCTTATGGACCTCAGTCATAGCCTTATTTCCTATGCCAACAGTAGCATGAAACAGAACAGTGGAATTCCAAGAATGCAACAGTGTTTCCATATCCCTGTCCAATTCAATCTCTAGCTTTAGAATGGAAAACAGAATATAGGAGACATACAGTATGTGACTTTCCTGCTCTCTACAATTTCCTTTCCGTAAAATATAGGGCTGCAGTGGAAGTTAAGACCATGAAAAGAGTGTTTTAATGGATCTTCCCTACAGGAGCCCACATTCAACTGAATCAAAAAAGTATAAAATGATCAGTCTTATGTTTACTTAAGAAAAGGTTACTAATCAAAAGCATAAGGCCATTTTTAAGTAAATACTTTAGTTCAGTGTTACATAATTAGCAGGAAAAATGCCAGTTCTCCCGTGTAAACTTCCTTCCCACCAATCAAATTGGGAATCTGTTTTTGTTGTGACCTTGATTTTGTCTCCAAGGTTAAAAGTCAAATCTCCTGGCTGCTGTCCTTGAAAGGGATATATGGCTGTCACAATTGTAGGATTGAACTTGGAGTTTTCTGGAAAAAAAGAAAGAAAGAAAATTAGCTTTGTACAAATTTAGCTGTGTCATATTTTACTGGGAACAGCTAACTTCACAATCCAGAAACCTAAGATGCCTATGTAAACACCTGAGGAGCTGCCTAGTTCAGCAAGAAATAGAAAAATTCTTAGTCAAGGTATCACATTCATCTTCCTTAATTTTATTTTCTTAACCAAATGCTTTTGAAATGGTGCAAAACAGCTAAATTGGCTACGTTAATCTTTTGTTGTTTCTTTTTAATTCTAACACAGAATTGACAAATTGTTACTTGTTTAAGCTAGATTAACTTTAAGTGATTGACTGGATTGCAAAGGCCCTAAATCTTGAGAAAAAGATGTTCTCAGCACAACTAAAAACACATTTTGAAAATATATTGAACTAGTTACTTGCTTCTGCATAAGTGGGCAAGATTATGCAGTAGAAGTTTGCTTAACCATTATGTGCATTAAGTTCTTTCAATTGTAACTTTTAAGTATAAAGCTTTCACAAGATGGTGCTACGGTGCTACCTTAAAAAGAATACATGTAAGTTGACCGAGTCATGCTGATCTATTAATCTGTAACTTCTAAATCGAATATGTTGACTTTATGAGTTATGTTATTAATATTATTGCTACATTAGAATAGGAAAAAATAGTACAGAAACAGGTAACACATCAGCTGAAAGAAGGCACCTCTGATCGATTTCTCAAGGTAAAGCTAAACTTGAAATTTGCTAAAGATCATTTTATACAGCTTTGATTACTGAACCTGATTCAGATATGTTGTTGCTCTGGTCTCAGAGATTTCAGAGGAAACAAGATCATAATTAACCTATCCCAGAGAGACCTAATTAATCTAGACAGGAATCAGTCTGCTATATCAAATCCTTCCAGCTTATTACATTTTTTGAACTGCATACAGCACCCTTTACTGGCTCAGATTTGTAAATGAGACATGCCTATATTTTATATCTACATATTTTGCAAAATAATCAGAAAACATTTGTTATGATAGCAAATGTTGGTGTGTTGTCAGATTTTGGGAGCAATATTTTGCTCTCCTTTTTATGCATTATGCAATGTTTCTCAATCTCAGTGACTTCAAGATGTATGGACTTCAACTCCCAGACTTCCCCAGCCAGCTACCGTGTTTCCCCGAAAATAAGACACACTAGGTCTTATTTTCGGGGTAGGTCTTATATATTTATGGTGCCAAATAGTGGGTGTGAGTGTGTAGGGGGGGGTGTTTCGCGGGTGCAAGGTTGCTCCCTGAAAAGTCTTCCTGGAACAGGAGATTTACACTAGGTCTTATTTTCGGGGTAGGTCTTATATTAGGGCAGGTTTAGAAAATAGTGCTAGGTCTTACTTTCGGGGTAGGTCTTATTTTCGGGGAAACACGGTAGTTGCAGTCCATACATTTTAAAGTTGCTGATATTGAGAAACACTATATTACAACATTACCCAGGCAAGCTCCAATATCTCCTGTGTAGTGCCACAGAACTTTGAGTCTGGCATGTCATCTGGCACATTCTCTCATATAGTTTTTAAGCCCTCTTCTACTAAGAGGTGGCCTATAATAAACTAAGCATATTGACAATGTCTAAGGCCATACTTCTCTTTTCTACGTTCTCATGAAGCAGACGTTGGGAAAGTTTTGAACTGCTATCCAGAATGACCTGACATATCTATGACCACTAATTTGATTTAAATACAAAAATGCCATGTTTCTTTTTTTTTGCTGTCGGTACTGGAAAATACTTGCAGCTACTGCAATAATATATCTACCATAATCTTTAGTCATACTTCTGTCAAAGTTTAATCTTAGTAGAATGCTTGGATCATCTCCTGGGGGATAATTATGTTGCAAAAGGAAACTATAGACTGAATGTTTCCCAGATTTCCAAATTCACTTCTGAAAAGATAATATCTACCTGCTAAAATTGGCATAGAAGTCATTTTGTGGCAATGAAAAAGTAATTAATTATGAAATAAACTTTCAAAGTTGAAGACAAAAAACACTTAATTTTAAGCGTTTTAATTTTTTTTAAGAAAAATCCAAACTATCATCTAATATTCTAAATGCAAATTTTACAATAGGGCAAAGGACAAAAATCACAATGAGCACATGCATATACGGTATATCTACAGCAATTTGTAGATATTACTTTGATCCTTTATTTTCCTACTGCTCTACCCTGGATAAACCCATGTAGAACAAGCAACATCCACTTATCTAGTTTTGATTATTAAAAATACATTAATAATAATTGCTGCAGTGCGTTGTTCTCACAGTGTCTAAACCTGGACAGGCAACATCATTAAATATAACAAATAAGAGAGTCCATGCTACATTTTGTAAAATATGCAAGGTGCTTATATTCAGAAAAGATTCCTGAAATGATATAAGACAAAATAGAGGCAATGGTAATAAATCTGCACTTGTGTATAAATGAATGAGACATACTCAAACAGTGAAATTTTAAGAGGAGAAATGTAAGCTACATGTTTAATTCCCTTCCAAATTATCTTGCAAAATCCTTTATTTCAAATATTTCCATTCTAGGGTTCCAAGTATTGCCCTTGGTGACCTCATATAAGACTGGGAAAGATTCCCATCTGGAGTTCTGGAAAACATTGTTGGTCAATAGAGACAAGGTTGAACCAACTAGTTTTAACCAGATATAATACAGCAGCTTATGTTCCACTTCCAATATTAGAGCTGAAATAGAAATAAATAAGGCAGACACATAAACAACAGATGAGGCTGACCCCAACAACTACAAACTGTGTGAATTTCAGTACCATTTAAGCTAGTTTTCCAAACTAATGGCTTCAGAAATGTTACATTACTATGACCACCAACTTCAACCAGGTAGGAAGAAGTTTATTTTAAAGGCTTGCATATCAGGCTTTGGGTACTTCTACAAAAAATTCAATGGATCCATATTACCCCTGGAACTGGTATTTACACATACATAAACTTTTCTATATCTCTGTACTACTTAAGTATTGTAACCTTTATTACTTGCCTCAGAATTTAAGCTACTGCACTGCTGGATGGAGAAGAGTTTTAAAGTTTTAGTGATATTTTCAATGATTGGCTGAAAGACCTTTGCACACTGTAAGAATTTATTTCTTTGGCAAAAGTAGCAGAAGTACCAAGTTAAGAATGCTAGAAAAATACATGTTTCTAGTACCTGCCTATTATTCAGTAAATTTAACACAATGGCATTGGCCCAAAACACACATAAAACAAAGACCTCAATTTTCCAGTCCTAGCATGCACTGACCTCAGTTGCTATGTGCCTTTGCAATCAGCTGGCTCAGCAGGGGCATGGATTTTTCAAGGCTTTTTTTTTAATCCTTGCCACATTGCACTTTTTTTTGTTATTTCAAGAAAGTACCAAAAGTGCCAAAAAAGCAGCTTCGTTCAAAACTGATCACAGCAATGTTTACTGTAGCTGAGCCGTTACAAAATAATCTTAGCAAGATTCCTGTGACTTCCTGCTTCAGGAACAGCATTAAGGGAATTTAGATTAGTTAAAACAGCAAGAGAGACATTATTAAATGCACGATTATTTTTCTTTAAAATCAGCTGTTAAGTTACACCAGAGAATCACAAAAATAGATTATGCTCTCATAAATCTCCTTAAAAGGCGAAAGAATTCAGTGTTACATGTCATGTTTTATAAACTTATATAGATTATACTTGTTTATGGATCTTCAGATAAACATATTTATCAGTCACCTTGATCTGGCTTGTACCCTTATAGTTTATAACTAACTGTAGTTTGTTCCCTTACAACTATTACCAATATATTGGAACCCAGTTTATGAACATCAGTTCTGATTATCCTGAAACAGTTCAACACAGCGGTCCCCAACCTTTTGGCCACCAGGGACCAGTGGACCAGAGGAGGTATTGTTTTGCATCCTGCCTGCATCCGCGGATGTGGCTTCACTTGTTTGCATGGCCCAGTTTCTGACATGCCGCGGCCTGATGCTTATAGACCGGGGGTTGGGGACCCCTGGTTTAACAGAAATTTTTTTCCTGCTTCAAAGAGATATACACATCTACTCTTATGAGAAGCAAACATTATTATTTAACTACCTTTTTCAATGATATTACGACAGCTGTTGCTCTCAGATGCAGTTAAATATAGCTTTAAAGGCAAAGCCTTACCTCCTTTGTGCTGCTAGATATGTTGTAACTGCATTCTACAGTACTATCAGTAGTAGTGTCTGGTTTTCTACAAAAAATTCTCTGAAGGATTGTCCCGCCCCCAATGATATGATATTCATAAAACATGATATGCAAAATAATGTAATGTCCATTCTTTCTGATATAAAACTCATTGTGTTCAATAGGGCATACTTCCTTCATCCTTATTAAGTTTGTACTGTATGGCAACCTTAACTGTTTCTGTTTCTATATTACAACTGTAGTGTGGGAGCCACCTTCATATAAGCCTATTCTATACAAACTGTGTCTATACTTAGAAACCACAATGCATACTTAGCTATTTGTTATTTGGTTTGAAAAAGGGCAAAATGTTACTGGAAAAAGTCTGAAAAGGGCAAAATATTACTAATTTCTCTGAATCAGGAGTATTATGCACAACAGTCTGTGAGTACATTACTGTATACTATACCATGTACTATACCATAAAAATCAATACTAGAAACAACATACTCCAGAAGTTATGTAGAACTAAATGGGGAGCTTCAGCTGATACCCTCTGATCAGCCCTAGGATTGGTCTTCTCCACAGCAGAATACTGTGCCCCTGATATGGCTTAAAAGCTACCATACTAGTAAGTTAGACGCCGGACTTGACAACACCATTAGGATTATAAGTGGATATATTAAAACCACTCTGGCTTGCTGGCTTCCTGTTGTGTGCAATATAGCACCACCAGCTTTATGGACATAGGATACACTAGTCAGAGAATACAGAAAAAAATTATGAATAACTCACTCCTACTGGTGCATGCCGACCTTCCTCATTTATCAGCAGGAAGACTCAAATCTAGGAAGCTCTTGGATTTGCACAACATCTGCCCAACAACTGTAACATCAATTCCCAATGGAAAGCCAAATGGGTCACTGAATGCTCAGTTATAAGAAGACATATAAATGACCCCACAAAAAAAGGTGCCAAGCTTTGAACTACCATGTCAGCAATGGACTATCCTGAATAGGATGCACACCTCACATGGCGTCTCCTGGGACTGTCTGTATAAATGGGGCACAGTATCCTCCCCTCAGTGCGACTGCGGGGTCCCACGTCAAACTGTTGATCACATCATGACTGGCTGTTAGCCATATACTACTCCACTTTCTGATTTTTTTAAAAAAAATTAAACAATGTTAGGTTTCAATGGCTAGATGGCCTAGACATTGATATTTGAACATAGATCTTTTTGACATTTATATTTTATTGGGTTCTATTAATCTAGTTGAAACGTTAATTTATATTGCTAGTTTATGTATGATATGCCATATGCTAAATAAATAAATAAATATACCATAGAAACGTTTGATATGATTACCACTACTGTATAGAATGAATATGCTGATCTCTGATTCCAGGTGAGATAAACAAAGAGCTAGTATTTGCTCAGCCCCTCGGTATACATATGTTAAGGTGCCTAGGTATACATATGCATGTATACTGTAGTGTACTATATACTATATGTATATTAGGCTTCTGGAAAAGTAAATCAACAACTAAGGAGCCCTAGTTACTATCAGTGATGTCTTTGGATAATAAACCTGTTTAATGGAAAACGATGTCCCTTTAAATGTGCCAGGCTTTAAACAAACAGATCCTTGCTGTTTATCATATCCTGACTCTAACGAATAGCCAAACTAGAGTTATTTAAATTTTAGAATAAACATGCAATCTCTCTAAAAGTTCTTCAAAGGAATAAAATGCTTGCAAGGACAGTGAAGTTAAAGAACAAAATCAATTTTATGTGTTTCTACACAAAACAAACTGCTGTAGTTCAGAAGGCAGTTCTTTGCTTTCTCTGACCAAAGGAATTAAACCCATCATTAACTGACTGAATAATATCTAATAGGAAACATTTATATCCATGTCCCTGGATGCAATACAGGCATACCTCATTTTATTGTGCTTTTCTTTACTGCGCTTCACAGGTATTGCAGGTTTTCTTTACAAGACACTCCACCCAGCAAAAGATTATGACTTGCCAAAGGCTCAGATTTAGCATTTTTTTAACAACGAAGTATTTTTAATTAAGGTATGTACATTGTGGGTTTCTAGACATAACTATTGCACACTTAAAGAGACTACAGTGCAGTATAAACATAAATGTTCTATGCAATGTGAAACCAAAAAAAATCTTAGGAGGCACTATTTGCTTTATTGCAGTGGTCTGGAACTGAACTTGCAGTATCTCCAAAGTATGCCTTAGACAAAATGTTATAACTCTACCAAGCTCTGAACAGGTTAATTTCATCCAGAAGGAAGTAAAGAATTTTTGCAGCACTTATAAAAGGCTGACAATTTTTACTATTGTGTTTAGTGTTTATGTCCTGGGGGCAACAGAGTGGGAGAATCCAGGCATAAAGTCACTTGGCTGAGCTGGGCAGCTGTATAAATTAAATAAACTGCATGCAAAGTATTGAAATTCCTCACTTGGAAAAGACATTTGCAAAAGTTTACTGCATTAGCAACTAGCCAGTTAACAAGTGGAGGAAATCCTGTAGTCCTATTCTGTTCTGTTCTGTTATTATTTCTCCATTCCATTCCATTCCACGCCACACCACGCCATTCACCCCCACTCCCACTCCCTCCTTCCCTCTCTCTCTTCCTCTCTCTCTCCCTCCTTCTCTCTCTCTCTCACACACATACACACAAACACACACACCACTAATTCTGTTGCTTTAAGCTTCTTTTAGCCAGGTACCACATCCTGAGAATCAAGTTCTTCTGGAGCAGAGGAGAAAATAATAGCAGTAATGAGAAAAAAAATGCTGGGACCAGAGGCGGTGGATGTGATGCTTCAAACTAAATGTAATTTGTATGCTCCAGGATTGGAGAACTTTGGCCAAAAAAGTTTACCAAGCAGGTTTTCTAGAATCAGAATGAATAAGAATATGTAAAATAAGAATTTGTTCCTTCCCATTTACTTTTTGGGTGGAGCGGGGAGAAGAATGGAGGAATGATAGCCAAAAAGTAGAAGGGGACTATAAACTGTAGATTTTGCTCTATTTATTTACCCTGGTCTATGACCATAATAAAGATTTGATTTGCTCTCCACCTTCTGAAAACAGCCCTGAGCATAGTGGAAAACATACCATAATGTTTTACTTACATAGAAACATTCACTTTCTGATTTTCCCAACCTATTTTCCACTGAGCCAATAAGAAACACACATACGCACACATACACATACCCATTTGTAGGTCATGCCTGTACAGAATGTAGTGAGCAATAGTCCGTATTCAAGCAGAAAGAGGAATATGACTGCATTAAACATCAGTTATTTATTTATCCATTCATTTATTTATTTATTTATTTATTTATTTATTTATTTATTTTACTTGACTTGTATGCCACCCCTCTCCGAAAGGACTCGGGTGGCTCACAAATAAAAACATAGAACAATAAATAATTTAAAAAGAGATTAAACCTAAACAAGCCAAGCCAAAACTAAGTAAAACCCAATTAATCAATCAACGTAGAGCTGAAAGGGACACTGGAGGTCTTCTAGTCCAGCCCCCTGCTCAAGCAGGAGACCCTATACCATTTCAAACAAGTAGCTGTCAAGTCTCTTCTTAAAAACCTCCAGTGATGAAGCACCCACAACTTCTGAAGGCAAGCTGTTCCACTGGTTAATTGTCCTCACTGTTAGTAAGTTTCTCCTTAATTCCAGGTTGCTTCTCTCCTTGATTAGTTTCTGTCCATTGTTTTTTTGTTCTGGCCACTGATGCTTTGGAAAATAAATTGACCCCCTCCACTTTGAGGCGTCCCCTCAAATGCTGCAATACTGCTGTCATGCCACGCCTAGTCCTTCTTTTCTCTAGACTGGCCATTCCCAATTCCTGCATCCGTTCTTCAAATGTTTTTGTCTCCAGGCCCCTAATCATTTTAGTTGCTCTTCTCTGCACGTTTTTTTCCCAAGTCTCAACATCTTTTTTGAAATGTGATGACCAAAACTGGATGCAGTTTTCCAGGTGTGGCCTTACTAAATTAGTACCTTTATAAAAGGGTACGAATACTTCATCAGTTTACACAACCTTTTTTTTTCAACAAGGCTAGACTGCCTTGTCAGTCCAGGACCCAATATTTTGGCTGTTTTGGTCATGTGAGCCATAAGAACACTAAATTAGAAGTTTGAAGAACTTTGGATTATTGGTATTTTCCAAAGTAACACCAACAAGCAGCATTCTATAGACCAGTATTTCTCAACCTTGGCCACTTTAAGATGTGTGGACTTCAACTCTCAGAATTCCTCTGAAAGCCATGCTAGCTGGGGAATTCTGGGACTTGAAGTCCACACATCTTAAAGTGGCCAACTTTAAGGTTGAGAAACACTGCAATAGATAGTAGTTATTTGTTCTACTTGTTCTATTCTGGTAGGCCAAAACTGCTGAGATTCTAAATAACTGTAACCAATATGTGTGTCTGTGTGTTGCCCCTTACCAAAAGCTGTATGCTTTTAACAGTTTAATCCCCCCCTTAAATATTGTATCCCAATCTCATAAATCATATTTAAATTGTAACCTGGAATAAATTTCTAAATGGATATGTGTAGGTGGAACAAGCAAGAACAAATGACAAAACAGGCATCACAACATTGCAGCAGAAACTGCATCTCTTCTGAATGAATGTTGTAAAATTCTGTGGACCTTTCTGAGTTCATATGTGGAGAAGTGAACCAATATCACTGAAGCTTTCATTTACTTCTACTCCTAAATTTCCTGAGTTTTATAATTCTCTGACTGACTATTATGACTTACAATACTATAAATACTCACTTGTTGCAGTATAGTTCTTGGGAAGCTCAGGATAAAGTCTGTTTGATGTTCTTGGAGCTATAGAAGATTCAGAACATTACTATGTTAGTTAACACATTCTATGACTTCCTTTCCTATTACAAAGCTAAAACTACTGGCCCAAGACAGTCAGGAACTACAGTATTAAGAAATCAAAGAGAGGACACTAAATATTAGCTTATAACGAGAGAGAATTCATAAAGTAACAGAAGAGAAAGTCCAGTCTTAATAGGTGATGGTGATTATTTGATACAGCACATTATGTCTTCACAAAACAGAAATTTAAAAAGATTATGGGAAGAAATTGACATGTACTTTGAAAATATGTAATATAAATAATGGAAAATTGATGAGGGTGAAGTTGGAACATTTAATGTACCAAGAAGAAAATAATCTCTGCTGTCCTCAACCAGATCAGCGTAAGAAAAATAAAAAGATTTTCAGATTTGATTCAATGTATTATAGTATAATTTCAGTTTGTGATTTATACTGTATTTACAATGAACTTAGCTAAATCCTCTTAATAGTAATTTCTAGTTTTGTAAATCATCTATTTTATAATTCATAAGTAATTAATGATATACTAGTGATCCTCATGACACTATAGATCCTTTATTTATTTGTATGTTACTATTTACATTTTATCATTTTACTCTTTTTACATGTTTTGTCTCTGTTTATACTCTCCTTCTACAGTTTTTAATTACAAAGTAGAAAACAAAGATAATAATGAAGAGGAAGAATTAGAGTGTATGTTAAAATATGCTTTAACATGCTTAACTCCTGATGGAAAGACATTACTGAAATAGGCTTAGATTAAAATGAAAAAAAAATGCAATGAATGTTCTACTGACTGATTCAAAAGTCCTCTATTATTCTATTGTATGAATGCAGAAAGTCAGTCACTACTTAAATATTGTTTTAAACTGTTTTAAACAACTCTTGTGTTAAAGAGGTTTGATTTAATTTGTCTTTGTTTGATCACAGGACAAGGAAGAACACTGTCAAATTTTGGAGTTGCTTCATTTATAACATCATTTCCAGGCTCACTGCCCTGATTTTTTTTTCTTTTTAAAATAGCTGTGCTTTATTAAGAGGTTTAATTTTTTTTTAACGCTGCTATGAGTATTTGCTTTTTTCTTTTAGTGTTATGAATGTATCTTGATTGCCACTGTTTGCCTAGCAACCCTTTGAGTTGGGACCATCAGATATCACAAGGTCTATTAGAACTCGACTCAATAACAGAATATAATACAATACAATGTCACTTTGAACCAAGGAAAAATAAGTGAAAACATTACAGTGTTGTTAAAGAATGGCAGATCAACCATGAAATGTTGTCAGGAAGCGTCCTTTTTGTGACAACATATGATGTGATGTGTTCCTGTAAAATTGCACTTTATGACCCTATCACTTGGCAAAGGAAATTGCAGTCTCAATTGCCATCATAACCTGAGAACTACTTGTGCACCAAACTGGCTCTAGATGTCATTTACTCTTTTATCCGCTAAAGGTTCTTGCATTCCTTGGCCAACCTTACCCTTGCCATATTATCTAAAAGTTGCCTTAGTCCAATACATATCACTGTTTCAGACATTCACTATCACCCATGCAGGACTTTTCTCCACATACAGAGTCAGATTACTCCAGCCCCTCTCTCTCTATGTCCAAAAAGTTTGATCATTTTAAAAAGAACAGTCAAAGGTCAGAAAGAAGACTGAGGAAAGCAGAGCACTATAATTATTTCCTCACAGCTTCTGATTAAACTTTTCTCAGGAAAAAAATGGAAGGCCAGGTAACTGGAGCAGAGAAAATATGTTTCTCAAGATTCTTCTGTTTCTGAAGAAATTGTTAAGATGTTTAGCAAGGATGTTGCACTACTGTAGATTTGATTTCTGCTTTCTACCTGGCCCCAAACCTCAAGTTTTTTCTCTCTGCAAAAGCTGAGAACTACATATATCTTCAGCCATTATCTATCATTCAGGGTGGGTTCAAATATAGATAGCATGTTTTCCTTAGAATCTGTTTGTGGTTTGAAATAATCTGAGAACAGTTTTTTTCCAGATTATTTTTTATTAGGAGCAGGCCAGTGCTATCTAGAAGACTACATTTCTTCATTAAGTTGATAGTTATGTGATTTGGATGGATCTGTAGTAGGACTTCTCCATAAATGAATGTCTGCATTTTAATATTTAGAGTTAAAAGTTATTTTTAATGTTTTATATTTTTCTTTGAAAAAAAGTTTGATTTTGTTCATATTTGAGGTAATTGGTCTATCTATGAAAAAGACAAGAACGGGCTGGACCTTCTGTGTCACCTTGTACAAAGTGTGCTACTTGTTTTTTATTGAAAAAATAAAAGCATTTTTCATCAATATTGCAAATTATACATTACCTTCTGGTGGAATGTTCTGTGGTGTCCTACTTGGCTGTTGCTTTACATAATTCTGTCAGGAAAGAAAACAGCCAAAACTCTTATTATTAATATACAATTTCCTGATACCTTATAAACATACTGGATTACAACTGCCATAATTTCCTAGCCAATATAACTGTTGGCTAAGTATGTGGGAAAAGAAAGATATGGAATAATTTTAAAAATATGCACACACTTTCTATTGGTAATTATTTTAGTCTGTGATTAGCTAATTCTGCATGAGTCTGACTCCGGCCTGAAAAAGTATACACTTTATGGATACTATATTGTTAAATTTGGCTCTTTCTCTGGAGGCCTGGATATCAAGAGTGGCTCTCCACCACTTCACATGTCACCTACAACTCCTCAACTGAGATAGCTTACACTTCATTATCAAATGCACTAATAACAAGTCTTTGAGTCCACTGTAACACATCTGAACAAGGGGCTGCCTTGTTAATGCAAAACAGAGCAATCCTAGCTACCAGCTGGAACTGAACAGAGAAAACAGCATTGGAGTATCTTTACAGTTTTCATGCACTATTGAAAACACTGGTCACTCAAGAGTACCTGCCTTTTATTTTCACATGTTTATTTTCTCTGGGGGATTAAATAGACCAGGACATCCCAAAGGTGCTACAAAAGCGAATAGTAGGGAACAAAGGGAAGGGAAAGGGGATAGAGAAAAGTGTAGGAAAGAAGGGGAAAAAAGGCACGACTTCTGACTCCCTCTGGTGCAGTAGAATAAGATAGTAACATCAAACCTCAACTTTTTAACTTTTCCATAATAGTATAAACTAGCCATTTCTATAACAACAAATCTATCGTAACAAATCAACATCAAAGTTTCATTTTTGTCCACTTCAAACACCAAGTCTAGAAGCAGTTTCCATGTAGAAACTTTTCTTTAACCAAGGCAGTCAATTTAGCCATCTCTGTCAACTTTTGCAGCCATTCGTTGAAATGTCCTTTCATTTTTGTGCATAAAGTAGTCCCTCTGCCATCAACATATATAACATCAAACTTCCAAATTGCTTTTTCCAAGTCTTTTTCCATTAAGCCCAAAAGAAAAGTTTCTGGTTTTATCTTTATATTCATTTTACGAATTCTGCCTTTTTCAAGGAGCAACTGGACTTTCTTTGTTTTCCTTTGAAGACCTTTCGCTTCTTACCCAAGAAGCAAACTTCTTTGAGGGAAAACAAAGAAAAAAGCACCTTTGGGACAACCATCACCTGGATGATTGAGAAACCCCATAGACAATAGAGAAGGAGATGCTTCAGATTGTATGCCAAACAATTTAAAATCTCTGCTGTCTTAGTTAGGAATGGGGGTGGGGTGGGGGAAATGGCAGTTAATTTAAGAAAGCCCTTTTCCTTTTTTTTACATTTGCAGGTATAAATCTCTAAGAGCACTTTTCAGGAATTTTGTCATGATGCTACTGGCAGGAGGTAGATTTCCTTGTCCTCATTCAACTGAAACAATACATGGTTAGAAGTCCGGAAAACATACATCATAAGAAGGAACTAAGCAGGCATGAAGCAAGTTAATTCAGACCTTCCTTGGTTCTTTGGCCACTGGTGCACTGCTATAGCTTCTCCCTTCCTCAACTTCATATTGAAGAGTAAAAGACTCAAGGATATCATAAAGATCTTGTGCCTGAAGAGGAGGGGAAATATCACCAAACAGAATGGCGCTGGCACGAATATCTCGGCCATAGAACCTAAAAACAAGCAGACAAAAATCCTTTATGTTAGCCCACAAAGTTTTATTTATTTCTTTAAGAAAATCTATATGGCTGCCCAACTCACTCTCAGGAACTCCGGGCAGTTTGCAAAGTTAGAAGGGGGGGAAAAACACTTCATGTTCCTAGTAACCTGTTTTGGTTTAATTTCTTTCATCACATGCTAACTAAATATGAAACCTGTATGTTGCAATAAGTGGGATCTGGCTGTTGTACTGAGTGTTCAGGTTTGAGCCATGGCCTCTTTCAGGATGTTCCAATATCTGTGCATTCACGATCTACATTAGTTGGAGTTCCTCCCATAAATATACAAAGTCTTGGAAGAATGTACATAAACAAAACCTTCAAACATTTATATGTATGCCAGAAGTGTACATAAAACAAGATGCCCAGGCATTTCATGATTAAGTAACCAGGCTTTCCACAAACTATAATCCTTTAGTAATTTCTCCCAGCTAAAGCATTTCATGCTGCATTTTGATTACAAAATGTTTAATAAACATCTGTTTAATAAACATCTCAAGATCATCATTTTATCAATATTCCTTGTCATAAATACAGAGCTAATCCAATTTAAAGATGCTGATGGCTGAATTTAACATTTCCTCCTGTTATTTCATATAAACCACATGCAGCATTTTCAAGAGATAATTTTTAAAAACAAAACACTTTTGTTTATATTATGGTTTTTTTACACCACAGAATGTAAATGTTGAACTAAGCACATTGGGCTATTCATTTGAACATACTTGCTGTTGGTTTCTTTTCTTTCAATTAAACAAGTTCCTTCCAAAGAGACTCCAGCAAATAGTCCTCGAGATTTGCAATAGGTGTACACAGCAGCAGAGCTCCGCAGTGCCACATCCCCTTCTAGATTTCTAAGAACAGTGGAAAACATTATGAATAGAATAGAATAGAATGGAATGGAATAGAATAGAACAGAATAGAACAGAACAGAATAAACATTTTTGTCACTTTGAATGTACACTAATCGGCATACATTAAAATGAAATTTCATTGCATACAGCTCTCAAAGGGTCACCACCTCCAATATAGATTATATAAACATGACAAAATAAATAAATACAAAATTATGGATATAGCCACATATATTATAAGACACAGAGAAACAATACAGTCCAGTTCAGATGTATACTTGGCGAGCAAAACGAATCTTGCAAGTTTACCAGGCGGATGGCATAGGGAACAAAGCTGTTACAGAATCTGGTAGTCCTGCTAGAAATACTTCATATTTCCAGTCATATTCATATATATTTTCTATACTTGGGGACCAGTGCTTAAACTTCCTTTCACCTTTCCCCATCTGAACTAGACTGCTGGTAAGTGACACCAATAGCAATAAACTACTGCCTCAGTACATGATAATGCCTTGTCAAGCTTGGCTTTCTGATCAGCAAGTGGATGGGACACCAAAAGGAAATCTCAGCACTTTAGGCTAGATTAGGAAGTTGAAAAAAAAACTTCTAAAAGAAGGCAATGCAAAACCACTCTCCAATTGCTATTGTGAAATCTGCACAATCATGGCAATACATTTATCTGGAATTGAACTTAAGTCAAGGAAGGCTTGTTTTTCTAGTAAACTGTTAATTGAAACTTATAATTAGATATAATGGAGGTAGTTAATTGGAAAACCCCTAGTTAAAAGCTGTCATGGCACTAAAAAGCTGAGTCAATAATCCTCTGCTCTTCCAGCAAATGTTAAAAGCTGAATTGTATCGGAGAAGCTGCCTTAAATTTACAGCTGCTTTCTTACCATTTTCTGTGTTTTTCCATGGGTTTTGACATGATTATTGTTGCTATCGTTATTATTCAGATTGGATTTAAGCTAACGGTGGCTATTTTAAATTCTCGGTGGGTGACTGAGAGACTGATTGCAACAGGGCAGAAGTATGATTAATAAATAAAACAAACATTCTCCTCACTAATATCAACATATTTATTAAACCTTACTGAACTTTTAATTTCACTGTTGTTTAATTTTGTGTTGTGTGACAGTTATGCCCTTTTCTGGTTAGGGAGTTTCTCCGCTAGGCCTCATGCTCTGGTCATCTGCTATTTGGATTACTGTAATGTGCTCTACAAGGGGCTATCCTTGAAAAGTATCCAGAAGCCTCAGCTGGTATAAAATGTGGCTGTGTGGGCAATTTTAAGCATTCAAAGAATGACACATGTAAAATCTCTGCCAAACTTGTCATTGCTTCAAGAAAGGTGGTACGTGAGGCAAACATGCAAGTGTTTTGCAGAATGTTTATTACTGAAAGATTTGCCTTCAGTGAAATTCTATCCAAGTCATGTTATCATTCCAAAATAAAGTTTGTATACAAGTTACTTCCTTTTAGGTTCCTTCTTAAAATATTTTGCTCTTTTAAAACATATCACAATCATTTATTAGAAGAAATACTGCCAAAGACCTGAAAAAAGCCCAACAACCTTGAACTACTGTTCGATAACCAAGTCTAGAACTTGTAGAAAGTAAGCCAAAATAAGTTCAGGTACATCTTTTATTCATTAGATTTTTATTCCACCTTTATTACTTTATAAGTAACTCAAGGCAAAGAACATACGTAATACTCCTTCCTCCTCCTATTTTCCTCACTACAACAATCCTGTAAGGGGGTTGGGCTGAGAGCGACTGGACCAAAGTCAACCAGCCAGCTTTCATGCTTAGGGCAAGACTAGAACACGAAGTCAGCTAGTTTCTAGCCTAGTGCCTCAACCACTACCCCAAATTGACTCTTTTCATATTTTCTTTTCTGAAAGAAAAAAAGAAAAAAGAAAGGGAATAGAAGAGAACTATTAGTAATGCATACAGCTAAAAAGAAGCACTTGATGGGCCTTCAGGTAGACATTAGTGAGTAGTTTGAGTCCAGAGCACGAAAAGGTTGTAACTGCCTTATTCTGTACCCTTTTGCACGCAAATTGTTCTGACATGGAGAAACATTAATTCAGGTGAATTCCCTCAGGGGCTGGGAATTGGTACAAGAGCCAGGGAAGTGGTATTACATGTTTCGCCTGAATGACTCTCCAAGCATAAGATGAACAGTACAATTTTCAATTTTCAGGAAACAATTAAATAAGGAGTACAGAAACAGTTTCAGGCACTCTGACTTTACAGGATATTAATGATACTTACCTCCCTAAAGGTCCAATTGCCACCGTGAAATTTCCTCCCAGAGTAAGATTTCCACCTTTTGCAAAAGCTTCAACTGCTCTTTCATGGTTCAATATTATTACAAGATCTGATACCTGAGGGCAGCAGTTTGGGGGTGGAAGAGGAGAGAAAAGAAAGAATTGAATGTTAGTCTTTTTCCAGAACCAAACTATGAGTTGTTCAAAAAATTCTTGGCTTAGTGCAAAGGTAAACAATGCCTGTGGTTGTTGGTCAAGTTACATTACAGGCACATATGAGACTATTTTTTAAATGTTAAAAATATAAGAATTCATGAGATTTCAGCAATCTTAAATTAAATTTTTGTGATTTTGTAGTGGAATCTCATGAACTTTGGCAGTTGTGACTGATATTCTCAGTTATCAATCACAACTGGGGCAACAGGTGAGGAATCTAGGTCCGACTGATCACCTCCACCTTAGTGTAATGTAATAGCAAGACCAATGAGTGTGAGAGACAGAGGGAGAGAGATTTCTTGAACTCTTTCTCAGTGTGGTTTGATAATTCCCTAGGATCAATGAAGTAACTTACATGGCTATCATCTCATGGTAAATTAAAGGAAGACAAACTCTTTATTAGGGACTGAAATATAAACACCCATTTTGAACTTGTCTGAATGTTGTCTTTACTTGCCTTGACACAACCAAAATGGAATTAAATGCAATTCCCAAATACTGCTGCAGAGCAGCAGCATTTCTTTGAGTGAAAGGGAGTGATTAGGTTGACTTTGAAAATAGCAAAAAAAAATCTCGGAGGGAAAAAAAGGAAGAATTATTAGGCTAAGAAGTATACTTGAGCAAACCTGCTGAAACCCTCATTATTTATCAAACCAGAGAAATCATATGCCCTATAATGATCTATTGTAGATGCAGGATTTGCCATGTGACTAGTTAGTTGCTGTGAAATTGTATTACCATTCTATAAACTATATGAACGTTTGAAAAGGCCACACACATCATTTCTAGTGGGATATAGCTGAAGGCTCATGTGTCAAAGGCTATTTCCCACCAAGTCAACCTGGCTAACTGGCTCAACAGCAATAACTATGAGAGGAATCTTGGAGTCCTAGTGGACAGACACTTAAATATGAGCCAAGAGTGTGCTGCAGATGCCAAAAGAGCCAATGCAATCCTAGGCTGCATTAACAGAGGGATAGAATCAAGATCATGAAGTGTTAGTATCACTTTATAGTGCCTTGCTAAGGCCATACTTGGAAAATTGCATTCAGTTTTGGCCACCACAACATAAAAAAGATGTTGAGACTCTACAAAGAATGCAAAGAAGAGCAACAAAAATGATTAGGGGTATGGAGGCTAAAACATATGAAGAATGCTTGCAGGAATTGAAAAGGACTAGGGGTAATCTGATAGCAGTGTTCCAATATTTGAGGGGCTGCCACAAAGAAGAGGGGTGGCAGTTTCAACCAATTTTCTAAAGCACCAAGGCAGGACAAGAAGAAATGGATGGAAACTAATCAAGGGGAGAACCAACCTAGAACTAAGGAGACATTTCCTGACAGTTAGAACAATTTATCAGTGGAAGGACTTGCCTCCAGAAGTTGTGGACAGCAATTTATCTAAAATTGTATAGAGTTTCCTGGTTGAGCAGGGAGTTGGACTAGAAGGTCCAACGTCCCTTCCTATTCTGTTATTTTATTATTTTATTCTGTTATTATATTGGCATGGTTCTTCAACTCAGCAAAACGTCTGAGCAAGAAGCTTCACTTTCTGATGTTCTGATTTATACAGCTCACATAGCTTTTATTTCCTTCCAGAAAACAGTAAGGGTGGGAGATTGGATGGATAAAGCACAGCCAGAGGAATAGTTGTATCATCCCCACCAATTTACTTCAGTTCATTGCTTGGCTTTGATAATTGGCAACTGCAAGACAAATGTGGGCAATACAACTGTTTTGAATCAAAACCTCAGGATCCTGTAGCCAAATCAATTAATCATCATATAGGAGTACCCTGGCTCCTCTTTTAACCCATAAACTTTGATCCATTATTTTCCTATGTTCATCTTGGAATATAATTCTTAAAGAAAGTAGAATACATCTGCATAACTGGATAAATGAGTTTGCAAACTACTGGCTATGTACCCGCTATCCACTGTAAATATTCGTTCTTCGAGGGCATAACGTATATAAATGCAGAGTAAACTCACATGGAATTATTATTGTTGTTTTGAAAATATAAATAAATATGGAAAGAAAATGAATGTAAAAGCAAAAATATTGAATGCTCAGCTAAAATCTTATTAACACAGAGAGCTAATAACTTAAACTACCTCTTAGGAAAAAAAATGGGATTTCAGAAAAGGCAATCTCTTTAACATTATTGGATCATTATTAAATCTAGTAAATCTAGTTAAATCTAAATCTAGTTAAAATCTTCTCAGAAAACAACTGCTCCCTTTGATCATAAAGGATGACTCTCGCTTGGTTCACTGTTGCTGTTTTACATATTGAATGACTTTTAAAATATTACCAAATATTTCAGATTGTTGTCTAATTTACTGGACTCATCTTTTTAGCCATTTTTAGAACTATGCAATGTAACATCCCAACTCAATACTCACCTCAATACCTATTTCAAATCCACCACCAAGACCAGCAATTCCTATGGCAGAAGGAGCAGACCAGCCTATAAAGGTAATTTAGAGAAACCTTGTGACTATGCTGACTGCTTAGTTTTGATACAGTAAAAATAAAGATGATTGAAACAGTTTTCAAGAATAATGCAGTGATGTTCCAATGAGAACAAGTGAAGAAACAAAGCTTATCTAAGTATGAAAAATAGTAGAAAGCAAAGTCACCTCACCAAAGTCCAAAATTTTGTTCCCTATATGCCATCCTTCTAATAAATTCACAAAATTCAATTTTCTTGCCATGTATAGGTACACATCCAGACTAGACTGTGTTGTTTCCCTCTGTCATATAATATATGTGTATATATGCATAATTTTGTATTTATTTATTTTGTCATGTTTATGTAAGCTATATTGGAGATGATGACCCTTTGAGAGCTGTATGCAACAAAATTTCATTTTAATGTATGTTGATTAGAGTACATTGAAGTGACAAAATTATTTTAAATTCTAAGTGTAACTCCATATCCACAAAAGAAAGAGACTGCTGAGTATTTCTGATAAGGACACAAGAAAGTGTGAAAGTATCAAGGGCAACTAGTTGTGTCCAGCAAGGAACATAAAAGCATTAGCTTGGCATATTATGAAAGTAAATGGACACATGGGATGCAAAGATGTAATCATCCTATTAATGTCCTTAAGAGGAAGGACAAGAAAGAGCAGGTACTTGACTTCTGGTTTGGGACTCTTCAGAGACAGAACGAAATCCACACTGTGCGTGGTTTCGATCTGTGCTCACCGCTGGAGTGCCCCGAGCTGGCTGGCTTCGGGGCTAAGCCACCCCATAGAGGTGGTGAAGAGGGGGAGACTGGTCTCTCCTCCCCAGCTGGCTTTTACTCCCTTTCCCAAAGGCGGTTGCAGCAGTGGTCAGAAATGGCCACCTCAAAGAAGAACCCGACCGGACAAGATCATGCAGGAGGAAGTTGGAAAGAGAAAGTTTGACTGACTGGGCTGAACAGAGAAAACACCCATTTAAGGTACCTGAAATTTGAGCAACAAAGAAAAATACTATCCCTAAAAAAAAAGATTTTTTAAAGCGGCAAAAGAAAAGTGAAAGGAAAAAGAATTGTTTTTTTTTCCTCTTTAAAATTGACAGTTCTAATAGACTTTAAATGTTAAGAGGAAGAGATTTGAATAAGAATTGATATTAATCCTCTTTGACATCAATAGGCTATTCTTAGCTGAAAATAAAGTGTCAAAGGGATAAAGATTTCTGAATAATCAAAAAGCCTTTTAAAAAGAGAGAAAGAAAGCAGAGAAAGAAAACAAAAAGAGGGTGGAATCTGGAAAAATGGAGGATACCACCTGGAGCTAAAAAGTATTGAGAGTGAATTTTAACAAGACTTGAGAAGACTTGAGAAGCCCCTCAAAAGAGAAAGTGAGAAAAGAAGCAAAAAATAACTATAGACTACTGTATGATTCCTGGAATTTTGACAGTGCATCCTAGTGAAATGGACTAAAATTAATTGGGGGTTGTTTAAAAACCAAAAAACTTTTCAAAATGCCATCACTCCTTGAAGAACTAAAAATGATACTTAAAGAACATAAAGAAGAAGCACAAATGAAAGGAGAAACTTTTTGCTCCACATTCCAATTTATTGAAATGGAGATTTTGAAATATCAAAAACAACAAGAAACATTTGCTGAACAAGAAGGGCGGGACGAAGAAGAAGCCATCTTTAATGATCAAGCAGTTTTAAGTGTGGTAAAACAGAGGAAGAGGGAAAGGGAGTTAAAAAGTTAAGATTTGAAGCAACAACCAAAAAAAGGCGTAATTTGAAAAGTAATTATAATGTCAGAAAGAAGCAGAAGGGGATCTCAGAAGGGAGATTTGGACAGAAAAGGGAACAAAAAAGAGAGGGAAAAGAAGAGGGGGATGGAAAAGAAAAGAAGCTATAAAGGATTGGAACAAGATAGAAAGAGACAGGAAAAGCGTACAAAGATTAAAGGGATAAATTTATTTAAGAGACACAGAGACAATGGTTAGAAGTTTAATTTAAAAAGAGAATTCTGCAAGGGTACATGAGATAATATTGCTATGTTATTAGAAAATGTGTTAGATGTGTAATGGAATATTCTTTCTTAGTAATTAAATGATGTAAAGAGGATAAGAGAATAACGTTTTTAATGATTTAAAATTTAAAAGAAACATGAAAGGCTTTAATACTGTTTTTTAAATATAGTAATAAGTTAATAGGAAATACAGATGATTAAAATGAATAATTGATGTTATTTGCTAATAAGAGAGATATTAATATCAAAGGTGGAGCTGAATCTAAAATAGAAATATGTATTTTATATATATGTATATCTTCTTATTTTTGTTTCTCATTAAAGAATTTAATGTGTATTTGTAAGGGAATGTACCAAGCAGAATTTGGTTGATAGCTATGTTAGAAATTGAATGTCATATTTGTGAAGGTGCACTTTAAGTGCTGAGTAATAATTGAATAGATAATAGTTAAAAGATATAAAGGTGTTATAACTCCAGCCTTAGCAATTACAGGCCAAAACATGTACAAGGAAAAAAAAAGAGTATGAAATTGTAAACAGGACAGATGAAAGTGTTCAAATATTAAATGGAAAGATATGGAAAATTAGAAAAAGAAATGTAATTGAAATTAGAAAGGAATGGAATAATTAAAAATAAAATTATAGAAAGTAGAGAAAGGGAAAAGCTATGGAAAAAAATTGTGAAAATGGGTATAAGATATGGATTAGAATACATAAGATGAATATGTAATTGAATTTATGTCTGTATGGAGAAGTGATAACCCGGGAGCACACTGTTCTCAAAAAAAAGATGTTTTATGGTTGTTATGTATTTGTTTGTCTATGTTTGTCATTAAAAAATAATACAATTTTATTAAAAAAAAGAAAGAGCAGGTACTTAAGGTTTGTCTGGTGCACTAAATTAGAAAAGAGAAATTTACCTCCATTAGGCAGGCGAGCTAGTACTATTCCACTGCCTCCTCGAGCTGTTACCAAAAATCCTGCTTTGATAACAGACAAGATTGCAAGGCCTTTTGCTTTGGCAATTACATGGGCTACAAACAACAACACAATTAAAGATTACATTAGAGGTACTTTAAAAAAATATTAGCAAGTGAACTTATTTAGTCAATGCCTGCCCCACTTTTTAGGCAGACAGAACAGGAAATATGACCAGATGAACTAACCCTCGTTATTTCTTTATGGAAAGTTTACATTAACAGAATCTTGCCAAGTCTGAAACCATTTCTCTCCCCCTCTACTTTCCCCTTTACCCAAGAACAGGGAGGGTCTCTTCTGAGCCTCTAGCCCTACCCACATTCCTGCTGCAGGCTCAGCTGCCTTTTATCTGACAGTTGTCCTGGATCTGTCCCAGTGTCATTCCCACATGCCATTACAATATGCTGCTATTATGCTAACAACCAGTTGCAGACTTCCTGTTAACAGTGAAGAGACCAACCTTTCTGCTTCTTCATTAGAAAACTCTTAGAGTTAGATGGTCTTCACACCAAGGAACATGGGGTTGAACTGATTCTAAATTGAAAACAATTTGGTTCTGGTAACAGTTTTAATTCCATTCAATCTATCTCAACAAACCTCATTAAACAGAACTCTGAGAATGCTGGAGGCATGGAGGAATTTTGCTTTAGAAAGCTACTGAAGTGCTTGAGAAAAGCTGCTTTTCTTCCAGGATCATGGGGCTGCCACAAAAGTTCAGGAAAACCCATCTTTCTCTTCAACAGTTGCAGGTAGAACCAACTCTTTTGCCCCTGTATTCTCTGGATCACCATTCTGGCTTCATATCTAAGGCACTACAGAGCCCTAATAATTACAGCATTCTTGAGAAAGAACTGTCAACTCAATTTAACGATTCCTTGTCATTTTACACTGATTTGGGTTTTCAGTTTATGTTGAGCTGTCTTGATTACTGTAGCTCTTTAGAAACTGGAGAGACTTGGTTCTGATTTAATTGAAAAAAAAAGATTTGGATTCAGATGGATTCATTAGAGTATGCCATAAATTAGTCATTTCTTTATTTTATATGGCTTAGACTGAATCCAATTTAACTCTGAATTTTACTCTAAATTCCCATCCTAAGATGTTGTTACCGAAGTGGAAATTACTACTGTATCAGAATCAAAACTGAAAAAAATAAGATCTCAGAACTGTCATGCTTGAAGTCAGTCTTTAAAAGAAATACATTTTTCCCAAAAGACAAAAAGTAGTTTTCTATTACAAAAATTTAAAGCAGAAAAGACCACAAAAGGGCAAACTCTAAAGTCTATTTATTTGTATGTTTTAGTTGATGGTATAAAAATATTACAATACTGCTGCTGTGTAGAGCTTTCTCTTCTGTTTTAAGACTAAATTTTGCTTCATGAACAAGAAGCAATGAGGTCTGTTATCATTAATATTCTGAATGTCAGCTGAACATTGAGGACAGCCAGGGAACAATTATCTTTTAATCTAGACCTCCAGAATACATTGTTTCTAAGGGCCAATGGAATAGGAAAGGAAAGGTGCTATAAAATATTATTTCAAAATATTATTTCAAAATATTTCAAATATTATTATTATAATCCATATGAAAGAAAACACTTTGTGATTGTAAAAACATTTAAAAACCCCCTTTTGGTCAAGTGCCACTGCCATTGGCTACTAACTGCTATCTTACATTTTATAGAAAGCAGGTCCCTTAAAATGTAATAACATATGTTTACAAGCTCATAATCCGTTTCACAATGTAAATAAAGAATCCATGCCTTTACAGAATAATTTTTCAAATAAACTCAGCAGGCAAAGACAAGGTACTTTAAAGAAGAGAGAGGAAAGCATAACTCAAGGCAGAACAAGATTTCCATAACACACAGAAATGAAAATCTCATTACCAGGTATGAGCTTGTCAGGACCATTTCTGGAGGTGATTTCAGTAAATTCTCTTAAAATCTTAGCTGCCTTTTTGGCTTCCGATTTCAAATTGGAAGGTATGGGATTGTTCACTATAAGAGGAGGAAAAAAAGAGGACATTACAATAGTATAACATTAACAGAGAAGCCAAAACCATCTTTCTTCCCCTCCCAATGTTTTGTAAGACTTGATTGAACCACAGTTCTCTCTTTTAGTCATATTCCATGATGCTATTACAATTTCCTTCAATATTTGCATAATGGCAGAACTCAGGAGAACATTGGCCCCTCATGGGATGAGGAACTGAGTGACAATCTTTTTCCAATCACATCCACCGGTCCCATCAGCCCATCTGGGATGGGTATGTTTTGCAACCTGTCAGCTAGGGAATGCTGTCTGACTAGAAAGAAACACTTTTATGTCATGGTGCCCTCCCTTTGGAACATCATTCCCCAAAGATCAGATTAGCCTTGACTCTCAGGCTTTTGAAGTAGTCCAGACAGGGAAGCGCTAACCATGAATGTTAACAGTACATTTATTGTAAAGTTACAGTAACAGCATCTTGCAGGTCTAAAAGTACATCTCACTCCTCCCCACCACCCACCTTTACAGTCCAAGAAATTAGGGAGGGTCCTTTTTTAGGCCTCTGCCATGCCACATTGCTTCTGAAAGCCCAGGTGCCACTTCTGTGATTGTTCTTAGGGACCTCCACCTCCTGTCTCTCAAGGACATTTTCACAGATCATAAGACTGACCTTGCTGGCTTCCCGTAAGGCCTCAAAATGTGATTTCACCATTGGGCATGGGGAGCTGGATGTGTTGTAAAGAGAGCTAGTGCGGTGAAAGCACCAGGAGATGGTGAGTTCTATTCCCACCTTAGGAATAAAAGCCAGATAGGAGAACTGAGCCAGTCGCTGTCTCCTCAATCCAACCCACCTCACAAGGTTGTTGTTGTGAGGAAAATAAGAGAAGGAAGGAGAGTTAGGTACGTTTACTGCCTTAAGTATAAAAAAGATAGTAAAGGCGAGATAAAAATCAAATACATACATACCATACATATAGCCTGTGTAGTAGTTGTATTATTGTTTATGGGTATTGGAATTCCTCAGCTATAGATTCTGTTGTATGGCTTTTATATTGTTTTTAATGTTTTTTAATCCTTTCCCCCCTATTTTTTCTGTTTTTCTGTTATTTTTTTAAATGTGATAAGCTGGTTTGGCTCATCACATTTAAAAAAAACATTGGTTCTAAAAAATAACATTGGTTTTAAAAAATAACATTGGTTTGGCATGATTTGGGCCCCATCTAACAAAATGAAATTCAGTGTAGAGAAAAGTAAAGTCCTACACTTAGGCAAGAAAAACCAAAAGTACACATATAGACTGGGTGAAACCAGGCTTAATAGCAGTAACTATGAGAAGGATCTTGGAGTCTTAGTTGACAATCAGCTAAGTATGAGCCAGCAGTGTGTGGTGGCAGCCAAAAAAGGCAACACAATCCTAAGTTGCATTAACAGAGGGATACAATCAAGATCAAGTGAGGTATAATAGCAATAGCACTAAGACTTATATACCGCTTTGCAGTGCTTTACAGCCCTCTCTAAGCAGTTTACAGAGTCAGTATCTGGGACCTCATTTTACCCACATTGGAAGGATGGAAGGCTGAGTCAATCTTGAGCCTGGTGAGATTCGATCTGCCAGCTGGCTGTAGCAGAAGTAGCTTGCAGAACTGCACTCTAACCACTGTGTCATCTCTTTTGCTTGGGCGTGGGGTTGGACTAGATGACCTACAAGATCCCTTCCAACTCTGTTAATCTGTAAGTTGCCCTGAGTCATATATTTGAGATTGGTAACTATATAGATAGGTATAGATTGAAATAAAATCTTAACACAGGAATATTTATTGATATTAAAGTGACGGGTTAGGGATAAATGACATTTCCCCCCACCATACACCCTCTGAAGTTTATCTTAACTCAATAAATAATTGTTCTAATTTAATTCTACCAACTATCAAGAGAAAAATGTGGCAGGAAAAGCAGTTGTTCAGTTTCAGCAAGGAAATTTACTGGCTGATAATTTTGAAAAGCTTACTTCCCAGCTATTAATTTGAGAAAGATGAAAATGAATAGGAAACCATACTTCAATGCTGCAAAAGATTAAAAACTTTAAAGAAAATTCAGTTTATAGTTAACAATATCACTCACTGAGTTTATTCTGAAAAGGGAAGCTTTTTCTCATAAAACTAATTCAAGTGAAATAAATGAAGGTCTGTTGTAAATTTTAATGGTCCCATTAAATTCTAAAAATATTTAAGGATCTGTTATATTTTCAAGAACTTGTAACTAATAAATAGATGACTGCAACTTAAGATAGAAATAAGCATTTGTATATTCAAATAGAGAGAGAGAGAGAGAGAGAGAGAGAGGAGAGAGAGAGGAGAGAGAGAGAGAGAGAGAGAGAGAGATGCTTTTACATATATGCATATATTATGTATTAAATGCAGCCAAAATTGTATGACTCCTTGGGGCTTCTAATCAAAAAACAAAACAAAATTTAAATACAACTTGTTCCAATTTTTATATTAAACAAATTCAACATTAAAACATTAAAATAAACATTTATTTGTGTTGTCTTTATACCAGGCAACGTCAATTTCAAAAGCTTCACTATCTATAATAGTTACAAGTACTATTTCGTAAGAGAGTTTGTAGCCACCTTGTGCTAATATTTGATCAGAGGGCAAGTATTCCTGTGTACTACCCAATTGCTTTTGGTGAGATGGGTTGCTACACAAGTTTAATTGGTGGCTCAGGCTGTTAATTGCCTGCACTTAAGTTCCAGCTGCCTACAACTGCTGTAGGCTAATGGCTCAAGGTTGACTCAGCCTTCCATCCTCTCGGGGTAGGTAAATTGAGGACCCAAGATTGTTGGGGGCAATTAGCTGACCTTAAAAAATGCAGTAAGCAGGCATATATAATGAATGAAGGCTATTGCTGAGCACACTGGGTTGTATCCCAAAATTGTAAGCTGCCCTGAGTCTAGAATATAAATGTAATTAAAAATAAAAAAAAAATAAAAATAATTAATAAATAAATTATAAAAAATGGAAATAGGGTAAAGAGGTGGAAATATTTCAAGAACATTTTCTTATATTATTGTCCTTTTAGTGTAAAAGGCCAGATTTTGTCTTAATGAATTTACAATTAGTATTTGATACAAAGAAAGGGATTGCATGTCACATTTTCACATACTTAATTCTAATTTACAGTACAGTATGAATACACTGTTTTGGAAAATATGAGATTTCAGAAACTAAGAAAGAGATGAAAGAGATAAAGGAAGGAGGAAAGGAAAGAGAGAAGGAGATGTCATCTCACAGGAATTTTTGCCCTGCATTATAATTAAACAAATACATGATGCAAGACGTGATTAGAAAAAAGCAATCTACTGACAGTATTAAAAATAAAATAAAACTGCTCTTACAAATTGGCATCAAATAAGTTAAATTTACTTAAATATATAGAAGTTTCAGACTTCTGAGTGGTGTGGTGGCCTAGTGGGAGCGATGTGGTGAGCTAATGGTGAAGACATATGCCTCCCACTTGGAAGATTGAGAATTCATTTATAGGTAGTGACAGATATTTCTCTCCTAGGGAGCAAAGAAAAAAATAGCTGCTGCAATATTGCATGGCATCAGGAAGGGTATCCGACTAGTAAATGTTCAGATCTATCCAATTGCTCCGATTCTACCCTGAATTAAGGGATTACAGGGTTATAAAGAGGGAGTTCTCACCTTACACCTGAGGCACCCCATGAAATAATGCAAATAATAACGTACTGTCATATATCAAATACAATAGATCCAGGAAATGACAGTTTATAACTATTATATCATTTTTACCCATTGACCTTTTGCAGTACCTCCACAGAAAATAGACAGTCCATGAATCATTAATTGGGAACCATCCAGTGGTTGGATTCAATTTTTTTTACTACTGGTTCTGTGGGCGTGGCTTGGTGGGCATGGCAGGGGAAGGATACTGTAAAATCTCCAGTCAGAGGTGGGATTTGCCAGTTCTCCGAACCACTCAAAATTTCCACTACTGGTTCTCCAGAACTGGTCAGAACCTGCTGAATACCACCTCTGGAACCATCATAGTATAAGTAGTCCTCAAGTTACAAACCACTCATTCAGCAACTAGAGTTACACTGGCACTGAACAAGTGGAACTTACAACCGATGATCGAGGTTGTGACTATTGCAGTGTTCCAGCAGTCTTATGATTGCAATTCAGGCACTTGGCAACCAGCTCACAATTTTTAAGGGCTGCAGTGTCCCGTGGTCATGTGATCACTATGTCTAAGCTTCCATGCTAGTTTTTCATCAGCAAAGTCAAAGAGAAACTTCAAAGAGGAAGCTGGTAGGAGGTTGCAAGTTACTTGCAATCCTACTGCTTTTTCTCCTGAGGAGCCCTGGGTAACATGGGAATCTTGAGCTCAGTAGTGTATGCCCACCCATACCCTGTGGTGCCCAACCTTTTGGCACCTACTGATCTGCACTCTATTGCACCCACAGGCCTGCATGTTTGGGATGAGCTTTCCCACATTGTGTTCATATGACGTCCTTGCTTAATGACCTGTGATCCTTGCTTAATGACAATAAGAACTGCTAGGATTGCCATCACTAGTCATGTGATATCACATTCATGACTGCATTCTTTAGCAATGGAAATTTGAGCCCCAATCATCACTGAACCCGAGGACTACATACCGTGTTTCCCCGAAAATAAGACACTGTCTTATATATTTTTTGGCTCCCAAAAACACACTAGGTCTTATTTTCGGGGTAGGTCTTATATATTTATGGTGCCAAATAGTGGGTGTGAGTGTGTAGTGGGGGTGTTTCGCGGGTGCACGGTTGCTCCCTGAAAAGTCTTCCTGGAACTGGAGATTTACACTAGGTCTTATTTTCGGGGTAGGTCTTATATTAGGGCAGGTTTAGAAAATAGTGCTAGGTCTTACTTTCAGGGTAGGTCTTATTTTTGGGGAAACACAGTAACTACTACTATATTCTGACAGTTCTCTGCTGTTGTTAACACTAATCTTCCTTTTGCAGCTGTTTTCAAAAAGATGATGAAACACCAGAAATAACAACACCCCAAAGCTCACATACCATTTGCATATCTTTAACAAATAACATACATTTGTTAATTTAAATTTATAGCCACACACCTTCTGCACTGTTCAATTCTCTCTACCTACATTCTATTGATAATCCTGTTCCCATTTGTTGTAGAAAGAACATTTGACAATAGCCTTAGAAACACTATGCTTCTATAGCTTGCTTTCTCTGTGATCAAAAGACCATGTCCGTATTTTAGAATTGCAGTTCATTTATATATTTACCAACAATGAGGTGGAGGCTAGATTATTTGAGATATTCATAAAGATTTCCTAATATTGAAGATGATTATTAGAATCTAAAAGTTTACTGAGTGTATTAATAAAATTTATCATTCAATCACAGCTAAATAATTCTGCTGTCAGGAACTAAAGTACCTGGTTTTATCCATTCCATCTAACATAGTTATGATCTCTCTGGGCAATTGCTATGAAAGGATGAGGATCATCTGAAATAATTGGAATATAGGATAAAATGCTGCAGAAAATGGAAAAAAAATTACCTTATTCCAGGGCTACAATGCATCTACCAATCCTTTTCAACAAGTGACTTACTACTTCCTTATCCAATTTTTCCCGTGTTTCAATTTTAATTTTTACTGTGAATGTATTTACATTAATAGATTTTGTCCACATCTGTTGTAATATTCTACTTCAAGCAGATCAAACAGTAGAGAAAAGGTGAAAACATTTGCACAATTATTGTACCTGTGTGAACAACCCTTACCCAATTTTTCCTTATCCAGTATTTCAATTTTAATTTTTACTGTGAATGTATTTACATTAATAGATTTTGTCCACATCTGTTGCAATATTCTACTTCAAGCAGCTCAAACAGTAGAGAAAAGGTGAAAACATTTGCACAATTATTGTACCTGTGTGAACAACCCTTACCCAATTTTTCCTTATCCAGTATTTCAATTTTAATTTTTACTGTGAATGTATTTACATTAATAGATTTTGTCCACATCTGTTGCAATATTCTACTTCAAGCAGCTCAAACAGTAGAGAAAAGGTGAAAACATTTGCACAATTATTGCACCTGTGTGAACAACCCAAGGTAAAAGGAGCTAGCTGAATAGCTTTCCCTGAGCAAAACATTCAATACAGCTCTTAAGGAAGATCTAACTTGAAACTTCTTTAACCTATTTTTTGTGGGGGTGGGAATTCCCAGTCAGTCTAAGTACCTGAAGGAAATCAAAAGATATTACAAGCGCAACAGTATATTCAGGACTTTAACAGTCCTAAGTGGAACAATGATCCTAAAATTTTTGATCCTAAAATTTAACTGGTAGCCAATGCAGTCACGTGAAATTATAAATGATATGCTACTCATAGATATCCCCTGCTAAAATTATTCACAGAATTGTCCCAAAGATGCTTTTTTTCAGAAGCAAATGGACTTTGTGGTTTTTCTTTGAAGACGTTTCACTTCTCATCCCAGAAGCTTCTTGGATAAGAGCTGAAGAAGCTTTTTGGAGGAGAAGCGAAATGTCTTCAAAGAAAAATCAGAAAGTACAGTTGCCTCTTGAAAAAAAGCACCTTTGGGACAACCATGATCTGGATGACTGAGAATCTCCATAGATATCCACAGAATTATAAAAAATTGAAGCTACCAGCAGCTTCCTAATTAGGAAAAAAAGTTACTTGAACAAAAATAAGTTTTAATAGCTTCCATTAACTCAGATAGGCAGGAGGAAAAATCCTTTAAACCCAGAAACTTACAAAGAAGAGCTTTTACTTTTATGCATTACAGTAGATAAATGTATTGTATACAGATGGCTTCCTGCTTACCTGCTATAAATTAATGAAATCTTTCCATTGTAGTCATGAGTCTTCTGCTAAGAAGCCAATTCTTAAACAAAGGCTACGTATCTGGAGACAGAGTTTTACCCTGCCAAGGCTAATAATATTTTTAAATTAAATTCAACTCTTCAACTATCTTCAAGATTAACCTCATGCAGGACTATAGTCAAAGCATAAGTGACGTAACAATTTAGTTAAGTGTTGTGGAGTTGGACCTGTCTCCTAGTGTGTGGGTGAAGAGTTATAGCTCTTATAATAAACAGCAGTTGCAGCTTGAATGGATAAACGCCTAGAGCCTAAACAAGTAAACAACTTGGAAAACTTGAAAGTGCCTTAACAACATCAACCCCTTGGGTCATGTGACCAGGAAGGAGAATTGAAGAATGGAGGAATCTTCTCTAGAGTTTTGATCTGCTTCTAAATTGTCTCTCCTAAAAGGATACATTAGGGTATATTTTCTCCCTCTGCAGTACCCTTATCCAGATCCAACCAATTTTTAGATGTAGTTATTCTTTCTCCCTTTTTCCCTTATTCTTTTTAGAGGCAGATAACCTATGTCTTGAATCCCTTATTCTTAATCTTTTTTTCAATATTCAAGTGACTGAGAAGACTAAAAAAGGATATTAAGAGCTCTTCCAGATCTGCTTTTTGGCAAGGATATATGAAATCCCACCATGCCCAGTTCACCTTAGTTTTGTCTATTCAGCAACTTATAACAGGAAATAGTTAAAGAACTGCACGCCATTTTTAAAAAAGCCTTTCTTCTGGTTTCTATTAGTCTGTCCTCCGTTTATTGCTTGAAACAAATGAGGCAAGAAAAATTGGAGCAAGGGCTTATTGTCTATCTGGATTTTCAAGTGTTAAGAACACTTTATCCAATTAACTAACCATAAGAATTTTTAAGCCTTCAGGGTCCAACACCACAGAAGGTAATATCTGTATAGCTCCTAACTTATAGATTGGATAACTACTTTTTTTGAAAGCAATTAATAGAAGTAGGGTCAATATGAATCATTTATTTACACACACACACTTTATTTTTATAAATAACTCAAAACAACGAACACATTCCTTCCTCCTATTTCCCACACAACAACTACCCACTGAGATGGGTTGGGCTAAAACACAATAACTGGTCCAAGGTCATCCATCTGCCTTTCATGCCTAAAGTGGGAAAACAACTCAGTTTCTAACATGGTGCCTTAACTATATACACAATGTAATTACTGTGATATTTCACTGTCTCTTCTGAACAGTTTTTACTGCTGATGTGTGTTGAGAATTGTTAGTTAATATTATAAAGTGAGAAGTTTTCAGTTACTACTGAAAAGTAGTACTTTGGGTACTACTTGGGTACTATTTGGGTAGTACTTTTGATGCTACTTTTGCCACAATTTCTGGCAAACCCCCCCCCCCCCATTAGCACCAAGTAGATACTGGCCTAGATTACAACTCAGTTGTAAAATTTATTCTAGTAACTCTTGGATTCTTAGTTAGTTAGTTAGTTGGTTAGTTAGTTAGTTAGTCAATCGCTTACAAGGATAAACATAGTTGTGAATACATGAAATGAATACATATAAGAAAAATCAAAGAAACAATAGGACAGGGACGGTAGGCACGTTGGTGTGCTTATGCACGCCCCCTACAGACTTCTTAGGAAAGGGGTGAGGTCAATAATAGACAGTCTAAGGTTAAAGTTTTTGGGGTTTGGGGAAGAAACCACAGAGTCAGGTAGAGTATTCCAGACATTGACCACTCTGTTGCTGAAGTCGTATTTCCTGCAATCAAGTTTGATGCCATTAACCTTGAGTTTGTATCTGTTGTGTGCTCTTGTATTGTTATGTTTGAAGCTGAAGTATTCATTGACCGGAAGGAGATTGCAATGTATGATTTTATATACTACATTTTGATTATAAAACTCCATTCATGATTCTTCTTTTTACATATTTAGGAGAGCAGCATTAGTTTACAGTATCCCAAAATCAAAGATCTATAAGTATCTTTTCAGATTAATATGCTATAGATGCTTTCTCCTTTTACATGTGTATGTCTGTAGAACTATTTCCCAACAATTTCTTTTTTTTTAATCACATAAATTACCAGAGGGGGGAAATCAAATCAATCAGCCTGGCTGCCCTTCAACCCCATTGACCACAACAATAATAAACCAAACATAATTTTACCTCAGCAGGTGGCAGCACAGGTTTGCTCCGTCTGGTTTACTCATAGCTCAAGCATGGTTGGGCATGATGGGAGAGTATCAGGAAAAACAAGGGCTATACTATAGGCTAATCTAGGAAGTCAAAAAACAAAAACAAAACCATATTTCCATCCCGAAAAGCCACAGCAAGCTGCATGGAAAGACCATGCATGTGTCACATGTTTGCCCCTGTCCTTGAAATATATGTTTATTAGATTCTTACCCGCCTTTATCAAATAAAGAAGTCACATCATTAGTATAATCTCAAAGATTATAAAGGAGATACAGAGCGTTTCGTTTTAGAAGGTGTAGATTTATCTTTTCCATACGTTGACTGCAAGCCCAATACATATACAAATACATATTCATTACAGCCAAATACAAATACAGCAGGTTTCTATCAAGGCAACCCAAAAATGAAGGCAGACGCGGACTCTCCCGGGCTAACCCCACAACCTTTCTCAAAATCCCAATATATGAAACCCTCTCCTTCCCAGATCAGCCTCATCCAGATCTACTCACTTCTGCCGGG
The DNA here is from genome assembly GCA_009733165.1 of Naja naja. Classification (NCBI taxonomy): domain Eukaryota; kingdom Metazoa; phylum Chordata; class Lepidosauria; order Squamata; family Elapidae; genus Naja; species Naja naja. Next base: position 143,513,431 of record CM019148.1, read on the forward strand.
CGTCTCTAGTTGGAAAAGCTCTTCTTGACTTAAAAGCCACGCGCTCACCCACGCGAGAAAAGGCACGCGGTCACATCCCCACCGAAACCCTTCGCCTGGGCAAGACAGAGCCTACTGCTGCTACTGCTGCTCACCTGAAGCAGGTGCATTGGGAGGGGAATAGCTGACTTCCCGAGTGCCTGATTTTTAGAGGAGAGGGGGAAACGACCGAAGGAAACCGCGCCGGTTGATGGACATTTTGCCAATATCTTGGGCTCCTGGTTTGAAATTCTACGTATTCTCTGTCCAAAGAGGCCACAAATGTCCCTGGTCCTGACATTTTAAATTAACATGCAGGCAATGGATGAAGACAGACCTTGCCGCTGCCGTAAAGCGGCGAAAGGAGGTTTTACGTCACTTGGAGAACGGCTTTGTCCGCTTTTCCTTCGCTCGTTGCCTTCGGGGGTTTTGAGCTATCATGGCGGCGGAGCAAGCGAAGTCTGTTTTATTCGTATGTCTGGGTGAGTGGCGGGTTGGTTTTTTTTAGGGAGAGGTGAGGTGGTTGGCAAAAAAAGGGGGAGCAAATTAGCTACTGGTCTTTCCCTTTATACAGGGGATACAGGGACCAGTAAAGAGACGAGATAGGAAAGATTAGAAATTAAATGAATTTTAATTTACTGCTTTCCCTCTTTCTCCCGCTGTTCCCAAGAATGACAGATAAGGACTATTATTTTCAATTGCACATATTCCTTCTCATCTCTCATCTTTGCGCTCCCTCTTTGCATTTTGCCTGAGTTCTTTTGCCTGAGTCTCTGGCATCGGCATTTATACATTTATACTACAGCAGCAGAAGGGAGGGCTGCTCTTTTACCCTAAAACTCAGTTTACCGGCCCTCTGATTCACAAAGATATATAACTGTAACGGCGGGAGGATAAACTGTTTATTTTGGCGAGCGTGCATCATTTCTGCAGAGGGCAGACTTTCACTAAGGCACTATGGCATGTACTGGAGGACCCGAGTCATTCATTAATTGAAACAAGTGACTTGGATTTTAAAAAAAAAACAGCAAATAGGATTTAATTCATAATATAAACAATTCTCTAAAAGATCAACTCTATTTCTTGTTTGGGTTTGTACCAATGGGGCTCCTGTCATTCACAAATGAGGCAGTGAAACTTGGGACAGCTGTAAATAGGAATTCTTAAAGAAGATAGGCCAATCGGTCCTTTAAAAAAAAAATTAAATGCCTAATATGTACTGCCTAAAAGCACTTTTACTTACGCCTACAGATATGATTACTTTTATAACAGATATATATATATAACTGCTACAAAAAGAAACCTTAATATGCAGATTGATTGACAGAATAAAGCAGTGGTGGCTAACCTTTTTGGACTCTCGTGCCAAAAATTGTGCATGTGCTTGCATGCTCACACTTGCGTGCCAGCACCCAGAAGGCAATGTGCATGCCCCCTACACATGCGCGCACAATCCCCACCCACCCACTTGCCCCCTTACCTGCACTGCGCCTCACAGCTGATTTTTGGGCGGTTTGAGGCCTTCTTCAGCCTCCCAGAGGCTTCTGCAGGCTTTTCAAACTGAAAACTAGGCCTGTTTCATCACTTCCGGTATTTCTGGAAAAACAGGAAATGATAAAACGGGCCTAGTTTTCGGTCTGAAAAGCCTGCAGAAGCCTTCTTCACACCCCTGGAGGCTGAAAAAGGCCTCAAACCCACTGAAAATCAGCTGTGAGGCACGCGCGTGCTCAGTGAGGTAAGTTTGCCTTCAGCTCATGTGCTGGCACAAATGGCTCTGCGTGTCACCTGTGGCACGTGTGCCATAGGTTCACTATCACGGGAATAAAGGTTCCTCAGTCAATATTAACACTTTTAACTGATTCTTGGTAATACTAGCAATCATTGGTAGATGTTAGTTTAATCACCTTTACAAATGCCTCTTTTAAGTGTCTTAAAATATAACTTCGCATGCATGGAAAAGTGAAGCAGAGTGGGCAGACATCTGCATTCTGATAATTCTTTAATCCACAACTCAGACTAATGAACATGTGGAGGGGGTCATTGGAAGCAAGTGATAAAATGTGCTATGATATCCTTCAAATGCTATGACATACATATTTGAATCAGATGCTGGGACCCAAGTATCACAGTATTTACATGGTGATCTTACCATATACAGTATGTGTCAGTATTTTGACATGATTGTGGTTTGCTATAGCTACCACTACTCAGAATTACTTACTGGGACTTTATTACTATAAATTTGTGATTGTTAGAGTGCAGTTCCGCACTGAAAGAATTTACTAGTGACCATTTCAGTTGCCATTGTGTTGCTTGAAATATTTACCTTTACTGTGAAGACTTTATTAAAATGTTCTCTATTCAATTTGTCTTGTTGGTACACCATGGTTTTGGTGATCTGTTACTGTAATCTGCAGAAAATTAGACACAGTTATAATCCTATGCATAGTTACACCAAGGTTGATCATGTTAAATTCAATAACATTTATTATCAGAATAATTGTAGAAGTTAAGGCCCAAATTTCTGTTACCTCATCATGGCAGGAGAGTCATGACTCATTTAATTTCTGATAATTGCATTAAAGATCATGCAAATAATTTTCTATATAGTCTGTTTAACTTTTCTTTGAATATTTACAGAATAGAAAATAAGTTAATGCAATGGTTTGGTTTATATTACGTGTAATCATAACTTATTGAATAAGCCCCAGTGGTTTATTAGACACACTAAGTAATAACATTTAGCAAGCCAAATATGAGCTTGAATAATTTGTCATAAAACCAGCAAATGACTTACAAAGTGCTGTGTGATCCCAGTAAGTGAATTAAATTTGATCGGCATCTTTTTAGTTGCAGCTATTCTCTACTAAATACAACCAGATCTACTAACTAATTTTAAAAGTACTGTCCTAGTAATTTTATAAACACAGAAAACAGATATTGTAGGACAGAATACAGTATAGGACACCATTCCATACTTTGTTGAAGCACCTTTGGCAGCAATTATAACCTTGAATCTTTGGGTATGATGTGACAAGCTTTGCACACCTGGAATGGGGGATATTCTGCCATTCTTCCTTGCAAATCCTCTCAAACTCAGGGCACTGTTCTTCGGTGGCTCTCCTACCTCACAGGGCGGTCGCAATTGGTGTTGGCAGGGGGGCAGAGATCGGCCTCAAGGGCGCTCACTTGTGGGGTCCCTCAGGGGTCGGTCCTCTCTCCCCTCTTATTTAACATCTACATGAAACCGCTGGGTGAGATCATCCGTGGTTTTGGGGTGAGGTATCATCAATATGCGGATGATACACAACTGTATATCTCCACCCCAAACCAGATCAGTGATGCCGTCTCCGTGATGACTCACTGTCTGGATGCGGTACAAATCTGGATGGACGGCAACATGCTTCGACTCAACCCGCCAAGACTGAGTGGTTGTACATACCGGCATCCCGGTCCAGCTTAGAATGTCCATCGCTGACCATAGGGGAGTGGTGTTGCCCCTGTGGATAGGGCAAGGAACCTGGGGTCCTCCTGGATGCACGGCTCCGGTTGGAGGAGCAGGTGGGAGCTGTCGCCAGGGGCCTTTGCCCAGGTCCGCTGGTTCGCCAGCTTCACCTGTTCCTGGACCGGGATGCCCTGCACAGTCACTCATGCCCTTGTTACTGCGACTCGACTACTGCAACGATCTCTATCTAGGACTGCCCTTGCATACCATCCGAGACTGCAGCTGGTGCAAAATGCAGGCGCTGGCGATGAAGGGAGTTTCCGTTCTCCCATGTTAGCCCCTCCTGCGCTGCCTGTATTGGTTGCGGTTGCCCTCGGGTGAGATTCAAGGTTTTAACTTTAACATACAAAGTCCTACATGACATGGGTCCTTATTACTTAAGGGAGCAACTGCTGCCGACATCGAATACTAACCGCCCTGTAGAAGTCACAGACAGGGACTCCTTGTCCCATCAGCCGGACAATGCCGCTGGCGGTCCCCGACGACGTGCCTACTCTGTCATGGTCCCTGAACTCTGGAACCAACTTCCCTGGGGCTCCGCTTGGCCCCGACCTCCGCACCTTCCGCCATGACCTGAAGACCTGGTTATTTGACCAATCCGGGCTGTGACCCATGGGTGGGGTGGTTTTAGATTTTGGTGGATTTTAAGTTTTGTATTAATTGGGACCATTAGTTTAATTCTTTTTTAAGTATTTATTGTGCTTGTTTATTGTAAGCCGCCCCGAGTCTTCGGAGATGGGGCGGCATATAAGTCCCATTAATAAACAAATAAATAAATAAATAGATGGCGACCTCCAGAGATGGTCAATAGGGTTCAAGTCAGGGTCTGGCTGGGCCATTCTAGGACATTCACAGACTTGTCCCTAAGCTACTCCCGTGTTGTCTTGGCTATGTGCTTAGGAATGTTGTAATGTTGGAAAATGAACCTTCAGCCCACTCTGAAGTCCTGAGTGCTGTGGAACAGGTTTTCATTGAGGATATCCCTGTACGTTGCTCCATTCAGCTTTCCCTCAACCTTGACCAGTCTCCGAGTCCCTGCTACTGAAAAATACCCCCAACAGCATGATGCTGCCATCACCATGCTTCACTGTTGGGATGATATTGGGCAGGTGATGAGCAGTGCCTGGTTTCCTCCAGACAAAACATTTAGAATTGAAGCCAAACAGTTCAATCGTGGTTTCATCAGACCAGAGAATCTTGTTCCTCATAGTCTGAGAGTCCTTCATATGTTTTTTTTTTGAAAATTCCCAAGTTGGCTTTCATGTGTTTTGCACTTAGGAGAGACTTCTGTCTAGCCACTCTGCTGCAAAGCCCAGATCAGTGGAGGACTGCAGTGGTGCTTGTGCTTCTGGAACTCTGTCTCATCTCCACACAGGATCTCTGGTGCTCAGTCACAGTGACCAGTGGGTTCTTGATCACCTCTCTTACTAAGACCCTTCTCCCCAGTTGCTCACTTTGACAGGGCAACCAGCTCTTGGAAGAGTCCTGGTTGTGCCAAACTTTTCCATTTGAGAATTATGGAGGCCACTGTGCTCTTAGGAGCCTTCAGTGCAGCAGAAATTTTATTGTAGCCTTCCCCAGATCTGTGCCTTGCAATAATCCTGTCTCTGAGCTCCGCGCGGAATTCCTTTGACCTCATGGCTTTTGCTCTGCTATAGTATACATTGTCAGCTGTGAGGCCAAATCATGTTCAATCAATTTAATTTGCCAAAGGTGGACTCCACTCAAGAGGTAGAAACATGTCAGCAACTATCAAGAGAAATGGGAAGCACAGGAGCTAAATTTCAAATGTTGTTACAAAAGGTGTGAATCGGGTGGGATGCTACCGGTTCTGCCCGGTTCTATAGAACCGGTAGCTCTGAAGAGCAGCAGACACCGAACCAGTTCTGTGTCTGCTGCTGTTTGGCCCACCCCGCCCGCCTGGGCTCTTACTTGTCCTTTATTTCTTGGTTTTTCAACCTCAGCTGCTTTGTGCAGCACAGCTGAGGTTGAAAAAGCAGGAAAAAAGAGGCCTTCCAAACGCCGCGCACCTGTGTGCAGCGCTTTTCAGCTGTCCGGGCGGCACAGCTAAAGGTGCTTTTACACGCAGCGTAGTCACCGAACCAGTAACACCAGCTGAATCCTACCACTGGTGTGAATACTTATGCCAATGTGATGTTTCAGCTTTTTCTTTTTAATAAATTTAGAGACATTTCTAGAATTCTGTTTTCACTTTGTCATTATGGGATACTAAGTGTAGATTAATGAGGAAAAAAATGAATTTCAGGAAGCTTAGAACCAGGCTGCAGCAATTTTGTCAACAAAATTGACAAAAGTGAAGGAGATCTGAATATTTTCTGAATGCACTATATAAATTAATTAAATATTAAAAGGAGATACAAGTTTGCCTTTTCTTCTTTCTTATACCTGCCTACATATGTCTCATGACTACGTTTTTTTTTCAAAATATTGAAATTGTATTTTAGAATCATTGGACTGAATCTTTATTTCTACAGGAAATATTTGCCGATCTCCCATAGCTGAAGCTGTTTTTAGAAAACTTGTAACTGAAGAAAACCTTGAAAACAAGGTAAGCTTCATTTTAATTACTCAAGCCATTTTTCCACTAGCATTATGTAAATAAATTGCTTTGTTTTTCTGTAGTGGAGGATAGACAGTGCAGCAACTTCTACATATGAAATAGGAAATTCTCCAGATTATCGAGGCCAGAATTGCATGAGAAAACATGGCATAACTATGAATCATATTGCCAGGCAGGTACTGTACCTATATTCTTTTAAAATGTGTGTCTGCCTATGTTCTTATTGTTTGCAGTGGAATATAGACAGTGGTGCTGTTTCTGACTGGAATGTGGGACGCTATCCAGATCCAAGGGCTTTAAACTGCCTGAGAAATCATGAAATTGAAACAGCTCATAAAGCACGACAGGTAGAAAGAAGTGTCTGTGTGTGTACATGGATGCATGTGTTTTCAGAAAACATGGGCATACCTGCATGCCACAACTGTTTTGTGTTCTGTGCAAAGATGGATAAAGCATTATTTATTGAATAATCAGTGCAACATTTTTGTAAAAATGAAGCTGTAGATACTGATAACACTGTAACCTGATCCACTTCTGAATGTGGGATTTGCTACAGATCGTTACTGGGAATGTCATTGGCCATTGGCCATTTCCTCAGCTTAGGCATTTGGGCATGACTTTGTTGGGTTTACACATGCTGAATAAGATGGCATCCAGGGCAGATTAAAAGTTAATGATTTTTAAAAATTGAATTTTAAAATTTTAAATGGGATTTTTTTAATCTCAGATTTTAAATTGTATAAAATATATAATCATGAATATTGTATTATATTCTACTTTATACAAAGTACTTTATACAGATAATTCTCAACTTAGGATGATGCTATATGAAAGGACAGTTGCATGAACAAAATTTGGGCACAGGAGCTTGCCTACAGTTAGGATCATAGGACCTCTGCAACTCCCCCATGATCTCCCCCACATCTCAGCTGCCTACCTAGTCAACTATTGAGCACAAATCTATTACAGCCAGGGAGGCCTTGGCTGGCTGTGGCATCCACAGCATGTGCAAAGCATCACAATTAATGTCACTTATTTTTCTTCAGCTGTTGATAAGCATGGCCAGCCTACCTGAGGCATAGCCTTCCTACTGAAGCTGCCTCACACAATCCTCCAAGAAGCATTAGTTAATACAGGCAGGGAGGCTGTTTTCATGGGGCCAGACAGCCCCATGGTTGCATGGCCCTCTGTGCTCCCACCCCCCAAGGCCACAGAGCCAAGTTTTGACCCCTTTGCGGAAGGCCAGGAGCATGGAGGTTGGCCTCTGTGGGCAAGGTGTTCCATAATGCAGGAGCACCGGCAGAGAAGGCTTTCTTCCTAGACCCCACCAGACTAAATTCTTTGACTTACGAGGGCTGTAGTATATCTCTCCTGCCTCATCAAGCAGGATGGCCTAATGTAATGGGGCAAAGCTGGTTCTATAGCAAACATAGTGTCATCACACAAATGGCTTTATTTGCATATTGGAAATCTATTGGACATGAAGTCCATTATATCAAAGTCCACTGAATTGAGATGTCACTGTAATTACCATTAAAGGAGGTTTTCAGTTAGTTTCTTTTCATAAAGATCTTGTAATTAGGAACTGTATTCAATCGTTTGTTGTGGATGCTTGGAGGACATTATTATATTTGTCAAAAGAACAATAGTTACAGTTATTATGTATTGTACTAGAATATTTATTTCTGAATGGCATTTTTGAGCAAACAACACAACATTGTTTCTTGTTAAAATAGCAATCAATTGCATTTTTAACTATTCATAAATCTTATTTTTTTCTTCTTTAGTTAAAAATTAAATATATCTTTTGAATTTTAGATTACAAAAGATGATTTCCTAACATTTGATTACATCCTTTGCATGGATGAAAGCAACTTACAGTAAGTGGTAAAAGCTGTGAATTTTGCTAATACATGCATATCCCAGCATACTCTTCACATCACTTAAAGGAAAACTTTGTGAAATTCAGTGTTCCTCCTTCTAAATAGACATGTGTAAGGTTATTTAAAATGTACAAACATTAGAATGGAACATGAAGGTGTGAAAAACAGGGGTCTTTCTTTTCATCTGAAGCACTGACATACAGTATCTCAGCAACCACTTTTGTCTGCTGTCTCTAATGTTGCCTTGCATCTTGTTGGGATAGCTCCAAGTGGTCCTCGGGGTTCCAGTTTTAAGTAGTAGCATTTTCCCCACGAAGCACGTTGCATAACAAGACAGTTTTACAGTGGGTTCAGTTTCACTGGCCCTTCTGCTGGAGTCACAGTGATGTGAAACCTAGCATCTATGAGCCGTGTTAGCTGTCGCAAGCATACTCTGTCCTGCCCTAATATTTGAGCAATGTCAGATATTTTAATTTGAACAGCAGGAAAGTCCAGTGTATTCACCCAGGCTCTCCCCTTTACCTATTAGTTCTCCAGGCAGAGAGGCCTTGATTAGTTCAAACTAAGTTGACCACTACTAGCTCCCTCTCTACCACTTCACACGGCACCTCCCTTCTGCCATGCCTGTCAGCAACAAGTGGTTTGGCACTCTGAGCTTTAAATCCACATCCAATAGAAGCCTCTGTGAATGCACGTGGCCAATGCCAGAGCAATGCACGTGGCCAGTGCCAGAGTGAATTTTAACAGATCATTAAATCCACCAGCCTAGCCACCTGTTAGAAGTCACTTCCTCCTCAGTCCCATTCCATATGAATGAGTGGTAAATGTCTTCCTCATAGCTGGTGATGCTTGATGGAACAGGAAGGAGACAAAGCTGGGGGAATGTCATGCACAGGGAAAAATAAGGTCATAGCCATTTGGCAGAGTTATGCCTGTGGTAGGATAGGTGCAGCAAATATTATGCTAGTTAAGTATGCTAGTTAAAGGACTGATGGACAGTACTTTAACTTGGCTGTGGGAAAACTCATAATACAGCTCCATTGCTTCATCTCCAGAACTTTGATTGCAATTCTGTATTTGACTGAGAGACTGACATCCCTTAATTGCAACTTCCCTGTACAATTCATACATTTCCCTTTGCTTTAGGATTTTGTCTTTTACATCAAGTCAAGGGCTGGATCACAAATTAATTAGGGCTTGCCTACTTTAAATGAGTCCTTCTGACAATTATCCTTTTTTAATAGTTGCAAGAAGTTAGCCATTTCCTACTGGCAGGTACCTGAAGCTACATTTTTACATGTGATTTTTCATCCCATTTTATTGGCTGAGAGTAAAACTGTAAGATATTTGTTGCTTTCTCCCTAATTTTTCTTCCAAAATGAATTATTAACACATTTCCATTTCTACTTGGCAAAATGCTTGAAAGCCATAGAAAATTCCTCACTGTGGATCTCATTGTGAATAGATGCCTTTGTTGTTAGAGCAGTCTATTACACCATTCTAAGAGCAAGTTTCTTTTATAAACAGCAATACTGATAAAAATATATGCTTTACTTCAAACTTGGCAAGTTTAAGACTTGTGGACTTCAACTCCCAGAATTCCTGAGCTAACATGACTGGAGGCGGAATTCTGGAAGTTGAAGTCCACAAGTCTTAAAGCTGTCAAGTTTGAAGATCTCTGCTTTACTTAATAATAATGAAAAGTTAATCTTTTTTAGTGACTTGAGAAGAAAATGCAATCAGATTAAAAATTGCAAAGCTCAAATTGAACTCCTTGGTAGTTATGATCCAGAGAAACAGCTTATTATTGAAGATCCATATTATGTAAGTATTTTCTCATTTAATCTATTTAATTATTGTTATTTGTAAGAAAAAATGTTTGTAATTTGGGATTCTGTATTTTCTCTCTCTTTTCTTTCCACTTCCAGGGAAATGATGAAGATTTTGAAACTGTTTATCAGCAATGTCTCAGATGCTGTAAAGAATTTTTGGAAAAACCTCATTGATGTGGCTGAATGTGAATAATTCTATGACATTAGTGCAAAATCTCAATTAACATTAAACTATGATAGTGTGCCTCTAAAATAGATTCATTTGTGCATTCTTAATTTTAATTTTTGTAGTATACCGAATGGGTATACAGTACATTATTTGAGAAGATGTTTTTTTTTCAAAATTAAATTGATGTTACCAAATATATGTTGAATGAATATTATGCTGGTCATCTATGTAAGAAAAAAAACCCTGTTGGTACTAAACTAAGTGAATAAATATGTGTTATTCTATATTCAGGTAGTCCTTGACTTGTGACCACAATTGACCCTGGAAATTAAGTTGTTAACTAAGTTCTTCAGTTGTTGTGGTTATTAAGCAGATCATCAGGTGACCTGACTCAACCTTAAAACCATCTTGGCTTTCCCAGGCATGGTTGTTAAGCGACCATGCTGGTTGTTAAGCAGGATACAGGATGCCTCGGGAGGTGGGGAGGTTTCTGGGGGGTGCTCGGCACAGGCCACATGCAAGTTGTGGGGGTGCTGTGGTATGGCACAGATGGAGGGAGGCCAGGGAAAGAAGCTGTAGTTGGCCCTGCAGTGCAGCGAAACAGTGCGAAAGACAGTTCTCAGAAAGAACAAAACACCTGGGAAGTTTCCACAGTGAGGGATAAAGCAGCCCTCCCATCATGAACGCTGAATGCCTGGGAAACTCCAACCTAACTACCCACACTGTCCTGCCAACTGACCTTCACCAGCCTAGCCCTGTATGAAAAATGCTAAAGGCAGCAGCTCAGCAGCAGTGTCTTAAAATGCTCCTTTTCCCATGCTCCTGGGCAGGGCTGAAACTCTGGTTGGTGGGGGGGGAAAGAGCTTGCCACACTTGCCCCAGCTCTGTGAGAGAGCACAATTTTCAAAGCACCCTCGATCCTAAAAGCAAACGTTTCGGCTGGCTTTAGCATTTCCCATTTCCTCTTCAAAGAGTCGGACAGGGCATGCCTCGTAAGGTTAATAGTTTTAAAGAAGTTTCCAGTTGACTTTCCTGGGTTAAAACCATTGAGCACACATTCCTAGAGGTGATCAGCTTCAGTGGAAATAGCAGCTTGGGATGAGGGGGAACGCTTCACACCCTTGAAGTCTCCTGGGCATTTGGAACTTTTGATGGGTCAGCTGCTTTGTGTTGCACTGTGGAAGTTTTCAGGGTGTTCAGCCCTGGGGAGGGCTGGCTGCTTCGTCTTGCACCATTTGACTTCCCTGGCATTTAAGATCATAAATGGGTGCAGGAGACAGATAGGCAAGGGGAAGAAATGTGAATATTTGATTGTGTGACTGCAGGGAGGCTGCGGGAACTCTTAACGGTCATAAGTTGAAGCGGTTGTAAGTTGAAGTCCGCCTGTATATAGATATACAACAGTTCATTTAGTGACCATTCGAAAGTGACTTATAACCGTTTTTCACATGTATGACCTTGCAGCATCCCTATGGTCACGTGATCAAAATTCAGAAGCTTGGCAACTGCAGTGATTCATTTAACAACTTGAGTAAGGTTGTAAAATGGGGTAAAACTTAATGGCCGTCTCTTCAACATAAATTTTAGGCTCAATTGTGGTCATAAGTCGAGGACTAAGCTGTATTGAGAATACATAAAAATTCTTAGATGTGTAATTATGGCACACAGGTCTGTTTCTTGTTGCTATTATTAACTGGTGTTGTAAACATTTTTCTTTTCACATCAAAACTTTATAAATACTTCCCTGTACATTTTTATTTGTCCAATTGTGAGATGTCTGAAAACTACTATATTTTGATATCCTTTCATCATTATATGTTATACAAAATGTAGATGTTGAGGTAAGCCAGAAGAAAAAGAAAGATTTTATGATATTCAGCCATATAGAATGCTGTGATGCAAATGTTTGCAGTTCTGCATTAGTACTGAGAAAAGAATTCCCTGGTGGTATAATCTTTTTTTAAGGAATACAAATTGAAGTAAATAACTGCTTATTTATTTTTAAACTTAAAAGAAAATAGTGTTAAAGGCTATTGACGCGATGTTTGAAAAAAAACTACTATAGCATTCTGAGTAAGATAATAATAGATTATGTGTTTCAAGTTCTGTTCAGTCCCTTACAGCTCCAGCACTGATCGAAATAGAGTAGACTATGTAAGGGTAAACTTCCTTCATTTCCATAATATGAAAAAACTACAAAATTTCTGTTAGGAAATTATAACATTCTTGTTCATTACACAAATGTAACCTTATGGCACCTGGTATGTATTTTGTGAAAGGCATAAAATGATTGAGGGAAGGATTTAAAAGCCTAGAGAGTTTGTAGTTTTCCAGTGGAAATAAAACCACAACCTTCCCCTCACATTTCATGCCTGTTTTTACTGTTCTTCCTTATGACATCATTGATTTTTTTCTTTTCTTCACCTGCTCCCTCCTACTTTTGAAACAACATTGTTTATGGATGCTTCAAGATTAAGCCAAAGAGAAGTTGTTAGACAGAAGCAGGCAGTGAAGTCCATAGTAAGCTGGCAAAGATCTACTTATTAAAAAAGCCCATGCTGAAGGATGTTGACATAAACCAATGATTCTATGTAAACATTGTATGAGTCATTGCTACTGATTATTGTCAGTACATGCAGTGTAATATTGTGTGTTTAATTGTTTAAAAGATAACAGAGGGTTGTATGCAATTGTTTGCCAAAACTTTCATCTTCTACTCAGAGTATATTTTGTCTGCATTTTGCAATTATTCAGTGTTGCCATAATCCCTTTTTAGCCAAGAGTCCTTATAAACACTGCATGGGGAAGTACAAGCCAGCACTATTTTGTTCCCTTCTCTTTTAGAGTTAGTTTTTGTGTGTCTTCAAGTCTTCCCAAAAGAGGAAACCTCGTAGTGGACTTTGCTGCTTCTTCGTGTTACCTTCTGGATTTGTCATTTTTAAGCAGCCATAATTTCTATTAATAAGATGCTTTGCTCAACTTCAGTTAAAACAGACTCTGGGGACCTGTTTTGCTTTCATGAATATTAGCTTTTATTTCAAGCAAATTTACAGCCATCATAATTAGTATGTGCAAGACCAAATAAAATAGTGAAAAAGCTATTTTACTTCTTGTAAAATTTTCATTTTACAATCTAGCTATGGTAGAACTTTATAAATGTATTTTTTAAATTATGCAAAGAGATGATATATGAAGCCTGTTCCTGATCATTTACAAAGTTTCTTTCTGTGATAACTCTTGATTTACCACTTAAAAATAAGACTCTATATTCTTATATCACATATTAAGGATATTAAAAGTGAATGTTTTGTATACTATCCTTAACTGGACTTTTTGATAGCAAAATATATTGTTAGCAAGGAACAATATATTTGAACAAGGTTTATTTTATGTAAGTTAATTGACCACAAAGGGATTTTTTCAGAAAATTTGACATCTATGTTTCATAGCCAACAAGTTTTGGTAGAATTCTTTTTTAACTTAGAATGATTTGATCATAACCATTTTTATTACAATTAACGATTGGAAAATTTTTTGATGGTATTAATGATTATTGCAGGCAAACTCCTCACTTTTGATATATTTAAACAAACATGAGACTCTACTCAAATATCTTTAAATACTAATGTCTCCTCTGAACAGACTTAGAAAGTTACATTTTTCCCAGGTCTTTGGTATTTTTTAAGCTGTCTCAATTTGTGGATAATTGATGCCAGCACTGAGTGTTTATACACACAGAAAATACCTATTGATTTAACTTGGAAAACATTAAGGCTATTTTAAAAAAGCTTTAATCAGTTATAATTTTGCCTGAATCTTCTGTGTGTTTTTAAGGGGCAGAAGATCTAAATAATTAGAAATGCTGATAAAATGTTTATAGTTAATTAAAAATAAACTGATTCCAGTTGTGAAAAGCATACAGAAGCTATGTTTGTAGTCTGATGTAGTCTTGTCCAAAATAAGACTGTTAAATTCTTCTTTTTTAATCATGTAGTTTTCAAGGATGCTGTAGGAATAACATACCTTGAGCTCAGTAAAGCATTTAACCAAGAACCGTTATGGATTGTAATACCTATTAATTGACCCCACAGTGGACCCATGGTGGGTTTAAATGAATAGTAATATCTCATCAAATTGGAGAGAGATCTTGTTATTACATTTTTTGTTAGAATATTGAGCACATAAAAATAAAATTCTGACTACTTCCATTCCAAAATAGATAACATTGCTTTCAAATTACACAGAATCTTGTAATTGGAAGACAGTGTTTTGGCCATTGATTCCAAATTCTTGCTCAGTTCATGTATCTAAGGTTGGCCAAAACACTCTTCCAATTCCAAGATTCTGTGTAGCTTGAAAGTGGTGTTATCTATTTTGGAATGGAAATAGGTGAAGCAAATTTAGATTTAACTGGTCTTATTAACTGGTAGGATGAGAAGGACGAAAGGATGATGTGAGTTGGCAATAGCGTTTCACTCTGAAAGAGCTATATGGCCTGTGGTAACTGACTACCCTCACTTTGCAGTGTCAAATTACGTTAAAATTAATTCTTACTAGAACTATTTAAATGCATAGTCCTTATTATCAACCATCAAGTATTGACAAGTATTGCTAGAATGGTATTATTGAGATCAGTTAGTACCCTTCAGATTTATTCATTTGTAAACTTTGAAATCCATCTAGAATATACACTGGGTAAGTATTATGTGAATAGTAGTCCAACATATGTGGAAGGCCTCAGATTGCATATCTCTACTTACAAGCATAATTTCTTCCAAACTTTAATATGCAAGGAATAAACACAAAGAACCAGATTATATACAAAACATTTTATTACATATATTTGTGAATTTACAATATGTACATATTGCACATTTAGCTGGAATGTATATTTCTATTATACAAGAAAGAAGTGACTTCAGAGTGGGTACAGAATTCAACCTAAAACATGTTCATCCCTTGCCTATGGCATGCAGTCTAGTAGACCACCACTGTAACAGCTTTATGAAAAGTTTGTAATGTAACATTTTCAGTTGCATAAGCAAGAAAGATATCAAATAATTCTTCTTCCACAGGCAGGTTTCATTGACTGTGCTGTAATGTCTCTTAAGGTAAACATGTCTATACTTGAAAAGATGGTACTTGTTACTTTTTTGGCAGTACAACACAACTGTTGTAGAGCAACTTTAAAGCAGAAAACATGAACAAGTAATTAAACTTTTGGTAGTTTTTCACTAAAAAGGATGCATCTGTAAACAGTGATGATGGGATACAAAACACATTTTTTAAAGTTTTATGAGAAGTAGTCCATCAATTTCCAAAAATAAATCTCTGGTTCATAATGCCATATATTACAAAAATGCTAAGTTCAATTTCCCTGTCAGTTTCCAAGGCACTTCTCTTGGTTCTTTTATATATTTTTCCTTTGATAATAGTAGCATCTAAAATTTTAAAAAAAGCACAAAAGATTAAACTCTACTTTTCCTGATGTTTCACATTAATTTTGAATAAATCCTGTTAAATAATAATTCAGATTCTTTCCAGTTCCTATTGGAATGTGGGGATTGAGACAAATGAGAAATACCTTCCATAATATAAAAATCTAAGCTTGATAATCCATGTTGCAAAGTACAATAGAATATTCCCAGGTTCCATTTGACAATTTGCACCTCTGCTGTACAGTTTCTTTTTTGCAAACTTATTAATAACATTCTTTTTCACAAGGGTGATCCTGACTGGTATTCTGAAGGACAACATAGGCAACTTGAGCATTAGAAATAGAAGGAATGGTATTAAATTTCTTTTATATCAAATAATTGATTTAAAGAAAAAATAATTCAATGATTCTCTTTTGTGGGCATCCATAGTTCCTGGTGCTGCTGTACAATATTGCTGTATTGCTAAGCAGGTATAGTAATTCAAATACAAATTGCAGTTGAATAAACAAATACTTTTTAATGCTGTTTCTATGTGTAACAAAAGCAGCAACATTTACGTACTGCATTACAGAATATCATGAATGGTGTTGATGTGTAGCTGGCTTTTACACATATCTAATATTAAAAATGTCATATTGACAAAAAGATATCCAGTATAAATAGAAAGAAATAGCAGTTGATTTAATTCCTGAAAAATTAGCTATGCCCATTAGCAATAGCAATAGCACCTAGATTTATATATACCACTTTACAGTGTTTTACAGCCCTGTCTAAGGGTGTACAGAGTCAGCATATTGCCCCGAACAATTTGGGTCCTCATTTCACCCACCTCAGAAGGATGGAAGGCTGAGTCAACCTTGAGCCTAGTGACATTTGAACTGCCAAATTGCAGGCATCCAGCTATCAGCAGAAATAGCCTGCAATACTGCACTCTAACCTGTGCCACTGAGACTCGTAGTTTGAATTTTAAAAAATACACTCTACTAACTGCACACTACTATGAATAATTCAGTTGCCTGAGACTCCATACTGTTGCTTTCCAGTAGGGGGTATGTTTTTATTAATGGTAAATATTTTACTAAACAAAAGGGTTTGCATCGCTTTTTGAAACAAGCATATTTCAGTCCAAAAGATATTCTGCCAATGCTTATGAATCAGTCATTGCTATCCACATAGTGGCAACATGCAATTCTTCCTCTCAATAATCTTACCTTATCCTTCTGTGCACATTGGACTTACTGCCAACCGAGTAAGGAGCCTGGCGCATCTTTTATAATCTGGTGAGGGAAAAAGATAAATAGTGTGAAAAGTTCTTATGGGGAAGGTCGGTTATTATGTTTTTAAAGTGCAATTTGTATGAGGGAATACAAATGTAACTAATTCATCTTGAAGTACTGTATTGTAGATTTGAATTTGTGTGCTTGAGCTAATTTTAAACATGCTGCTTAGATTTTTAAGAATGGTATATAAGTTTGCCATCACATGAAGATTGATTTGGCATAGGTCACTGTTGAATGGATGGATATTTCATCAGACTAAGATGATGGATATTTACTAATATCCATGAAAAGACTTTCCATTTGCATGAGCAAAATCGGTTTGTATTTGTTTGCAGTGAACTATGTATAAATAGCCATGCCTATGAAGTAAATAAAATTTGTGGTTAATCATGGGGCAAGTTAATCAGCATCTAACTATCAATCTAATATGGAATAAGAGCTGCTAACAGGGTAGCAGCAAGAAAGAGGAAAGACCTCAGATGCTGAAAGCTTGTACTAAAGCAAGAATAGTGAAGATGGTCTAATACAGCAGCTCTCAATCTGGCATCTTAAAACACATGACTTGGTCCATCAAAAACCCATGTCCCATAATAAAACTACTATTTCAAAGGAAGGTTTGTATACGTTTAAAATTTCTGTTGCCATAAATATAGGAAGTTTTAAACATTTCACCAAATTGCCCTGTATCCCATTAAACAACACATTTATTTATTTGGCATATTTAGGAACTATTACTGTCTCTCATAGAGTGATTCTTAAATATTAAATTATGCAACATTGCTTGCACAACGTCAATCTTTAAATGAAGTATATTGATGCTCATTAGTTAAATAGTTCCAAAACATATTAGTGAAAACACTGAGAGCTAAAACAAGTAAGAGAAGCAATAGCAAAGCATGAAATTCATTTTCATCTCTTGAACTAATAGCATGTTTTTGTTAATGAGTAGTTCATACTATGTGCTTGTATCTATGCAGATTGATGCAGAAATGTGGATGCAATAATAAAGGAGAAAAAGAAATCTGTGTACAGTATTGAGGCTGCCACTTAGTTCTGTAATTCAGTTCCTCAAGCAACATTTAAGTTCACTCTAGCAATCAGGATTGGTTTTAAATCCTGTGAAAAGTAATCCTTAGTGGAAGAAAAGTTGCTATAGGGTAACATACTTTGCCCAGAATCTATGGTAGTTTTTCTAACATGTAATTAATTCCCAATTGCCAACTTATTTTAAAATATCAATTTTTGTTCAGTTGAAATAGTTTGAAAATAAGAAACAGATATACTTTGTTGAATTGCTGACTCTTTATTTGGGAGGCCTTTAATTTGGTCATTATAGTAAGGCTTAATATGATTCCTTGGTTTTGGCTTAGACTAGTTGAACAAACAAATGTTGGTTTTTCAGCTACTCTAATAACAGGTATTAACAGATTTGGTGCAATGCGTAAGAGATTTTGTGGTCAATTTGTGAATAGAGGGATAAATTCATAAGGAAAAGTTCATCTACCTGCAGAAATATTACCTCCTGTTTACACCTTGGCTTAGAAGAAAAAAATGTGCAGTTTATGCATTTATACAAGTTCAAAACCTATGTACTAAATGACTAAGTTCTAATGAAGTGTGTTTTTTTAAAGGTTTTCTTTTTCTGCTAGCATCTCTCTATTTCAAGGAAAAGAATATTGATATCTTGATTTTCCCTGATACAGTTGGCACAAATTTTGAATTTTATATCTAAGCAGGTATAAAGATCCCTTCAAGAAAAACTTGACGAGGAGTAACCAATCATTTTACTATCGTTGTCATCATCTCAAATGTATATATTTTGCCATTTAATAATGTAGAATTTGGATTGGAATTGTTTCCCAATAATACTTCATTTCTTTTACTGTCTTTTCAGAATATTTCATCATAGTATTGGTTGTTTATCATTTTCTTAGAAAATTATACTCTGAATAATTGCTGCTCTAGCAACCGTAATTCCAGGATTTTTCAGCAGTGTATTTGTGCTTTAAGCACAAAGCAAGTTTAATTTGTAAATTTCTGTTATCTGATCTGATAAGAAATTCAGTTTCTGTACTGAAATCCTAAAACAAAAAGAGTTGGCATATAATGGAAGAGCAGATTGGCTGCCTGCACAAATATGTTTTAAATGATTGTTTATGAAATCAGAAATTAGAACCATTAGATCTCCCTGAGGAATTGCAAGAGAGCACTGCTCTGTTTCATGGCTTTAACTCTACAAACTCTTGTATCATGTTAATTATACAGGGTGATTATTCTTTAAAAAGCTATATATATTAGTAATTCTGGTCTTGGGTGATAGAACTTACATGCAGGTATGGTACAATCTCTTGTATGGTGATAAAGTCTATGAAAGTGTTTAGTGCATTTTGGCCCAAAGTAAAGGTGACCTGGAAAAGAAGAAAATCAGCAGATTACATTTAATTGGTGCCATAAAAAAGGATTATAATTAAGGCAATAATTCAGATGTGAAATTTGGCTTACCTGTTAAATGGTTTAAAAATTTGTCTTTCATTCTTAGGTCTCTAGGAAATATTTCTGTTAAAAGAGAATAAAGACACTTCTTTAGAATAGTCAGTATTTATATTCTGGTTCTGTAATTTCCTGGAATGTACAATTCAAGGCAAAAGTAAAAAGTTGTCTGAAAGGGGAACGATGGTTTTAAAACAGGGCTATCAAACTCCCCTGGATGCTGTCATGCACTAGCCATGCCCACTCCTCGTTTAACAAAGTAGAAAAAAGTCGCAATACATCACATGATGCCACTGTGACGCCATGAGTTTGATACCCCTGTTTTAGAAGCAAAGTATAATCTTTCTCTCTTGTTTTCCATTTATACATTTGGAACAATCTTATATAATTAAGATATTCCCATGTAATAATAGCAAGATTTTGAGTAAATGTGACTACTGTTTGGCTTCAGTTATCTTGCTAAAAGTTATTGAAAATCAGCAAATTGTAATTATTTTGCTTATTTCTGTGCTTCATAAGAGACAATATTAGTGACTTAAATTGGTACAATTAAATAATAATAGAATTGTCTCAGAGAGATTGGAATAGGAAGATACTGTCATGCAATAGTTCTCTTTCCTAAAGGGTGTTTCTGGCACTAATGAGCCAGAGAAATACTGTCTCTGATTTTGAACAAGTATTCCCCCACACTGAGATGATCCACAATTTGAACATTGATAGCTCTGCTTAAGGCAGGGGTGTCAAACTTGCGACGACATGTTGTCATGTGACGTATTACAACTTTTTTCCCCTTCACTAAAACGGGAATGGGGGTAGCCAACATGTGATGCATCCGGCCCAAGGGCCGCGAGTTTGACACCCCTGGCTTAGGGGGACAAGTGGTTAATGTAGCAAAAAAAAAAGGCTTTTGCCCAGTTTCATCTTGGGCAACAATTATGACCTTTCCTGGATCAGTACTCCCTGCTCATTGATAATAGTTATCTATTACTTCCAATTTGGACTATTGTAATATTCTTTAAGTGGGGTTGCCTTGAAGAGCATCAAGAAGCTATAATTGCAGTGGCTGGAACAGTCATGAATGTATATTATATGTATATAGAATGCAGTGGCTTGGGCAATCCAGTGAAATCACTGTTCTGGTGATTTCTGCTTTGGGATTACAAACTAAAGGGATTCCTCTGATCCCTTCAAATTCTAATTTCTCTGTGCATCTCTATTCTTTGGCTTGATGCTGATTTGCTGGCAAAGGTGTCATGGACCTTCTAGTTGTTTTAGCTAAAGCTGCTCTGACATGAGAGGGAGAAAGGACTGTCAGCTTAAGTCTCCGCAGCTGTGGGTAATATCCTTAAAGTCCAAGATCATTCGTCTTAAATTATGCAACATTGTGTGCACAATGTCACCTTTTAAACAAAGTATATTGACACTAATTAGTTAAGTAGTTCCAGAGCACATCACTGAAAAAACTGAAAGCTAAAGTGAGTAATAGAAGCAATAGTAAAACTTGTAAATTTATTTTGTCTTGGCACTATATAGGATATTTTTTCTTAAAGAGCAGTTTTATATCATATGCTTCCATCCATGCAGCTTTATGCAGAAATGTGGATGCAAAATAAGGAATGAGAAAAAGAAATGTGTTTTACTAAATACTGTATTTAGGCTACCACTTCTTTCTGTAATTCAGTTCCTCAACCTCCTTATTCAGGATGGGGCATTGTCAGAGAAATAGACAGAAAATTATATTTTAAAAGAAATGAAACCATGTTGTTGAACAAAATATGGAGGCAAGTGGGAAATACATAAAACTTATTTTGTTACTGTTTGCTTTCTCATAGCTTATTCAATGGATGGGAATATAACTAGCTTATTGAAATCCTCTTTAGCTTCTCATGGCCATCTCTTTGATTTAGTGTCATATTTAGTATTGCTATTTACAATTTTGTCAGGATGACAATTGCATATGATCATTAATATTACCATCAATTAATGCATAAATGGCATTTCCCTTTGTGACTTTATCTGGCCCACTGGGGAGTTTAGCTATTTTTCAAAATTTAGCTTTTATTTATTTCTAAGTATAGTTCAACTCAGTTGAATTGATCCTATCATATTTTGATTTAATTCTGTCAAGTATAGCACTAAATGCTTAGATATTTCTCCCAAAAGTCTTGCAAGATGAAGGGAATTCTGAAAGGTAGTTCTGGCTAAGTGTCTTCAGAAAAATATTTTAGAAGTTGGCAAGTTTTCATTAGAACAGATAGTCTGCATCTATAGAGTCCAATTAAATCCTGCAAAATTACATGCTGAATTCAATCTGTTGCTTAAACAGATTTTGCAGTTGGCTTAAAAGTTGTATATTTAAAAAAAGAGTAAAATGTATGATAGATATACATCTCAAACTTTTGGTGAATTTATCCTTGTCATTTTATGGATAATATTATTGAAGTGGTTTGCCATTGCCTTAGCCAATAGTGCTAAGGTTTCTATCCACAGTTGAGTTTAGCCAAAGTGAGCTAAATGTTCATCAAATGATGAACAGATGTGTTCCATAAGCATTTTCAAATACATTTAACCAATTTTAGCTGAATGTATCTCTAGGATAAACTATTAAAAGCACCAAGCATGTTTCATCCATACATTTTTCTTTTTCATATAATGATTAAATTTCCTCACACAGAAGTAGAGGAATATACCTTAGCTTTAAATTAGAACTGCTCACTAATTTTGTTGGTGTTTGAGCTTCTAGTACTGTCCCACTGCTGCCCAGAATTTGCATGACAGTAAATATTTTTATTGTTATATTTGCTCAGCTTTTAAAAGGTCAGCTTTGTTCATTTAGTTGAAGTAGGACATTGTATGTGATAAGCTTTGGTGGCTCAGGCTGTTAATTGCCTGCACTTAAGTTCCAGCTGCCTACAACTGCTGTAGGCTCGAATCCCACCAGGCTCAAGGTTGACTCAGCCTTCCATCCTCTCAGGGTAGGTAAATTGAGGACCCAAGATTGTTGGGGGCAATTAGCTGACTTTGTAAAAATGCCGCTTAGTAATAAGCAGGCATATACAATGGAATGAAGGCTATTGCTGAGCACACTGGGTTGCATCCCAAAATTGTAAGTCAGCCTGAGTCTCTGGAGAAGGGCGGCATATAAATGTAATTTAAAAAAAAAAGTACCAGTGGTCAATATAAAATGATGGCTAGTTGTCACCAAATTGGAGAGGGGGGTCCCTAAGTACATATTATCTGGATTTTAAATCAGTGGCACTTGTGATGTCAGCTAACTTAAGCCAGACATAGGCCCTGGTCTTCAGAATTGTGCATAGTTATCTCTGTTTTTGATGGCTAGCAAAATCAAGATAAACAACACAAAATTATTTCAGTTGAAGTCAGCGTATTTGGTGTACAATTTAGATTAACTGAGTTATATTTTTTAATCAAAATATTCATACCTAGGCAGGTAAAATGCAGCACTAAGCAACGTTAATTAATTGATCCCTGATAGAACTTCTTCCAAAGAAATACAGCATGTATTTCACTAGGATGAAAATCACATTAAACGATAGCTAATAGATTATGATAGGTACAAACTGGTTTTCCCATAGCAAGATTGTACTTTTTGTTAATTGAAAGTTCTCTTTCCTCAACAATTACTAATACAAAATTAACTAAGAAAAACCTTTAAATCTTGAGATTTTGAGTTTTTTCCCAATGAAATATGTTTACAGTATTTTGAAGAAAAAACCTTTTGCATACGTGAGGAAACAAAAAGCTAAATCTATGTATCTAGTTTCTGGGGAGTCAAATATTTTTAAATAATGTTCCATATTTGCTGTTTTCTTTATACTTAAGATCAGACAATATTTTTAACATGAAATTTAGTTCATCAGTTCTGTTGAAACTTTAATAAAACATTTGTTTCACAGACCCCAAAGCACCAGCTTAAAAGTAAAATAATTTATAAACCTGCAGGGTTTAAACAGCCCTTTCTAAGCAGTTTATAGAATTGACATGTTGCCCCAACTATCTGGGTCCTCATTTTACCAGCCTTGGAAGGCTGAGTCAACCTTGAGCTTGGTGAGATTCAAACTGCCAAATTGCAGGCAGCCTGCAATACTGCATTCTAACCACTGTGCCACCATGGCTCAATTATAATTAATTGGGTTCACACAACATCCAAGACAAAAAGCAAGCAATCACACGTTGATTTTGTGCAATAAGTTACTGTACATATATTAAAAGGAAATATTTTTTGCTCCAATAGTACAAACTTTATATCAGTTACAAGATTCATTTTGAGGAGATGTCAAAATTAATGAGGCTTTAAAAAATTAAAATACTGACCACTGTGGCATATCACCTTGAACGAATAAAAGGGTATGTATCCCATTTTCTCACAACCCCAATTGTATAGGTGCTAATTGATGGGAGATGACTTCCTATCTTCTTTTATTTTTCCATTAATACCAGTGGAACTCTTAAGATGCTGAACTTAATATAGAATAAATAAACAGTAGAGAAGCAGAAAATCTGAGATAGCCTCAAAGATGGCTCAATCCAACAGGATTGGATTATTGCACAACTGCTTTTGATTCCAAGTAGACAGCAAGTGAAGCCCACTTAGAATAGGCATATGAAGAAATGGGAATTTTACAGGTGCATTTGCTACATGCATATATGACTGCACCTGCATAGTAGGAATGAAAATTTGAATTTTAAGAAATATTTTATAACACTATACACAGTGAATATGCCTGTAAGCAGCTCCAGCAGTCATTGGGAAATTCCCATTACTGTCACTATAATAAATAATCAACTGATAGTATATTAAACAGACTGATAATGATTGGATCTGTTTTTTTCTGACACTCGGTGAACTAGGGACTTTTAAACTTTTTAAACTTTTAATGCATTATAATTATACACCATGAGCCCAGAGCAGTTCCATAAAGAATAAACACAATTTTCAATAGAATAATAAAAATAAAGAAAAATAATAAATGAAAACGATTAAATGGCTAATTTTAAGAAAGGATTATAAAAGATGGGAGCAGTTATCCACTCATGCCTGGATGAAGAACTTATCTTCAACAGTCATCCAAAAAGACCTGAGCCTAGCTATATTTTCCATAATAATGAGCATTCACAAAGACTCTTCCTGTCCAAACCCAAAGGAGACCACAAGCAGAACCTCTCTTGCTGATCTTTAGTGCATGCACAGCAGTCTTGTAATCCTTTGATTCTTAAACTGCTCAGAACTTTATAAGTTAATTGAAACACTTGTGTGGTCCAAGAATTCACAGTCTGTGCAGCATTTTCAGGATCAATGTTATTTGATTCGATTTATCCATTCCACTTAGCAATTGAGCTGCTACATTCTAAATGTGATGGTGCCCAGTGGTAGCCCTTGATTGGATATATTCTGCTTGTCCCATCATGAGATTACTAGGGAATGGTTCACTGAGGCTAGGTTAAGTTAGACCAGATGCCCAAACAAACTTGGTCATAGAGTTTCTTTGAACTACCTGTTCTGTTAGTTGACAGAATCAGAGAGACCCCATTGTATGCATCTGTGGGAGTGTTGGCTCATCTAAAACAGGACACTCTTTTAACTCCCAGATCTGCAAATCACTCATCTACAACCATTATATTTGGTTCAGCTTATTGGACCTTGTCCAATTTATCACTGGCTCTAAGCCAAGAGTATGAACTTCAAATGATCACTAAAGCTCTATGTGGTCTAGTTCCATAGCCAAGAGCTGCAACACTAGTCTTTTCATGCCATACCATTTCCTAAAGATACAAAAATCTTTAGGAAATAGAAAATTAATAGCATCATGATAGGCCATTAAATATAAATTTTTAAAAAAAACTTTATTGTGAAGTAATACCAGTGAAACAACCACTTCACTTTAGCTGGCATTTTTTTTTAATTTAAAAGAACACAAGTGGTGTGATTCCCAAACTGATAATACAATCAAGAAAACCCAATCTGCTAAAAGCTTTTGCACAAATTTTGCTTTTCTGTTTCTGTCTTGTTCTCTTTCCATTCTCTTGTCTCTTTCCTCAAACATTCCTTCATTCGTGTCTTTCCTCAGCAGAGATACCTTACATGTTCACTGACTTTTCAATTCTTTGTCTAGCAAAGAAGCCCTCATAACAGGGCTCCAGACTCTCTCCACCACCAAAAGAGAGCTGGCTCCTTCCTCCTCATCTCTCTTGGGTACCCACAGTCTTCCATTGTTTCTTCTAAGGGCAAACCTTACTCCCCACTTTTTCTGCCCCCCCCAAAAAAAACCCTGATATCATCTCAGAAATAGCAATCTACTGAAGACAATCTTAGGAAAGAGTTTCCAGAAGGTTGTGCTACTCGATATGAGAGTTCTTGGGCCACCAAATATATAAACCAACTAAACAGGCTTGCTACTTTTGGAAGATCCACTGTGCTGATGAGACTTGCTGGGCCATTACTGCTACCACACCACCTCTGGAGCTCTCCCTATGACCCTGAGTGTACACGTACATGGGGTTCAGCACCCTAGCCTTGCTAAGCACATCTTTGATTCCAATAGAATATGGGCCATATAAAACAAACTAGACAGCTGCATATGATTCATGCCCTCCCCTGAGTATGTGATTCCCTCTCTAAGCAACTTACTAGTATCAGTGTGATCTACCCTGATTAAGTGGGTGAAAATTGATTTCAGAATTATCAACACAGTCTCGATAAATATCTGCCTGGGAACCTCAGTAGTTGTTGAACAATCAAAAAGAAATATCCCTCAGCTATTCTGATGGTGGCCCTGAAAACAGGACTAGGACCCTTGAAACAGTTGAGCTGACCTGAGCTGTTTTAGCAGTACTTTGTGATCACTGTTGTCGAAGGCTGCTGAGAGAGCCATAGTGTCACCCAAGAAATCCATGCTTGAAGTCAGCCAAATGATCTATATTTTCAACTTTTTTCAAGCACATTTGATGATCACCACCCTTTCTAGAACCTTGCTAAAGAAAAGTGGATTTATAGCTGAGTCATAATTCTAAATCTTAAGGTTGAAGGAATTACTTCCTCTACAAAAAGTCGTGTCTGGGCCCACCTTTTTTGAATCCTCTCTGCTAGATCTTTACAGTCAAAATGGACAGTGAAGGAGGCTTCTCAAGCTACGTATTCACTTCCTTAGCCAGCAATAATTAAAATTGCCCTTGAAATGGCAGCTCCCATATAATTCAACAGGTTCTATCATGACTGTAGTATCTAACATGGAGTCCATATGAGGAATCTTTCTTAAAATTGCTTCAAATCACCTATGAAACAGCTCATCTGCCACCCAAAAATCTTGGTTGTGTGGTACACTGAAGATGCAGTGCTGGTGGAGAAATAAAATGCACAGAAAGCACATCCTTGCAGTCTTTCTAAACTATCATAGTGAGAATTAAGCCACATATACTCTTAGAGTTAAGATTTCTTCATTGCCCAAAGGTCCATATTTGATGACTCCATTTTTAGAGACTATTCATGATGATAGACCAAACACTCATTTTATCTCCAGATGACATAACAAGGCCAGAAGTACAACAGAATTGCCAGATATTCATCTCTGAAGCTAGAGCATCTTAAATGAACCCATCCATAGCATTTTCAAATTGGAGTTGTGAGCTGGGACAATCCATTCATCTATGCAAAGGTCAGTCAGGTTATCTTTATAAAAAAGTTCATAGAATTCTTCAGGGACAACTGGCAGTGTGATGGCACATTTTTTTTAGTAAACTGGGGCGGGGTGGGAAAAGATCATATTAAACAGTATTTAATACAACACAATAGTCTTACCAACTTTCTGTTCCTCTGAGTAAGTTCCATAGTCAGGCACTTCCCTTTGAACAAGAGGTGGGTAGTCTTGCTTGTACTGCACTCCATTTTCTTCATCCTCTTCTAGATGGTATTTTTTCAGTTCTTGAATGATCTCCATTATCAGATTTAAGAAGTTTTGTCTTTCCTTCAGCCCCACACTAGATTCTGTTTTTTCTTTACAATGTCCCGCTGAAAGTATCAATGCCACCAGCCCAATCAACACTGAAGACCTTAGAAGTTTGCACATTGCACTTGTGGGGACAACCCAGGAAAAGAGAATATGTTTCCCACTTACTCCCTGAAAGAGAGAAAACGTTTGTTTTTTTAAATCAGAAAGAAGACATTAATTCAGGCCCATTAATTAAGGGCCTTGGTGGTGCAGGCTGCTAAATGCCTAGCTCTTAAGTTCCAGCTGCCTGCAATTATTGCAGGCTCGAATCCCACCAGGCTCAAGGTTGACTCAGCCTTCCATCCTCTCGGGGTAGGTAAATTGAGGACCCAAGATTGTTGGGGGCAATAAGCTGACTTTGTAAAAATGCTGCTTAGTAATAAGCAGGCATATACAATGGAATGAAGGCTATTGCTGAGCACATTGGGTTGTATCCCAAAAAATTG
Organism: Naja naja; assembly: GCA_009733165.1. NCBI lineage: Eukaryota > Metazoa > Chordata > Lepidosauria > Squamata > Elapidae > Naja > Naja naja. The sequence goes on from CM019148.1 coordinate 143,541,079, forward strand.
TAAGCCACCCTGAGTCTTCGGAGAAGGGTGGCATATAAATGTAATTTTAAAAAAAATCTAATAAAATATTTTTTCATTATACATACGGAACAAGCTACTTAGATTTGTTGCTGCTTTTTTATTTCAGTAAAATATTTTTTAGCTAGGAAGACAGTTGGACTTCTAGATGCATTCATGTAACAGTCTAACCTTGTCCTTCATATTCAAAAGTATCAAGAAATGCAGTGAAACAGGTAGAGAACATACCCTACAAAATCAGCTGGGCAAAGAAAAAATCTTAGAAAACAGCCAACTATAGCAAAGATAAAATTTCACCATTTCCTTGGGAGATCCTGAAATTCTGAACAACAAGCTTCAACAAGGAGTAACCAAAACTTGGGGGGCAGGGGGAGACAGAGAAATCTATACTAGTGTCACCTGACTCCAGTATATGGCTTCTAAGTCATAGGGAAATTTTTTAGACTATTCAGATTTGCTTGACTTGATCTTGTTTATTTATTAAAAACTTCATACAATTTTCTGCTGGTGCTTACAGAGACATTGATCAAATAATAACTTAGCTAAGTATTTTAAAATCTACATGACAATCAGAATGGAATTACTACTCTTATTCTTGGTTTGGTGATGTTTTCACTATTTTCAGTCAATATACATTGGGAACTATTTCTAATTTGTAAGCTGGCCTTCCATTAAAAGTATCTAAATGATTTGCATCTGCCTCCAGTCCTAGTAAGATTCTACAAGGCTGCCACATGGTATATGGTCCTACAGTGGAGCCAGTTCAGAGTGCTCCAAAACCTTTCAAGGAAAACTTCCACATCATAGGCTCCAGATCGAATTGGTCTGGTCTGATCCCATCCAACGCTTCCTGTTCAAGGCATAAAATCTGAATTTAACTCACCCCCCACCCCCAAGTATCTCATCTGCTCAGACACCCACAGTGTGTCAATTTGGCCGACCTTACTCAAGAGGTCGCTTCTTCCACATCGCTTGGGATGCTCAGTGCAGCTTCACTGCATTTGGATTCCCAAAGCTAAAAGGATTGCAGAGAAGAAAGCACCCAACCCAGCGTCGCGGAGCGCTCTCGGTTTTCATGGGATGATGAGATGGATGTCAGATTTCATCTAGAAATACAAACTCTACTTAAAATGACTTGCTTCGGGCTACTCTTCACTCTTGTCTTTCTCCAGAGAGAAACCCATTCTGTGAGCGCATCTATCTTTGGCTTTTATTCTTACAGAGCAGAATTGTCTACAACGAAACAACTCCCCCAGAAATACGTTTTGTCTCTTTGGACTGACATCAGCTCTAGAGCAGAACCGATTTGAAGAAAGACCTTGCAGCCTAGCAAGAAGGAAGCCTTCTTCCGACAGGCTCCAAAAATATCGCCTGCGCCCGTATTCACCCACCGCCCACAAACAGAGCGCCCCGAGAACTGTTGAGGAGTCCGCTAAAACTTGGCCGGGAGCGAACGGGCGCTACAGCTGCAGCTGCCACTCCTAACAAGCAACCCGGAGGCGCTGGCGCTAGCCGCTCGCACTGAAGGGGCATACCTGTCTCCGCTAGCTTCAGTCCCCTCACTTAGACGGTCTGGAGGTCCCCTTCCCGGAGTTGAGCTGAGACTCCTCCCGCAGCAAAAGAGGAGCCTTTCGCCGCCCTTCTCGGCTTTTCCCGTCTTCTCCCTGGTGCACCCGCCGTCTCTTCTCCTTCACCTAGTCCATGGCCGCGCTTTATATAGGTTCACAAGGAGTTCACGAGGTGGACGCCGCCGCCGCCGAGTCAGCTCGTCTCGCTAATGGCGAGTGGGTGGACGGCCAGCTCCGCGTCCCGCTTGGTCACCTCGAGGGCGCCGCCGCTCTTTCCTGTTGCTGCCGCCACCGAAGTTCCCTCGGACTCCCCCGCTTTGCCGCCGTGCGCTCTCCTCTTATGCTGCTCTCCCCAGCAGACGTAGAAGGAGCTGTCCCGGCTCGGGAGAAGGAGGGGGGGAAGCGAACGGAGGGAAGGAGGGGGGCACCCGCCAAGTTTCTTTAATTAGAAAGCCTGTGCTGATCATTTCCCGCACGCGCGCGCACACTCCACCCACCTACACTATCCTCATCCACACACACCCCACGTTTACTTCGGACGTCCAACCTCCTCCACGCTTCCCGTCTCCGGGTTGCATCTTCGGCTGCCAACTGAGCACGACTTGCCAGCAAGTTTCGTAACTGGACGGCACTGGATAAGAGAGGACGGACGGGGTGGAAAAGGGCGGGAACGAGGACGGGCGACGGCTGTTGTCTCATCTTCCCGAGCGAGAAGAAGAAGGGGTGCCAGTCCCGCCTTCCGGTTGAAGGGATGAGGCTGTCCGGAATTCCCTCCCTATCTCAGGAGAAAGCTTCAGCCAGGCTCCCCCTGGGTCGATCCCTCAGCCCAGGACAAAAATTGGCCCTCAGACGGCCAATTTGCGTGTCCGTTCGTTTCTCACAGAACGAGGGCTCCGATTTGTCCATTTGCCTGTGTTTGTGGGATGGGAGTGTGCCAGGTCAAGAAGACCTGTTCCTCCTTTGTTTCCCACCATTGAAACACACTTAAGAGCTGTGCAGAGTGAACCAATTCTTAGTGATGAATTTGTCTAATGCTTTTTTTATAGCTGCCCCCCAGCAAGGAATGCCACAAGTTGTGGTAACAAATTCCGCTCCGTGAATTAAGTGCTCCTTGTGGGAAGAAGCACTCTTATTTCTAAGCCTTGAATATCCTGTCAGCCTCATTAGATGGAGCTCTAAGAAGTTTAAGAGGAAATTTGTGGCTTGTTTCCTTATTACATTGGTGTTTTCTGCCTTTTCTACAAGCAGCTCAAGGGGGCATTCGTGGCTTTCCTTACTTGAATCCTCATGCCAACTCTGTGTCTGTGCCTGCACAATATGTGTGGTTAAGGGAACACCAGTCACTAACCTACAAATTTGGCCAGTCACAGTTTTAAGCTAGCAGGTTGGCCAACTTAGTCTACTAAGCAGGTTTCATGTATGAGTGGCATACTGAGTAGCAATAGAAATTATTTCTTTCCACTCCTTAGTTTCTGGAGTCTGTGTTATAACTGTACTGTTAAATTGTATATAGAGATTGAATTGCTTTAAATCTGTGGTTGGCCAAGTAAAAGTACATACCACGTGGGCACCTTTCTTTTCTTTCCCCAATGAATTTATTTATTTATTTATTTATTTATTTATTTATTTATTTATTTATTTATTACATATCTATGGAATCCATCTCGCCTCAGTGATTTATCTAAGTGACTAAATTTGAATTTTGAAATATATACACCTATAGCAAGGTCAGGACAAAACATCAACATCAGAAAAAAAGTATACAATTAAATTCAACTGTATTTATTAAATGAGTCAAGTAGGATTGCTATCTCTCTATCTCTCTATCTTATCTATCTATCATCTATCTTTTAAACTAAAAATGATCAAATAATTAGAAGTTAGTACATAGACTTTAATAGTGCACTGCGAGATCATTCAGGCTGATTTTTTTCTCATTCAAGTAGAATAGAAGTTCTCTGTCTCCAGGCAATTTTTTTGTGATATGATGTTCCAATTCTCAGAGCAGTGAGAGGCATAACATTCCAAAAACAAAAGACATATTTTGCTTGTGCTTGCTTGGAAAAATTGGCTTGGAGAGTGGGAAAGAAGAGAGGGGATTAAATTCAGGAATTCATAGATACGTTCTCAAATTAGAGTGGGCCTCAAATGTGACCTTTTGGATGTCTGGCAAAATCTGAGAAAAGAGGAAGAGGTAAAATTATGTTTGCTGTTAATTCTACACCTGATTATTTCTGAGATTCTCTCTAAGGAGTTCCATGTGAACCTACTTTTTTCAAAGTTTGTGTTTTTCAGTTTTTCTAATCAGTACAAAAGAAAACCAAAGCACCGTATAACAAATTCACAAAATAAACACACATATATTGGGCTCTCCTAACATACCAGCCATGATACCTGGAGAAAATATTAGATCTTAACAGCCTTTAGAAAGCCAGGACTCTCTGAATCCTGGAGAAGGAAATTGTTCCATAGGAGTTTCACAGCAACAGAGAAGTCATGCCTCCTTGGTCCTGGAACTGGAGGGGACCTGGAGGGTGTTCTCTCTATCAGATTTGGTATAAAGACCATATAATTTGAAAGCCTGTACATTCTATTGTTTAGTGTGCTTCATCCTCTCAAAATCTACTCCCATGAATTCTGAGTTTAAAATACTTCAGAAGCCATTATGCGTACATGATTTTTGCAAATGAGATAATGGGGTCACAGGTCTCCATATTTTCAGAAATGAATCAGAAAGTTCACTGGTTTGCATAGACCTCATAGTTATTGGATGATAATTTCAGAGCGATTATACATCCAAAAACTTTTGGAGGATACCACAACCTTAATATACATGTCTCTGCGTTTATGTCCCCATTGGCTTTCAACTGAGAGGTAAGTTATATTGAAAAGTATTCTATTTTACAGGGAATATGATTATGATATGTTGTATTAGGACCTGGAACACCTAAGTTCAAATCTAGCCCCAGCCACACAAATTCAATGGGCAATTTGGGAAAATCACACAAAACCACCTAAGTGGGCATTGTGAATAAGTTTGAATCAGGGAGTGTTATCCATTCAACTCTGAACTTTGGAGGAAAGATCAGCTACAAATCACAAAAAATTATTAAAAATAAAGTTCATTCATCATACATTGTGTATCTTGCTATGATGCTTATTTAAGAAATGAAGGCAAATATTTCACTACAGTCATCATAGAACAGCAATTTCTAGAGAGTTTTCAAGGAGAACCCCACATAAAGCACATTGCAGTAAACAAGACAGGGACAAAACCAAGGTATAGATAATTGTTGCCAGGTCTTGCTTAGACAGGGCTGTAGATGATACATATCCATTGTTGTGCTATGGGGGGATGATACCCCATTAAAAATAAGATATAAAATGACACAAAGACTAAGTGTGTGTGTGTGTGTGTGTGTATACATATATATATGATATAAGATATAAAATGACACAAAGACTAAATGTGTGTGTGTGTGTGTATATATATATATATGTATGTGTGTGTGTGTATGCATACATACACATACACACATACATACTGTAAATGCTTATATTGCTTAATGATTTTTTCTAGTATAACAATGTAAAGATTGATATGTATGTCAAAGAAAGTCTACCACATTCAAGACTTTTTAAATGTTTATTTTCAATAATTTTTTTTAAAAAATAGGTTTCACTTGAGTCAATATTTTCTGGAATTAATTTCAACTGGTTTGCCCTCATCAATTCCCTTATCAGGATTATGCAATTTCAACAACATTTATTGCCTCCTTGGAGTTAGATTTAGGGGCGATAGAGCTGGATGATATCAGTCCAGTGATGGCACTCCACTTCAAAACTCAAAAAGTCTACATAGTTTTATGTAGACATTGCACAGCATATGGAATAAAATAGAGTACATTGGAATACATTGTCAAATTATCTAGGTGTCAAGCAGTAATCTTCCAGTAAGCGTTCATGTCCTAACAGGAACAACAGAAACTATTGCAAAACAATGCCTGCAAGGTCCAGTCCTAACAGGCAGTTCAGAAGAATTGCCTTGGCCAGAAGTAAGAAAAGCCACTGAGGAGTCCTGAACAACTAGAAGTGATGAACACCCTACCACCTAGCCTCTGGAATGGGATGCCCACCATGATGACCAAAGCATTCTCATATCTTCCTTGAAAATTCAGTCAGAATGGGTATAACTGATTGAATCCAAATCCAATTTGAGCCATGAATCTTCTCTATACTTATCCAGAAATTAAATGTGAATATGGCATTTATAGTTACAGAGATGTTCTGGATACAGGGAAGTTTTCTCAGTACATGTCTTCTACTGTAACAAGCTTCTTCAAGCAAGCAGGAACATATTCCATCATCAAAGAGGCATTGACTATATCCTTTAAGCATGGGTTAGTCTCAGTCTGGCCAGAAGTGACAAAGGTTAATGAAGCAGGTGGGCTATCCACATTGTTATGTATGTAGGTTTGAATGTCATTGGTTTAGTTTGAACTGTTCTTGTAAAATGTTAGAAATGATTGGTTTAAAAAGTGCGGGAAAACCCTGCACTCTGATTGGCTGGCAACTGCGGCTGCTGGCTATAAGTAGCAGCCGCAGCCCAGCCAAAACGGGTCCGTTCTGAGCTGAAGCACTCCGCGTCTAACTCTTCATGCAAACTTAACACTGGCGATGAGGGTGGGATCTCCCTGAAGAGAAGACGACGTGGAAAACAAGCAGAGAGAGATGGCCACACTGAACACCCCCCCCAGCCCCGTTCGATCCGACGGCAGAAGACTAGGAGTCGTATGTGGATCATTTCCAAATGTATTTGGAGGGAAACGATCTCACCAACATTTCCGAGAAGCAGAAGAGGGCAGTCTTGCTCATGCACTGCAGTGCAGCAGTTTTCAAGATGGCGAAGGCATTGGCGGGAGCTGCAGACGTGAAGGTAATGGACTGGCCTGACTTAGAAAAGTTGTTAAGAGCCCATTACGCGCCACAAGTATCGTGCCTCGTTAAGGGACACGAGTTTTACCGTCGGGATCAAGGGGAAAGCGAAAACATAAATGACTTCATGGCAAGTTTAAGAGACATTGGGGGTGCATGTGAATTTAACAACTTAGAAGAGGCCATGCGCGATCGATTTGTTCTAGGCCTTAAAGACAAGGTATTACAGAGCAAGTTATTAATGAAACCTAAGATCACGCTGAAGGAAGAAATAGAAGAGGCCTCTTCAGCAGAAGCCACCAAGTCCTCAGCAGCAGCCATGAAGAAAATTAACAAGGCCACAAGCCATCCTGACGTGGAAAAGTCCACAACAACTCACTGTGAGCAAATAGATTCTGAGTCAGACTGTAGTGAGGTGGAGGAAGGAATTTTCAGACTCAGAATGGAGCGGAAAAAGAAAGACCTGGGAAGAAAGAGGCAAGATTTCTACTGCAGAGGGTGTGGGGGAAGCCACCCCCGCACTGAATGCAAGTTCCTAGATACCATCTGCCTCCGTTGTGAAAACAGAGGACACCTAGCAAGAGTCTGCAAATCATCCAGAATTCCACCCAACAGAAGGAGGTTTCCTGACAAAGAATTCAAACCCAACAACCTCAGTGAGAAAATGGGGCGCAGCACAGAAGCAAAGGGGAAGAATGAAACTCATCAGACAGTAACTATTGGTCATTCTTCTTCTATCAATAACAGAAAAGTGCATGTCAAGGTATTAATTGAAGGAAGGCCTTGCCAAATGGAAGTGGACTCAGGCTCATATTTATCTATGGTGTCATGGGACACTATTCTGACTACTCCCAAACATTCAGAAGAAGCATTTCAAGAAGCAAGCACTGACTCTTAAAGACTACCAAGGGAACAAGATTCCAGTAGTTGGAACAAGAGAATTCAACGTGAAGTTCAAAGGCCACACCAAACGCTTGCCCCTGACCATCGTGGACAAGGATCGCCCAAGCTTGCTGGGACTTGAGTGGTTCAATCCACTAGACATCGAGGTGACTGGCATCAATCACGTGAGCAACACTGAATGGGAGGAGGCCTTGAAGTCTGAGTTTCCAAAGGTCTTCAGTGATGGATTGGGCAAGTATATGGGGACCCATATCACTTTCAATCTAGATCCCAAGGTGCCACCAATTTGCTTAAAGCCCAGAAGGGTCCCATTTGCTTTAAAGGAAAAAATTGATGCACAATTAGATAAACTCATAGCTCAAGGAGTTTTAGACCCCCCGGCCACTCCAGGTGGGAGACACCCATAGTCACACCATTCAAGACTGATGGGTCAGTGAGAATCTGTGGAGACTATAAGGGGACATTGAACCATGCACTTCAACAGAGCGCATATCCAGTTCCAGTGGTGCATCATTTACTACATTCACTTGGCAAGGGTACAATCTTTGCCAGATTGGATCTGGCCCAGGCATATCAACAATTAACAGTTGATGATGCCACTGCAGAGGCCCAAACCATTGTGACTCATAGAGATGCTTTCAAATGTAAAAGGTTACAGTTTGGAGTAAGCGTGGCCCCAGGCATCTTCCAAAGCCTTATGGAAAGCATGCTCCAAGGACTGCCAGGGGTAGTACCTTACTTTGATGATGTGTTAATCTCTGCTGAAAATGACACTCAGTTACAAGAGAGACTCAGAGAAGTCCTTACCAGATTCCAAAAAGCAGGGTTAAGAGTCAAGGAAGAAAAATGCACTCTTAGAACTGACAAGGTTGAGTTCTTGGGCTATATGATTGACAAGCATGGTATCCCCCCCACAGATGCCAAGGTTCGGGCAATCAAAGAAGCCCCTAGACCAAAATGCAAAACAGATTTGCAAGCCTTCCTTGGACTCATTAACTTTTATCACATGCTCCTACCTCAGAAGGCAACCATTGCAGAACCACTGCACAGATTACTAGACAAAAAGTCTGCGTGGGTCTGGGGCAGAAAAGAACAATCTGCATTTAACAATATTAAAGGACTAATCACGTCTGATGCTGTACTGATACAGTTCTCTGAGAATTTGCCTGTTGTACTGACTTGTGATGCATCCCCTTTTGGAGGCGGGGGGTGTTGAGCCACAGGCTTCCCAGCAGGAGGGAAGCTCCTATTGCATTTTATTCTCGCACCTTGACCAAAGCAGAGAGAAACTACAGCCAACTGGACAAGGAAGCCTTGGCAATTGTTGCAGCTGTCAAGAAATTCCATGAGTATTTATATGGGAGAAAATTTACCATTGTCACAGATCACAAACCTCTGTTGGGCATTGTGGCAGGAGACAAACCTACGCCCACTATCCTGTCACCAAGAATGCTGAGGTGGACTGAATTTCTTGCTGCTTATTCATACAAACTCATCCACAGGCCTAGCAAAGACATTGGGCATGCAGATGCTTTGATTCACTGCCCACTTCCTTCTCACACTGAGGACTTTGCACCTGAGACTTACACCTTTTTTCTAGAAACTGTTGCCAAGCTTCCAGTACACGCTGCTGAAATTGCCAGAGAGACTGCCAAAGACACTTTATTGGCTCCTGTTATAGGCTGGATTAAGAAGGGTTGGCCACTTCAAGATCTACCTCAACTTGCCCAACCTTTTAAATCCAGGCAAACTGAATTATCTGTATTAAGAGGATGTATTTTGTGGGGTAACAGGGTGGTTATTCCTGCAAAACTGTAAAAAGAGGTTTTGGAAATGTTACATGAGGGTCATCCGGGTATTGTCAGAATGAAGGGATTGGCCAGGAGTTATGTATGGTGGCCAGGTATTGACAAAATGGTTGAACACTGGGTTGCATCCTGTCCCAACTGTCAGGAAGTCAGGCCTGCCCCACCTCTTGCCCCCACACAGGAATGGGAATGTCCTAGGGGCCCATGGTCCAGGATTCACATTGATTTTGCTGGCCCTACCAGAGGGCACACTTTCCTCATTATAGTTGATGCATATTCCAAATGGCTGGAGGTTATCCCTATGGCATCCACCACAACTGAAGCTGTCATCAAACAGCTTAAAAAGCTTTTTGTAACTCATGGGTTACCTGATGTCCTCGTTTCTGACAATGGTCCTCAATTTACATCCAACCTTTTTGAATCATATCTAGCACAGCAGGGTATCAGACATGCCCTGACAGCCCCTGGGCATCCTTCGGCTAATGGCCGGGTTGAACGCATGGTACGATTTACCAAGGAAAAACTTCAGCAATTGGGTCCAGGGGACATCACTGAGAAAGTTGAAAAACTACTCAGTTCTCAGCATATCACTCCTAACCCATCAACTAACTTATCCCCAGCAGAGTTGTTGATGGGTAGGAAACTCAGGTCTCCCTTTAATCGTTTTCATCCCACTTATGCACCCAACGCACCACTAGATTTCACTGGCAAAGTTCGCACATTCTCTGTGGGTGATTCTGTTTATGCTAAGAACCTGATGGGTGAACCATCATGGATCCCTGCTGAGATAACCCAGGTCACAGGCCCCAGGTCTTACAGGGTAGAAACAGAGGATGGTGTCCTCTAGAGCAGGCATATTGATCAACTAAGATCCAGATTACCTCAGGAACATCGCAATTGCTCCTCTCTAGTTCCCACATCTAGTATCTCTTCTAGGGGGGAAGGGGAGGATTATGAGGGTAATCAGCAAGAAAGAATCAACCCCATGTGTAACGAGCCAACCCGACAGGAACCATCCCAAAACCTGTCACAAGACCAAGATCCATTTTCACAAGTGGAAGATTGTACATCACTACCTGACTTGGGTGCTGACATTGGGTTGGAGATGGATTGGGAGGAGAGACCAGGTTATAGTAACCAGACAGGTTCTACTACTACTAAAAGTCCAAGTAAGGAAATGTCAGCAGACACATTTCCTCTCTCACTGGGTGAGAACTTTAAAACATCTGAACCACGCAGGTCTCAATGTACACGTAAGAGCCCCACCTATTTAAAAGAATACATTAGATAGACTGGCTCTGGGTATGGACTGAACCTAGTGGGAGGGGTGTTATGTATGTAGGTTTGAATGTCATTGGTTTAGTTTGAACTGTTCTTGTAAAATGTCAGAAATGATTGGTTTAAAAAGTGCGGGAAAACCCTGCACTCTGATTGGCTGGCAACTGCGGCTGCTGGCTATAAGTAGCAGCTGCAGCCCAGCCAAAACGGGTCCGTTCTGAGCTGTAGTCACTAATAAACTCTTAAGCTGAAGCATTCCGCGTCTGACTCTTCATGCAAACTTAACACACATATCTGACAATATTTTCAGGTCTTGTAAGTAAAAATGTGAAAATGATTGCCAAGTTTCATATACCATCTCCCAGTCTTCTACTCTTACAGAGCTATATAGGAACAGCTACTCAATAACTGAACAGAAATGATGGTTCAAATACAATAAATGGTCTACATGAGTGGTCTACAATATTCACATCAGAAGTGTACTATTTAAGAATTTTGAAAAAATCATAACTCTTCTTCAATGGTCTTCTATCTCATCAGCCAAATGAGTAATATAATAATAATATATTTACCCAAGATAAGTACTAGAGAAATGAATGGACTAAAAACTGCTATAAGGTTATGTGTACTTGATATATGCAAGTGATTAATCGCAATAACAGGCAGAATATTATTTTAAAAAATCAGATTACTTAAATGAAATACATCCATTTCTTACAAAGAAATATATCATTAAGATACCTCCTAAGCAAGGTAATATGGGATTAACGCCAATGAAACAGGATACAGCAGAACAATCCGCTGTATTTGCTCTAATGGTGTGTACATAATGGTGTGTACATAAACCACTCCCTTTTCTGCTAATAAAGTAAATAAAAAGTTGGTGTGTTGCGATCATTTCCCAACCTGTATGAAATGGATAGAGGAAAGCACTAGAAGTAATTAAGATGAACTCTGATTGATGTAGATAAATAATCATGTCCCTTGTAACACAATTGTTTCAGAAGCAAAGAGAAAACTGATCAGGTGGGATGAACATTGTAACTAGGTACCATAGTAACCGTGGTGACACATAATGGTGATAGCTGGTATTACTCTGGGGAAACCTTTTTTAACCAAATAAGCAGAAGAAAGACACAAAAAGAACACTTAATCAAAAGTCTTCCTCCAAGAGCAATGATTCTATGAGCCCTTTACATGACATTTCTGTGACTTAAAGCTATAGGTTTTAGTTCCAGTTTCATCCTTTGAGACTTTTACAAACCCAGAGAAATGCATCCCATATTCTTATTACAAATATTTTTGTGCCAGTTAGCAAAATGAAGTCCTCATACATGACTAGACATGACTGTTTATCTAACTTCATTCTAATGTCCATGATAAAATCAAATCCATTCCAGAAAAGGCATTGTAGATATTATCTTAAGAAACTGTGTATTATAAAACAATGGGTGTTTCTTCATGGATAGTTCCAATGACAATGATGTTTTTAATAACAAGGAAAAGAGAAAGAAAGATCGGAACATATATGTGAGTTACAGGCGAGAAGTATCATCGATTCCCCCCACCCCTCCATCTCATTAAATTCTGAGGAGTAGATTAGGAAATTGCAAGGTAAAATTTTCATCTGGAAGACTCTATTAATTGGTATTAAGGCCGACAATATTTATCTATAGCTATGCCTCTACACTAGGAAAACTTGCACTTAACAAACATAGATAACTTTCTGTCTCTCACTAGAAATTAACTCCCTTCCAGTGCCAAGACTGTTGAAGCAAATGGAGGGGAAAATGCCAATGCCATTCTATTTTAGCGCATGTCACTTATTACACTTTCAGAATTGCATTCCTTCCTGTCAGAATAAATGTCTTTTTCCCCAATCAAAGACTGTTTTTGAACTCCCACAGTGAAGCAATTAGTTCCATGTATGGCTTTGCTCGCTCTTTTGTCAGAGGATTGTCTGCACATTTCAGTTGTACATAAAAATGCCATGTTTTCAGAACTACATGATCAATCTTCTTGGACTTCATGTGGGACAATTTTCAGCTTTCCAGATATTAGGAAATGCTTTTACCATTTTTGATACTCCAGTCAATGAATTTGCAACTAAATTTTGCACATAAGCAAATGAATTTTTCCAGCATGATTACCTGTACATATTTACACATCAAAGTTATTTAAAGTTGCATTCTCAATATTTTTTTAAATGTGGAAATTAGGACCAAAGAAGCAGTCCTTTTTCATTATCCCAGCTAACTTTAAAATGGGATAAAATCTAAGCTAACGTATGTGCATTTTTCTGTATGAATTTCCTAAAGCTGATCATAATATACAAGACTAATCAAAATCTTTTAATTCAATTAATATATTTCAAAATACATCCTATTGGTGCTACAGCAATCAAAGGAGTCTTGGGCTTCTTTTGTTCTAATATAAAATGTCATAGCAAATGGCAAACAGTAACAATGTATATTGTAAAAACTTGAGAGACAGGGAAGGGAGTGATATACTGTTCAGAGGAAGAAGGGACAATGTGATCCTTTGGAAGAAGGACCTGATCCTTTGGATCCCAAGAACCTTTGTTTCAGGACACTTACATTTTTAACAAAACAGAAACAAGAAGAAACACAGGTAGCAAAATGTAATAGATGCATTTCTTTTTCCAAAACATCATTTTAAAATTAGAAGAGATTGGTGGCATTGGAGATAGTTGGGGTCTGTAGCATTAAATATCTTATTGCAAAAATTAATTGTCGTTCACAAAGTTATTCTCTCAAGAAGTGGAAAATATAACATAACCATGTCATACTGTGTACTGAACTCTAAGATCTTGGGAGATTATATGCTTATTTTCTATTTACCCTAGCAGTGAGAATAGACACTCTACTGGGGACTTTTAATTCCAGTCTGTTACACATTATATCTTGATCAAAGAAATTTAATTGTGTAGGCTTTCTGTATTTTTTGAAAAGCCCACATGAAATCAATGTTCATGCAATTTGATTTCAATCTCTCCAACATGCAATATTATCTCAATTCCAATTTGTAAATCGTAATATTTACAACAATATATTGTAACTTTTAACATTTTAAATAGAATAATTGACTTAGCTCAAGCTAAGTTAAGAGATAATAAGGAAGATTCTGACTGCCATGAAATAGTTTTAATTTTCTAGGATCAGACCGATTGCATCTAAGAAGAAATTTGCTAATATCATCTGGTGTCCCTAATTATGGCTTTGTGAAGAACTACAGACAAGATCCTAGAATAAAATTATGAACACTAAAATAGACATGTTACAACTAACTCGAGCCAATGTGGATTTGTCACAAACAAATCATGTTAAACTATTATTATCTTCTTCATTAGAATTACTAGCTTAGTTGATCTGGAAAATGCTGTACAGATCCTATAACTTAGCAAAGCATTCAACAATGAAATACTATGAAATAGTAAAATAGGGGCTAGAAGATACTATTGTTGGATGAATTCACAATTGGCAAAATGATTGCATCCAAAGAATGTTTGTCAATGGTTCCTCTTTATCTTGGAAAGAAATATCAAGTGGATGCCACAGGGCTTTGTCCCAAGCTTTGTCTTTTCAATATTTTTATTACTGTCTTGGATGAGAGAATTGAGTTATAAAATTAACAGATAACACAAAGCTGGGAGTGTAGCCAATATGTTGGAGAGAAAGAGAGAATATAGAAGATGATCTAAAGAGGTTTGAGCAGTGGGCTAAAAAAATTAAGATGAAATTAAACAGGGAGAAAAATAAAGTTCAGCAACTCAGGAACAAAAATGTAAGGCACAAGTATCTAATGGAGGCTTGGCTGTAATACCAGAGACAGAGATCTAGGTGTCCTTGTCACCCAAAAGTTGATCAGGAGTATGATTGCAACTGCCAAAATGACAACTGCTATCTTGAAGTGCATTAATAGCATCAAGGATATAGGAAGCAATTGTTCTTCTGTACTTCCCTGGTTCAGACCCCACTTGGAATACTGTGCCCAGTGCTGGGCACCACATTTCAAAATGCATGGTGATTAAGAAAGTGAAAAAGAAATAAAACAAATAAAACAAAAGAAGAAAAAATTTAAAAAAAGAAAAAGAAAAACTACTAAAGAAATGGCTTCTTAACAACAGTTATAAATACGTTTATTTTGATCCCTTTCTCTCATTTTTGTAGCTATCATTTGTCATATTGAATAATATTGAATAATATCGAAATATGAAACTATATAATCCTTAAGTAAATTAGAATAGTTTTATATAGCTCCAAGATCTAATTTCAGAAGTGCATGGATTGTTAACAGATGTTCAATTTGGCATATTATACATCCAGTCCTAAATCTATGTGGGAGGATCACCACTTTCTTCTTCTACTGGATTCTGAGTGGGGTATTTTCTGGAATAGCAGTTAAATCACCTTTAGATCATCTCTGGGAGGCATAATCAAGACCATGTGGTTGCCACAACATCCATCAAAATACAGTGAATGCTGCCTTCCATGATATTTTATTGGAAAAGTTATGGTGAACCTAATACATTTCTGTAGCTTCTCTATCCAGCTGTCAAGAGTTTTTGAAATTAAGATTTACAAACAACTTTTAATGTAATTGGAGAAGTTAAGTTAATTCTGTGGAGTATTTCTTCTCCATCTAATGTGTTAATCGCAGGGGTCAACAATCTTTTGGACCTCAGGGACCACCAAACTTATAATTTTAAATCCCACAGACCACTAATATGAACTCTGACTGATGGTGGCTTGTTGATATTGGTGGGAAAGTCGGTCCCATATTCCAGAGCTGCAGTAGTCACAGGACTGGCCTGTGCACCGGCCTGCCATGGATGAGCTGCTCTGGGATGACCAAAGGGCCAGTCTTGTGACTACTGCAGCTCTGGAATATGGGACCGGCCTGTGGTGGGGTTGGAAATCTCCACCGTAGGGGTTGGCACATGTAATGTGCAAATTTGCGGGTGGTGCAATGTGCAAAAAGCAGCGCAGCCCTCACGGCAAGAGCGGGGGGTGGCACAGGCGGGCTGAAGCAGCGATGGAGATGACTGGAAGGTGCAGGAGTGCTGTGCTACTATTCTGCCTTTGCTTGAGGAGCCCGACCGAAGTTTCCCATGCCGCTCGCGCTTCAGTGCTTTGACTCCCAGGGATAGGAGTTTGGCCAAGCTATCTGCAAAATCGTCTCTCTCTCAAGGAGCACTCACAGAAGCCAAGTTCTTGAGAGATGAGAGTGACTCCGGCTGCTTCTCTCCATGAGCACTCCTCAAGAGAGAGACAATTTTGCAGATAGCTTGGCCGAACTCCTGTCCCTGGGAGTCAAAGCACTGAAGCATGAGTGGCGCGAGAAACTTTCCCACCAACATCACCAAGCCACCCCCGGGGCGGATTTCCCTCCCCCACCATTGGTCTTACCTCCCAGTTCCAGCTTGTGTGACTCTACTCAAGGTAAGGTTTGCGCTTGGTGAAAGAGTGGGGTTCAATGGGTGGGCGGTGCAGCCTTGTGTTCCTACATAGCTTGGATTAATTGCTTTGGGGGGGAAAATTTCTCTGTGGACCACCATTTGGCAACCACTGTGTTAATGGAAGGGGTCTTTAATGTATGGACATTAATAAAATATTTTGAGCAACAATAGTTTTATTTCAATTTTTATCTTCTTTTAACAAAACTTAAACATTATAAATATTATAATGTGATGAACCTAAGAGATGTTGCTAGGATCAGCTATCCAGATTTTGCAAACATTGCTTTACACTGCTTCAAGGAAAAGAAAGCCCAATGTAGAGTTATGTGTGCATTGCATAAATCACAAATGTGGGACTTATGCACATCACTTATGCTCTGCACTTCTATCTGCAGCTTGAGTGGTTACAGGTTATGTATCAGAATCTATACAAATAACCACACTAAAATATTCCTTCAAAAAAAATTGTGTATAAATGTAAAATAATATATGTACACCAATCTCATTTCTATGTAACCCTCCAAGGTAACAACAGCTGCTGCTAAATTTATATAAATTTAGTTAGTCAGAAATAAATCCTTCCATCCTCCACCATCCAGTTAGAACTGATGAAGCTTCTTAGATAAGAATTGAAATGTCTTCTTCTTTCTCAGTTGCCTTTTGTAAAAGCACCTTTGAGACAACTATGACCTGGATCAAGGGTCTTCAAACTTGGCAAGTTTAAGACTTGTGGACTTCAACTCCCAGAATTCCCGAGCTAACATGACTGGAGGAGGAATTCTGGGAGTTGAAATCCACAAGTCTTAAAACTGTCAAATTTGAAGACCTCTGACCTGGATGATTGCGAATCTCCATAGACAGCTGAAGGCAAATGGCAGTTGTCCTCTATAACTCCTAGTTAGCTGGAGGACATTTATAACTTCAACAGATGTAAGGATTCTTACATCAGTTCAATATATGATTTTCCCATCTGGTGCACACACTAGAAAAAATCCTCACTAACACCATTGGAACCAAAATCCAGAGAAGTTGGATATACATCTGATACATTGCAAAGTCTTGGTGGCTCAGGCTGTTAAATGCCTGCATTTAAGTTCCAGCTGCCTACAATTACTGTAGGCTCGAATCCCACCAGGCTCAAGGTTGACTCAGCCTTCCATCCTCTCAGGGTAGGTAAATTGAGGACCCAAGATTGTTGGGGGCAATAAGCTGACTTTGTAAAAATGCCGCTTAGTAATAAGCAGGCATATACAATGGAATGAAGGCTATTGCTGAGCACACTGGGTTGTATCCCAAAAATTGTAAGCTGCCCTGAGTCTTCGGAGAAGGGCGGCATATAAATGTAATTTTTAAAAAAGCGCCATTACTTCATATCAGTATGGAATTCCAGTAAATGGTTATAAATCAGTTTTCCACAAATCAATGTATCAGTTCAAGGATCAGAGACACTCCTGAATATTTTCTGTTTTATTTTTCTCTTTGCACATTTTTGCCTCTTGCCAAAAAATTGAATTATTTTATCAAATCACAAATAGTCTGCATTTTTCTGCATCAAATTTATGGACATTGTTTTAGTATTTGCTGTCTGCAAGGAAGATTTTAGACAGGTTTATACATTTATTCTAGGTAATCATTTTATAAATTTTCAGCACTTTGCTCATTAAATATTTCTCATCGAACAAACTATATTTTGAGGATTCTTTCCCCCATTCTTTAAAACAGGTAATATATTTATATAATTATCTCTTAAACTGCTCCATCCATCCATTTATTTAATGCAATAAGCTTCCAGGGAAAGATAGAAATGTATCAAAATCAATTCTGTATTATTTATTGTGACACCATGACAATTGGAGTTAACTTTCTAATTCCCTATTTGCACATGCC
This sequence comes from Naja naja, assembly GCA_009733165.1. Lineage (NCBI taxonomy): Eukaryota > Metazoa > Chordata > Lepidosauria > Squamata > Elapidae > Naja > Naja naja. Next base: position 143,558,955 of record CM019148.1, read on the forward strand.
TTTGTGTGTTCATTATTCTACTGTCACGATTTAGATGCTGTCATTCTGGAGATTTTTAGTTTAGATGCTTGTTATTGGCATATTGTTGTGGCTTGCAAGATCACCTTAAGGAATTCTGTAAATAATAGAGAACATTTTGTAACTGAACAGGAAGCCCCCAAATAAACACCTGATAGGGCTATAAATTCTCTATCTGTACCCTGGCAGTTCCCAAGGAAAATTGCCAGGCTACCGTGATTTCCTAAGTTTTACAAAATCCCACCATTAAAACCATATGGTTAATACAAAAATTGGTCCCACCTCATTTGCTGAAGAGTGGAAATAATATATGACCATAAGGCATGGGTATCAAAAATGACATGGATTACAGAGAATATTTATATTAAAAATTCAGGGTATTTTAGCAGGTCTGATTGATGGAGGATTTCTTTGATTTGTGCTATAGTGCTGGCTGACAGGCTAAATGAGATTCTCCTGGGATTTCATCTCTTTATCCAAATCAAATTCCTACCCAGAAAATTGATTGCATGCACATAGGCCCGTTCATACAACTGAGCTGATGATTTGTTTGCTGAATTGGCAGTAGCTTTTTAGAAATCACTCCAAAGGTGATAAGAATGTGGAAGAAATAACTGTGAGGTTACATTGAGAATATAGACTCAATGTAGAGTTCTAGATAACTGCAAATATTTCACAGAAATAATTGGTAATGGCATCTTAAACCATGGAGTGGGAAGGCAACTACTTTATCAAGTTAGTGAGAGAGTCAAAGTTATAATGGTTTCAAAAGAATTATTTAAAAAGGATGCATGGATGGATTCTTAAACATCATAGGCCCTATCATTATTATGCAAATGGATTTGGCCTGCGCAATGTATCTCAGTCTTCATTCTCCGTGCATTCTGCAAATATGCTCTAAAAGATCCCATAGCTCTCTGGGGAACTGGGGAAAAAACAGATGGAAGAAAAGTCTATTCCACTGGTAGATGCCATTCTGCAAATAAATTTGATAAACAGTTTTTCATAAACCATCTCTGCATTCTCTATGACAACTTGGAAAGATCAATAACCACATATCACAACATGGCACAAGGAGTACTGAAGATAGGACATTTCCATTCAATGACTCTGTGCCAGTTCAAAAATTGCTCTGCATTCTGTTATACCACAATATTTGTTGAGTTTGACAGCTGAACCAATTCATTTCCAGCTCACTCATGGTGAGCTCCAAGTTGCAAACATTATTGCTGATTTTTCCCATTGGAGGGAACTCCTGTCTCCTTTCAGTTCCTACATTTTACACACAGGTGCAAATAGTGACTTAGCAAAAGTGAATGTTTGATTTTAATCCACAAAGTAGGGCTGAAAATGGTTAGGCAAGCTCTCAGAGATGCAAGAACTCCTGATAAGTAGTTTTTTTTATTGAATAAAAGTTTAAAGGTCTCAATGAAAAGAGTCCAATACTTCAAAAGTAAGCTATTTGTATAGAAATACTTTTGTGTGTGTGACTTTCTCCCTTGCCTGCCCTCTATAATGGATTGCTTGGCTCCGACTTTCGGGCAGGAAGGTCTAGTTTCCATTGGTTCCTTATTTAGGCAACAGTGATATCATCTTGTTCTTTGTGTGAGAACTGACTCTCACAGCAAGTGAGAAACCAGGCTTAATAGCAGTAACTGTGAGAGGGATCTTGGAGTCTTAGTGGACAACCAGTTAAATATGAGCCAACAGTGAGCAGCGGCAGCCAAAAAAACCAATGCAATCCTAAATTGCATTAACAGAGGGGTAGAATCAAGATTAAGGGGGGTACTAATATTACTCTATAAAGCCTTAGTAAGATCACACCTAGACTACTGCATCCAGTTTTGGTCACCACACTATAAAAGAGATGTTGAGATTCTAGAAAAAGTGCAGAGAAGAGCAACCAAGATTATTAGGACACTGGAGGCTAAAGCATACAATGAATGGTTGCAGGAACTGGGCATGGCTAGTCTAGTGAAGAGAAGGACCAAGAGACACATAATAGCAGTCTTCCAATATTTGAGGGGCTGCCACAGAGAGGAGGGGTTCAAGCTATTTTCCACAGCATCTGAAGGCCAGACAAGGAATAATGGATGGAAACTGAACAAGGAGAGATCTACCTAGAAATAAAGAGAAATTTTCTGACAGTGAGAACAATCAACCAATGGAACAGCTTGCCCTCGGAAGTTGTGGGAGCATCATCACTTGAGACTTTCAAGAAGAGATTGGACTGCCATCTGTCAAAAATAGTGTAGGGTCTGCTCAGGTGGGAAGGTGGACTAGATGACCTACAAGATCCCTTCTGATTCTGTTAATCGGTATCTGTAAGTCTGCTAAGAGTTCCACCTACCACCATGGTTGCAACTATTGGGCAAAGTTTCTAGTCCCAGAATTGATGACATGACATTAAACTACCTTCCCAGCTCCCAATGGGAATCTAAAAGCAGAACAAAAGGTGGCTTGGCAGCCAAGCAGCTATATCTCATTATAGATATATAATGAGATTATATATCTCAGATTTTTTTTATTGCAAACAAATGGACCAACAAATACAAAATGTATTAAAATTGTGGAGGGGGGCATCAGCAGTTTATTTGATCTGTTTCTTCATGTGCAGAAGAGTGAAGGGAACTTTTTGTATTTCAGAACTGATAATATCATGGGTAAAATACTGAAAGTTAGTGTTTTGCATGCTCTTATGAGTTGGCATCCATTAGCTGGATGGAAACTACAGGTAATCCTTGACTTATGACCACAATTGAGCCCAGAATTTATGTTGCTAAATGTTAAGTGAGTTTTGCCTCATTTTACTGCTTGGCTGTTTTCTTTCTGATGTTTCATTACCCAAACTAGGTAACGTCATCAGCACTGATGATGTTACCAAGTTTGGATAATAAAACGTCTGCAAGAAAACAATCAAGCTCAGAGAGCACCAAGAACCCCTCAAATATTAAATCCTCCACTCACACTGCTGATGTAAGACAGTTAAACCATAAATGAGATAGTTTATTTGTCGCTAAATTTCATTAAATTGGAGCTTTTAAAAAAAAATGACCGATTTAGAATATTAACCACATCTATTATTAACCCCAGGAAAGATATTTATCATAGAAACCACAGTGGCTATATTAATGCTTGATAGACCATAGACTCTCAAGCAATATTTCTTGTCTTCATTGGCAACTTTTGCAACTCAATGGGATTCAACAGCAAAGGTTTCCTGTCTTCATGAATTCAGAACAGTCATCTTTTAAAAGTATCATGCAAACATCATTAAAGCACTGCAAACTATATATCACTTGCTATTTAGGGCTTATTTTTTAATTTGATCATAAGAAGTAATTTATATATAAATAAATGTGATGGACAATATGATAAATACACATAAACGGAGAATATTCATTAGAACTTTATTGCTATCCCTGCTAGCAAGTGTCCTCAGCATCCCAATCATGGCAGTAAAGTTTGATTCTCTTATTCCTTGTTTCCTCTTTCTACAGTGAACTCAACATGCCAACTCCTAAAGTCAAACTTTCTCCCCAATCTACCATTATTAAGACATTCTTGGATTGTCCTCAACTCTTAATCTGTCATAATTTGCTTCCTGTTAGTTCATATGTAGGTATGGTTAACATGAGTCAGAGAATGTTAAACTAATGTTCTTTCATCAGTTCAACTTAATCTGGATAAGATGCCTGGAATTCCTATGTAATTTTTCATACGTTTGTGACTATGACTAGCTTTATTTTATTTTTTTTAAGTAGCAGCCTTCCCACTTCACTGGATGAGATATGATTTGCCTTGGCTTTCCTCATGAAAGATAGATATGTTGTCTAAAGGGATAATGTGATTTCTCACATTACTCCCATGAACTAAGATAGTACACTATACTGTAATATATTAGGTACTGTCAAATTAAACCATAGACTTTCATTAAAGATTTGTTCTTTGTAGAAACTTCCCTAAGACAAAATAACAAGAAGGCAAGACATATTTAAGCATGGAAATTAAACTAAGCATGACTAATGGTGAATTAACATGATTAATGAGGGTCCAAAAGTATAGACCAATATGATTATTATATTATATTGTACCCAACCTCTGTTAGGATCGATTGATACTTTAGGATTTTTTCCTATCTATTCATACCAATGCCTTTGAGTTATTTGTGCTTTATAGTTCTGCCTTTTTAAAAGCTTCTGAAAAATTATCTCAGGCTAGCTGATCTTTTTACTGTATTCCTATACCAATATATTTAGCTGTATTTAGGGGCATCCATTTGTTCAGAATGAAACAAATAAATAGGAAAATGCATACAATATCTAATGAGGAAAAAAATCACTTTGATGCCTTCTAGTAATATTTGGGTTTTTGTGGACCAATTGGGGTAGGTTTAAGTCAGGAGTCACAGTCATTTTCCTCCTACTAAGTAATTTACTTACCCTTTATTGAGTACCCCTTTGTGAAAATGTTTCATAGAAAATTGAAACTGGAACATGGCAGATGAATCAAATTGTTACATAGGGACATTTTATTTTGAAATATTGTGATCCATCAAAGTAAATATTATTGTGATAGGTACAATAGTGCTATCAGAGTTCACAATAAAATCCATTAGTCTCAGCTCTAAAAGTTTTAAAATTCAGTGAACATGATGGAAAATAACATAAAGATCAGTCTATTTCTACAAAATTAAACAACATCCCATGAACCCAAGAATAACCCTATAGGAGTTATGAGGTTTGCTGCTACTACCAAAATTGATTTGGAAATTGTTCAGTTTGCATGAAGAGGCAGACATGGAGTGCTTCAGCTCTTAAGTTTTATTGTGACTTCAGCTCAGAACAGACCCATTTGGCTTAGCCGAGGCAGCTATATATAGCCGGCTGCCTCGGCTGACAGCCAATCAGAGTGCAGGGTTTTCCCGCACTTTTAAACCAATGATTTCAAACACTTTACAAGAACAGCCAATCAATTCAAACTCTGCATACATAACACCCCTCCCCACTAGGTTTAGTCCATACTCAAATCCCATCTATCTAATGTATTCTTTTAAATAGGTGGGGCTCTTGCGTACGTAGAGACCTCGTGGTTCAGGTTTTTAGGAGTCTCACATTGTGATAAAGGAAATGTATCTGTCAACATCTCCATGCTTGGACTTCTAGTCAGGGTAGAACCTGTTTGGTTACTGCAACCTGGTCTCTCCTCCCAGTCCATCTCCATCCCAATGTCACCCCCTAAGTCTGGTAGTGATGTGCAATCCTCTGTTTCAATTAAGGGATGTTGGCACTGTGACAGGTTTTGGAATGGTTCCAGGCATGTAGGCTCGTTACACATGGGGTTGATTCTTACTTGCTGATTACCTCCATTACCTCCCCTTCCCCTAGAAAAGGTGTGGGTATGGAATCCAGAGAGGGGCAAGGGCGATGTTCCTGAGGCAGTCTAGATCTTAACTGATCTATGTGCCTACTCCACAAGAGACCAGTTTCAGTTTGAACCCTGTAAGACCTGGGGCCCATGATTTGGGTTACCTCAGCAGGAATCCATAGTGGTTCACCTACAAGGTTTTAGCATAAACAGAATCACCCACATTGAATGTATGAGTCTTGCTGGTGGAATCTAAGGGAGTGTTGGGTGCGTAAGTGGGATGAAGGCGATCCAGGGTGGACCTAAGTTTCCTGCCCATCAAAAGCTCAGCAGGAGTTAAATTAGTGGATGGGCTGGGAGTGATATGTTGAATACTAAGTAGTTTCTCCACTTTCACAGTAATGTCCCCAGGACCTAATTGTTGGAGTTTCTCCTTAGTAAATCGAACCATATGTTCAGCCTGGCCATTGGTCGAAGGATGCCCAGGGGCAGTAAGGGCATGTCTGATACCCTGCTGTGCTAAATAAGATTAAAAAAGGTTGGAAGTAAATAGAGGACCATTTTCAGAAACAAGCACATCAGGTAACCCATGAGTTACAAAAAGTTTTTTAAGCTGTTTGATGACAGCTTCAGCTGTGGTGGATGCCATAGGGATAACCTCTAACCATTTGGAATATGCATCTACTATAATAAGGAAAGTGTGCCCTCTGGTAGGGCCAGCAAAATCAATGTGAATCCTAGACCATGGGCCCCTAGGACATTCCCATTCCTGTTTGGGGGCAAGAGGTGGGGCAGGCCTGACTTCCTGACAGTTGGGACAAGATGCAACCCAGTTTTCAACCATTTTGTCAATACCTGGCCACCATACATAACTCCTGGCCAATCCCTTCATTCTGACAATTCCCGGATGACCCTCATGCAACATTTCCAAAACCTCTTTCTGTAGTTTTGCAGGAATAACCACCCTGTTACCCCACAAATACATCCTCTTAACTCAGTTTGTCTGGACTTAAAAGGTTGGGAACCTTGAGGTAGATCTTGAAGTGGCCAACCCTTCTTAATCCAGCCTATAACAGGAGCCAATAAAGTGTCTTTGGCAGTCTCTCTGGCAATTTCAGCAGCGTGTACTGGAAGCTTGGCAACAGTTTCTAGAAAAAAGGTGTAAGTCTCAGGAGCAGGGTCCTCAGTGTGTGAAGGAAGTGGGCAGCGACTCAAAGCATCTGCATGCCCAATGTCTTTTCCAGGCCTGTGGATGAGTTTGTATGAATAAGCAGCAAGAAATTCAGTCCATCTCAGCATTCTTGGTGACAGGATCATGGGCGTTGGTTTGTCCCCTGCCACAATGCCTAACAGAGGTTTGTGATCTGTGACAATGGTAAATGTTCTCCCATATAGATACTCATGGAATTTCTTGACAGCTGCAACAATTGCCAAGGCTTCCTTGTCCAGTTGGCTGTAATTTCTCTCTGCTTTAGTCAAGGTGCGAGAGTAAAATGCAATAGGGGCTTCCCTCCCACTGGGAAGCATGTGGCTCAACACCCCCACACACTCCAAAAGGGGATGCATCACAAGGCAGTACAACTGGCAAATTCTCAGAGAACTGTATCAGTACAGAATCAGAAGTGAGTTGTCTCTTAATAGTGTTAAAGGCAGCTTGTTCTTTCCTGCCCCAGACCCATGCAGACTTTTTGTCTAGTAATCTGTGTAGTGATTCTGCAATGGTTGCCTTCTGAGGTAAAAACATGTGATAGAAGTTAATGAGTCCCAGGAAAGCTTGCAAGTCTGTTTTGCATTTTGGTCTGGAGGCTTCTTTGATTGCCTGAACTTTGGCTTCTGTGGGGTGGATGCCATGTTTATCAATCATGTAACCCAAGAATTCCACTTTGTCAGTTCTAAGTGTGCATTTTTCTTCTTTGACTTTTAACCCTGCTTTTTTGAATCTGATTAAGACTTCTCTGAGTTTCTCGTGTAACTGAGTGTCATTTTCAGCAGAGATTAAAACGTCATCAGAATAAGGCACCACCCCTGGCAACCCTTGGAGCATCCTTTCCATAAGGCTTTGGAAAATGCCTGGTGCCACACTTACTCCAAATTGCAACCATTTGCATTTGAAAGCACCTCTATGGGTTACAATGGTTTGGGCTTCTGCAGTTGCATCATCAACTGTTAACTGTTGATATGCCTGGGCCAGATCCAATTTGGCGAAGACTGTGCCCCCGCCAAGAGAATGTAATAAATGATGCACCACTGGAACTGGATATGCGCTCTGTTGTAGCGCATGGTTCAATGTCCCTTTGTAATCTCCACAGATTCTTACAGACCCATCAGCCTTGACTGGTGTGACTATGGGTGTCTCCCATCTGGAGTGGTCAGTGGGCTCTAAAAACCCTTGAGCTATTAGTTTATCTAATTGTGCATCAGTTTTTTCCTTTAAGGCAAACGGAACCCTTCTGGGTTTTAAACGGATTGGTTGTACCTTGGGATCTAGGTTAAAGGTGATAGGGGTCCCCAAGTACTTGCCTAATCCGTCGCTGAAGACCTCTGGAAATTCAGACTTCAAGGCCTCTTCCCACTCAGTGTTGCTCACGTGATTGATGCCAGTCACCTCGATGCCCAGCGTCGAGGTGAACCATTCAAGTCCCAGCAAACTTGGGCGATCCTTGTCAACGATGGTCAGGGGTAGACGTTTGGTGTGGCCCTTGAACTTCACGTTGAATTCTCTTGTTCCAACTACTGGAATCTTGTTCCCTTGGTAGTCTTTAAGAGTCAATGCCTGCTTCTTGAAGTGAGTCTTCTGAATATCTGGTAACAGTCTTTGAATAGTGTCCCATGACACCATAGATAGGTATGAGCCTGAGTCCACTTCCATTTGGCAAGGCCTTCCTTCAATAAGTACCTTGACATGCACTTTTCTGTTCTTTAAAGAAGATGAATGACCAATAGTTACTGTCTGATGAGTTTCATTCTTCCCATTTGCTTCTGTGCTGCGCCCCATTTTCTCACTGAGGTTGTTTGGCTTGAATTCTTTGTCTTTGTTTGCAGCAAACTTCCTTCTGTTGGATGGAGTTCTGGATGATTTGCAGACTCTTGCTAGGTGCCCTCTTTTTTCACAACGGAGGCAAATGGTGTCTAGAAACTTGCATTCAGTGCTGGGGTGGCTTCCCCCACAACCTCTGCAGTAGAAATCTTGCCTCTTTCTTCCCAGGTCTTTCCCTTTCCGCTCCATTCTGAGTCTGTAAATTCCTTCCTCCACCTCACTGTAATCTGACTCAGAATCTTGTTCCTCACAATGATTTGTGGTGGACTTTTCCCCATCAGAATGGCTCGTGGCCCTGTTCATCTTCCTCATGGCTGCTGCTGAGGATTTGGTGGCTTCTGCTGAAGATGCTTCTTCTATGGCTTCTTTCAGCGTGATCTTAGGTTTCATTATTAACTTGCTCTGTAACACCTTGTCTTTAAGGTCAAATACAAAATGGTCGCACATGGCCTCCTCTAAACTGCTGAATTCGCACACACCCCCAATGTCTCTTAAACTTGCTATGAAGTCATTTACGCTTTCATTTTCCCCTTGATCATGACGATAAAACTCGTGTCTCTTAATGAGGCACGATACTTGTGGCGTGTAATGGGCTCTTAACAGCCTTTCCAGATCAGGCCAAGCCATTACCTTCACGTCTGCTGCTCCCGCGATTGCCTTCGCCATCTTGAAAACTGCCGGACTGCAGTACGTAAGAAAGACCGCCCTCTTCCACTGCTTGGAAATGGTGGCCAGATTGTTTCCCTCCAGATACATTTGAAAACAATCTGTATACGACTCCCAGTCTTCTGCCGTCGGATCGAATGGGGCTAGGGGGGTGTTCAGTGCAGCCATCTCACTCTACTTCTGTTCCGCGTCGCCTTCTCTTCAGGGGAATCCCATCCTCATTGCCAGTGTTAAGTTTGCATGAAGAGGCAGACACGGAGTACTTCAGCTCTTAAGTTTTATTGTGACTTCAGCTCAGAACAGACCCGATTTGGCTTAGCCAAGGCAGCTATATATAGCCGGCTGCCTCGGCTGACAGCCAATCAGAATGCAGGGTTTTCCCTCACTTTTTAACCAATGATTTCAAACACTTTACAAGATCAGCCAATCAATTCAAACTCTGCATACATAACAGAAATTCTTTTATTTTTCTCCTTTATTGTTTTATGCATATCTGAGCTAATGTGAGTGCTATAGACCGAGCATGGGAAAATATGGAACAGTAACTCACACTGTTAACTTTTAAAGAATGAATTAAATGTCTCTTTATTAAGTATTTTATAATGGGTTGTAAATAAGTTCCTAAATATGTCGATGTATTTATAAGGCTGTCAATCTTTGCCTTCTCTGGCACTAAATATATATTCATAAACCTCTCAGTGGGATAGACGGAGGTCATCAGAGGTCTAGGACTATGGATTTCCTTGACACCTATCCTTCCACCCACATCTCCCAAATCCCCCTGCTCCCAAATCCCCCTCCCCTGTGTTCTTCCCTCCCTCTGGAATGTAAGCTGGGAAGAAGTGCCCTGAATTACAGACTTTGGGTGATGGATCTAATACCCAATTATTGCAAACTTCTTTCTATCTTGATTGGTTTTATTTGGAAATATAGAAGAGTTTAGTTTTTAAAAAGCTTTGGAACATTCTTTAATTGTGTAATTACCTACAACTGGCTAGAATCCACCAATTAGTTAGGGCAGTGTTCTTGGATCTGGGTGCTTAAGATCAGTTGAAGTTGCAATAAGAACACGATTCTGTTCACAATTACTAAGAAAAAAATATATCACTACATTCAAAGGTTGTACTGCCAAACATGGTGTAAGATTTTAGCCTTCGAATTAACAGTAATTCCAGTTTACTCTGTGGAAGTTATTTCTACAGAGATATGTAGCAGTGTGCTGGAAATTCTTCAAAAATGGCCTGAATTGGGCTCGACTATGAGCAATAACACTAAATGAAAAAAACATGAAGTGCTCTATTGAAGTGTATAAACTGTACATATCTACACAGTGATTTCTAAAATTGAGTATGCCTCTGAATGCTATTATCCCCACTAGTAATGGAGAAAAAAAGGAAAGTTACAATATATATTAATGCTAATCCAATCGTTCCATGAATATAATAACTTCTATTTTTATCAGAGAAAGCTACTTACTATATATAAAAAATGTGGCACAGTTGTTTCTATTCAGAACATACATGCAAATCAGCAATCAGTTATGTATTGCCAATGTTAGGTATGAATAAAAGAAGGGGTTTGCAATGAATATGTGGCATTCTGCATCAAATTCTAGACCTAGAAAACCTAGAACTACGCTGCCTTTGGTCTGATCTAAGTATAGTATATAAAATCATACATTGCAATGTCCTTCCGGTCAATCAATACTTCAGCTTCAAACATAACAATATAAGAGCACACAACAGATACAAACTCAAGGTTAATGTCACCAAACTTTATGCAGGAAATACGACTTCAGCAACAGAGTGGTCAATGTCTGGAATACTCTACCTGACTCTGTGGTTTCTTCCCCAAACCCCAAAAACTTTAACCTTAGACTGTCTACTATTGACCTCACCCCTTTCCTAAGGGGGCATGCATAAGCACACCAACGTGCCTACCGTCCCTGTCCTATTGTTTCTTTTATTTTTTCTTATATGTATTCATTTCATGTATTCACAACTATGTTTATCCTTGTAAGCGATTGACAAAATAAATAAATAAATAAATACATAAAATAATTGTTTATCCTAATTTTTTAGCAACTAAACTACTCTCGTTACTCTATAGAAGTCAGAACTGGTCTGTAAATGTTAATTTATGGTTTGAGTAAAGTTACATGCTTCTCTTGTCATGTTGAACATTTATTATCATCTGGGAAAAGAAACTCCAATAAAATAGAATTATTATTTTTTAAACCCATTGATGATGTTACCTAGTCGGGTAATGAAACATCTGCAAGGAAACAAATCAAACCAGGAATTCTAATTCTAGTCCCGCTTTAGGCATGAAAGTCAACTGGGTGGCTTTGGGCCTGTCACTCTTTCAGCCCAAACCCACTTCACAGGGTTGTTGTTGTAGGGAAAACATAAGGAGGAAGGAGCATTAGGTATGGCCATCACCTTGAGTTATTTTTAAAATAATAAAAGTGGAATTCATTTATTTTTTAAAGTCTCAGAGAGCAGCAAAGAATCTTCCAGGATGGCATATATTGACCATCTGGATAATTCATTTGGCTAGAAAAACAGAAATCTCTCCACCATGTCATCTATACTCAAGACAAAATATTCTTCATTTTCAAGCAGCTAAGTTGTTAACAGCTGATCTCAGGAGGAGGAGAGAAAATTATTCTTACCATTCTTGGTATGCTATTTCATCAAGTAGAATATATTACAATTAGTATCAGCACTTTTATGGCCTTGGCATTTTATGATCAACAAGAAGGATGATTCACTGAGTTGTTTGGCAGTGGCTGGCAACGGCGGGGATGGGGCGTGAAAGACTGATGCACTATATTTCCATTGAAAAAAATAGTATGGATTTTCCAGTTTAAGTGACTGGAAAAAAATAAGATCACTTTTCTTGAAATGAATCAAATTAATGTTAAACAAGTAAAGATCTAAAGAATTTTGCTGTGGTGTTTCATTTGAATATTATTCTAGTTTCAGTTGACAGACAATTTTTATGTATTCCAAAGTTATAATGAAAATGATTTTTTCATTTGCTTTTTTAAGAAAATAAAAACAGAAATGTGAAATTATAAAAACAAAAATTGTAATGTGACCTATCACTTAATTAAAACTTAATCAGTTAAAATATGGTTAATTATACTTTTTAGTTAAATGATGTTCTTTACTACCCACCTATCCCAAATATTCTTTTATATTATATTAAGCTGTTACCAAAGTAACAGCTCCAGTTTTATTTGGCAGACTATTTATTCTGATACATAATTTAGGGACAGATAGCAATAGCAATAACACTTAGACTTATATACTGCTTCACAGTGTTTTGTAACACTCTCTGTGGGGTTTACAATGTCAACATATTGCTCCCAACAATCTAGGTCCTCATTGGCACAACTGTCAAATTGATATGTCAAACTTGAATTTAATCCCTTTACCTGTTATAATTATATGATGATCATATGAATTCATTGTTATGAAATACATTTCACAATTATCTAATAATTTCAAATCAGGGTTTACATTTCTTAATTTTTGTTTGATGCACTCTATACTTCTGCACAACTATTCGAGAAGAATTCCCTATCATTTTAAACACTGCATATCTAGTGAAAGATTGATGGATTTCTTCAACTTATTGTCTTGTTTTCAGTATAACTAAGAATACATGGTATAAGTACTCAGACATCCTGCTGTGTAAAAGTGGAAATTCTGAACTTCTTGTAGCAAAACACCATCAAAGTGTTGAAAACACTGCTTCTTTAGCTTTGGCAGCATTGTAAAATAGTTCAAATATTTTTAGCAGCTCATTTAGTAGATGGTTATGCCAGTAAATGTTTCCTTTCTGCTTTTAGTTGGTTTGGGCTCTTTTTCTTATGGCTCAGAGCTTACATAAATAAAGCAGCTCCTGCTACTACTTAGACTTGGATGGTGGAGTAGTTGTTAATATGGATCATTTTGGAATTAGGAGCTTTATGTTGTAATGGTAGGGCTACCAGATTATCAACAGATAATCATCCAGATCATTTGCCAATAATCTGAATAATCATCAATGACAGCAAAATTTAAGAGCATTCCACTTAGTGTGAGACATGCTATTTTCATCACATATCATTCTTACTACATTCAGCAAACAATCTTCAATTTTAAATTGATGGGGGGGAAAATCCCTTATTTATATGCTCTCTAAATGAACAATAAACTTTCATCCATTCATAGATTGTTCAATAGAAAAGCAAAAATCTTGTCTGCTTATCTTCTGCCAAAATTAAAGTCTCAACTCACTTTCCAAAATTTGCATGTTGTCATATTTTGTACCAGTTTTTTTACTACCGGTTCTGTAGGCGTGGCTTGGTGGGCGTGGCAGGGGAAGGATACTGTAAAATCTCCATTCCCTCCCCACCCCACTAACCTGCTTTCCAGCTCCATTCTCCTGTGCAGGGCAACAAAAGACCCAGCTAATCAGCTTGTACTCGGGAGGCAGAGAATAGATGGGGGTGGGGCCAGTCAGAGGTGGTATTTGCTGGTTCTCTGAACTACTCAAAATTCCCGCTACCGGTTCTCCAGAACTGGTCAAAATCTGCTGAATACCACCTCTGTTTTGTATTAGAACTCTACCCCATTTCTAAGCACACCTATCAAATGAATTGTCCATCCTTTTTTCATTTTCTCTTACCTCTTTCCCTTTGTGTGGGTGTACAATACTGTTCTTCCAATGAACAGATACAATTCAGTTTTTATACATATTCTAAGAAAGATGCACAGCCCCCCTCATAATCAGATCATACCCATTATTTTACATTTCTCCACTTACACCAAGCACACAACCAGCTTTAATATTTATCAGCATTCTCATAGCATTTATCACTTTTGGTTTATCCTTTTTTGTTTGATAGCATTTCACCATTAGTTTTAGTTCCACTCTTCAGCATATATTAGCCTTCCGATGCAGTGTTTAAAACATTCCCTTCCAGCACACCTCCCTTAAAACAAGATTATTTTGGGATCTGTAGCCATTTAACATGCTAGCTCTTTTCAGAATAGCTATCCACCTAGGAAAGTCTTTGTTGTTCCATTTCTTTTAAAATTGTCCTACTCTAAATATTCCCTATTTTGGATAACTGGCTTTTCCTAAATCAATGTTTACATAATTTAATTAATGGTTCCCTGAAAGTTTATTCTACCATACACCATGTGCTGCAACTGTTTTTATGCACACATGACATATCAGGGAAAGACCACAATCAGGGATGGTAGATTGGAGTTGCATCATTTCAGACTGCAGTTGTCATATTTTTAATGGATCTCTGTATGAAGCATTCTCTGCTTGTAATAACGTCTGTGAGAGACAGTTCTATTAGAATTTTTCTTCCTGACCTTCTGTCAGGAGCAAGGAGCTTTTTACACTGATTGTTCTCAAAGACTTGACAACTTTGTGTCTGCAATCTGAAGTTGAATTAATACAGGTAGTCTTTGATTTACAACCACAACTGAGCCCAAAATTTATGTTGCTAATTGAAACGTTTGTTAAATGAGAATTATTATATTAGTAACACAGCTGTTAAGTGAATCTGGCTTCTCCATTAACTGTGTTTGTCGGAAGGCCGCAAAATCTGATCACATGACCCTGGAACACAGCAATCATCATAAACATGAGTCAGTTGGGAAGTGTCTGAATTTTGATCACATGACAATGGGGATGCTGCAACAGTTGTAAATGTGAAAAATGGTAATAAGTCACTTTTTTCAGAACTGTTGTAACTTTGAATGGTCACTAAATGAACTGTAGTAAGTGAAGGACTACGGTACCGAATCCTACAATGTCTATTTTTTTTCCTGCTTCATATAAATGGAATAATATCTAAGGACCAACTAAATCATACATTATTCATTCAAAACAAAACTGGCTGTTTTTAATTGTGAAGAAAAAAAAATAGCCGTGCAGCATGTCATTCTAGATCTGTTTTGTGTAAACATCTTTTTGGAGGAGGAATACTGGGTAGAAGACTGGTTCTTCAACAAGAAACGTGTAGAATTGTAATCTGGACTGGAACCATTGTTTTTCCTCACACAATTATTTCTGAATCATTTCTTTTGGTTATCATGAACACAATACAGTCAGAATTAAATCCATTTGAGTTTTAAGGGTAGATAAAACTCCTCCAGATGTTGTCATCCAGTTGTTGCTTATTTCCCATTCCTGTGTCAACATGGACAATTGAAACAGATGCTAGGAGCTGTCATTCAACATATGATCACTTCTGTCCTACATATCCCAAAGAGAAATACTGTTTCCATCTGAGAATAGCCTTGAAGACTCCTTCAAAGCCCAAGGACACCTTGCCTTAAGCTAGAGTGCACTTCATAAAGGTATATTGTGACAAAGTCATTTATTGACTTTGGTGTTGAGAGTTGTAATCAGTTTGCACTACTATGCCCAGGAGAAAACTGTAAGATGTTTTTGTCACATTTCTGATACTGGTGGAATGTCTGAGGATGGGCTATGGCAGTTGTTTGCTGGTGTATGTTGTAGCTGGTTCATAGATATTTTGTTGGTTTGTAGATTATGAAGGTTTTTTAAATAGAGATGGTATGGGATATCAGTGGAATTTGACTGGTGGTTTTGTGAGAGAAACTGCCAGCATCCCATGGCTGCTGTGTGACCTGCCTTGTGAAGCAGTAGCCATCTTGTCCCTTATGTGCTTCAGCAGGATTTGAAGAATACAGGAAATACTTCAGATTTCTTCAGCTGTGCCTTTCAAAGAAACAGATGGAGGAGAGGCACAGATGATCCATATAGGGTAATTATGGGACTTACATGGGTTTGGGATGCTGGGGTTATTGCTGCTTGCTCTCTCCCCCACCCCTGCCCCATGGGAGATAGAAAGGGGGTATCCCAGCCCATCCATTGTACATTCTGGGTTTTATTTAAAACTGTAGTTGGTCTGATAAAAGCAGGAGTAATCAGGGATTATTGTGGAATATGGATATGATTAGATTCGTATCTGATGACCTCAGTTTGGAATGCTAAATGTGAGGCAGAAGCATCCTTGAAATCTGGACTGTCAGCTGTTTAGTTGTAAAGAAACCCCTTGATATAGGGCTAGAATGGCAGAGGTTGTGTTATGTATGCAGGTTTGAAGTCATTGGTTTAGTTTGAACTGTTCTTGTAAAATGTTAGAAATGATTGGTTTAAAAAGTGCGGGAAAACCCTGCACTCTGATTGGCTGGCAACTGCGGCTGCTGGCTATAAGTAGCAGCCGCAGCCCAGCCAAAGCGGGTCCGTTCTGAGCTGTAGTCACTAATAAACAAAAGAGCTTGAAGCACTCCGCGTCTGTCTCTTCATGCAAACTTAACACTGGCGACGAAGGTGGGATTTTCCCTGGAGAGAAGGCAACACGGAACAGAAGAAGAGCGAGATAGCTGCGCTGAACACCCCCCCAGCCCCGTTCGATCTGACGGCAGAAGACTGGGAATCGTATGCAGATCGTTTCCAAATGTATCTGGAAGGAAACAATCTAGCTGACATTTCCGAGAAGCGGAAGAGGGCGGTCTTTCTTACGTACTGCAGTCTGGCAGTTTTCAAGATGGCGAAGGCATTGGCGGGAGCTGCAGACGTGAAGGTAATGGACTGGCCTGACTTAGAAAAGCTTTTAAGAGCCCATTACATGCCACAAGTATCGTGCCTCATTAAGACACAAGAGTTTTACTGTCGTGATCAAGGGGAAAACAAAAGTGTAAACAACTTCGTAGCAAGTTTAAGAGACATTGGGGGTGCGTGCAAATTCAGCAGTTTAGAGGAGGCCATGCACGACCATTTTGTATTTGGCCTTAAAGACAAGGTGTTACAGAGCAAGTTAATAATGAAACCTAAGATCACGCTGAAAGAAGCCATAGAAGAAGCATCTTCAGCAGAAGCCACCAAATCCTCAGCAGCAGCCATGAGGAAGATGAACAGGGCCACGAGCCATTCTGATGGGGAAAAGTCCACCACAAATCATTGTGAGGAACAAGATTCTGAGTCAGATTACAGTGAGGTGGAGGAAGGAATTTACAGACTCAGAATGGAGCAGAAAAGGAAAGACCTGGGAAGAAAGAGGCAAGATTTCTACTGCAGAGGTTGTGGGGGAAGCCACCCCAGCACTGAATGCAAGTTTCTAGACACCATTTGCCTCTGTTGTGAAAAAAGAGGGCACCTAGCAAGAGTCTGCAAATCATCCAGAACTCCACCCAACAGAAGGAAGTTTGCTGCACAAAGACAAAGAATTCAAGCCAACAACCTCAGTGAGAAAATGGGGCAGCACAGAAGCAAATGGGAAGAATGAAACTCATCAGACAGTAACTATTGGTCATTCATCTTCTTTAAAGAACAGAAAAGTGCATGTCAAGGTACTTATTGAAGGAAGGCCTTGCCAAATGGAAGTGGACTCAGGCTCATACCTATCTATGGTGTCATGGGACACTATTCAAAGACTGTTACCAGATATTCAGAAGACTCACTTCAAGAAGCAGGCATTGACTCTTAAAGACTACCAAGGGAACAAGATTCCAGTAGTTGGAACAAGAGAATTCAACGTGAAGTTCAAGGGCCACACCAAACATCTACCCCGACCATCGTTGACAAGGATCGCCCAAGTTTGCTGGGACTTGAATGGTTCAACCCGCTGGGCATCGAGGTGACTGGCATCAATCACGTGAGCAACACTGAGTGAGAAGAGGCCTTGAAGTCTGAATTTCCAGAGGTCTTCAGCGACGGATTAGGCAAGTACTTGGGGACCCCTATCACCTTTAACCTAGATCCCAAGGTACAACCAATCCGTTTAAAACCCAGAAGGGTTCCATTTGTCTTAAAGGAAAAAATTGATGCACAATTAGATAAACTAATAGCTCAAGGGTTTTTAGAGCCCACTGACCACTCCAGGTGGGAGACACCCATAGTCACACCAGTCAAGGCTGATGGGTCTGTAAGAATCTGTGGAGATTACAAGGGGACATTGAACCATGCGCTACAACAGAGCGCATATCCAGTTTACCATTTATTACATTCTCTTGGCGGGGGCACAGTCTTCGCCAAATTGGATCTGCCCAGGCATATCAACAGTTAACAGTTGATGATGCAACTGCAGAAGCCCAAACCATTGTAACCCATAGAGGTGCTTTCAAATGCAAAAGGTTGCAATTTGGAGTAAGTGTGGCACCAGGCATTTTCCAAAGCCTTATGGAAAGGATGCTCCAAGGGTTGCCAGGGGTGGTGCCTTAGTTTGATGATGTTTTAATCTCTGCTGAAAATGACATTCAGTTACTCGAGAGACTCAGAGAAGTCCTAACCAGATTCAAGAAAGCGGGGTTAAAAGTCAAAGAAGAAAAATGCACACTTAGAACTGACAAGGTAGAGTTCTTAGGCTATATGATTGACAAACATGGTATCCACCCTACAGATGCCAAGGTTCAGGCAATCAAAGAAGCCCCCAGGCCAAAATGCAAAACAGACTTGCAAGCTTTCCTGGGACTCATTAACTTCTATCACATGTTTTTACCTCAGAAGGCAACCATTGCAGAATCACTACACAGATTACTAGACAAAAAGTCTGCATGGGTCTGGGGCAGGAAAGAACAAGCTGCCTTTAACACTATTAAGAGACAACTCACTTCTGATTCTGTACTGATACAGTTCTCTGAGAATTTGCCAGTTGTACTGACTTGTGATGCATCCCCTTTTGGAGTGTGTGGGGGTGTTGAGCCACATGCTTCCCAGTGGGAGGGAAGCCCCTATTGCATTTTACTCTCGCACCTTGACTAAAGCAGAGAGAAATTACAGCCAACTGGACAAGGAAGCCTTGGCAATTGTTGCAGCTGTCAAGAAATTCCATGAGTATCTATATGGGAGAACATTTACCATTGTCACAGATCACAAACCTCTGTTAGGCATTGTGGCAGGGGACAAACCAACGCCCATGATCCTGTCACCAAGAATGCTGAGATGGACTGAATTTCTTGCTGCTTATTCATACAAACTCATCCACAGGCCTGGAAAAGACATTGGGCATGCAGATGCTTTGAGTCGCTGCCCACTTCCTTCACACTGAGGACTGCTCCTGAGACTTACACCTTTTTCTAGAAACTGTTGCCAAGCTTCCAGTACATGCTGCTGAAATTGCCAGAGAGACTGCCAAAGACACTTTATTGGCTCCTGTTATAGGCTGGATTAAGAAAGGTTGGCCTTCAAGATCTACCTCAACTTGCCCAACCTTTTAAATCCAGGCAAACTGAATTATCTGTATTAAGAGGATGTATTTTGTGGGGTAACAGGGTGGTTATTCCTGCAAAACTACAAAAGAGGTTTTGGAAATGTTACATGAGGGTCATCCGGGAATTGTCAGAATGAAGGGATTGGCCAGGAGTTATGTATGGTGGCCAGGTATTGACAAAATGGTTGAACACTGGGTTGCATCCTGTCCCAACTGTCAGGAAGTCAGGCCTGCCCACCTCGCCCCCAAACAGGAATGGGAATGTCCTAGGGGCCCATGGTCCAGGATTCACATTGACTTTGCTGGCCCTACCAGAGGGCACACTTTCCTTATTATAGTAGATGCATACTCCAAATGGCTAGAGGTTATCCCTATGGCGTCCACCACAGCTGAAGCTGTCATCAAGCAGCTTAAGAGCTTTTGTAACTCATGGGTTACCTGATGTCCTTGTTTCTGACAATGGCCTCAATTTACATCCAACCTTTTTGAATCATATCTAGCACAGCAGGGTATCAGACATGCCCTGATAGCCCCTGGGCACTCTTCGGATAATGGCTGGGCTGAACGCATGGTACACTTTACCAAGGAAAAACTTCAGCAATTGGGTCCTGGGGACATCACTGAGAAAGTTGAAAAACTACTCAGTGTCCAGCATATCACTCCTAACCCATCAACTAACTTATCCCCAGCAGAGTTGTTGATGGGTAGGAAACTCAGGTCTCCCCTTGACTGCCTTCATCCCACTTATGCACCCAACGCACCACTAGATTCCACTAGCAAAATTCGCACATACACTGTGGGTGATTCTGTTTATGCTAAGAACCTTATGGGTGAACCATTATGGATTCCTGCTGAGATAACCCAAATCACAGGCCCTAGGTCTTACAGGGTACAAACAGAGGATGGTGTCCTCTGGAGCAGGCACATTGATCAGCTTAGATCCAGATTACCTCAGGAACATCGCAATTGCTCCTCTCTGGTTCCCATACCTAGTACCTCATCTAGGGGGAAGAGGAGGATCATGAGGATAATCAGCAAGCAAGAATCAACCCCATGTGTAATGAGCCAACACGACAGGAACCATCCCAAAACCTGTCACAATGCCAAAATCCATTCTTACAAGTGGAAGACTGTACATCACTACCTGACTTAGGTGCTGACATTGGGTTTTATTTATTTATTTATTTATTTATTTATTGGACTTGTATACCCCATCTCTGAAGACTGGAGCACACAACTAAAAACAACAACAATAAATACTTAAAAAGAAATTAAACTAATTTCACAAGCCCAAAAATACAAAAACTAACATTTACAGTGGTTAAAATAATTAAGAAACCCATCCCCCACCAAGGAGGGTCACAGCCCGATTGGTCTAACAACCAGGTCTTCAAATTATGGCAGAAGGTGGGAGGTCAGTGGCCAAGGAGCCCCAGGGGCAGTTGGTTCCAGAGGTCAGGGGCCGTGACAGAATAGGCTCGTCACTGGGGGACCACCAGCCGACATTGGCTTGCCGATGGGACCCGAGGAGTCCTTGCCTATGTGCTCGCACAGGCGGTTAGCACTCGATATCGGCAGAAGACGCTCCCTTAAATATTGAGGACCCATGTCGTGAAGGACTTTGTATGTTAAAACCAGAACCTTGAATCTCACCCGAGTGCAGCCGCAACCAATGCAGGCAGTGCAGGAGGGGTAACATGGGAGAATCGGAAACTACCATCACCACCGCCGCCGCATTTTGCACCAGTTGCAATCTCCGGATGGTATGCAAGGGCAGTCCTAAATAGAGAGCATTGCAGTAGTCGAGTCTAGAGGTAACAAGGGCGTGGGTGACTGTGCACAGGGCATCTCGGTCCAGAAATGGGCGAAGAGGGTTGGAGATGGATTGGAAGGAGAGACCAGGTTGTAGCAACCAAACAGGTTCTTCTATTACTAGAAGTCCAAGTATGGAAATGTCAGCAGACAAATTTCCTCTCTCACTGGGTGAGAACCTTAAAGCATCTGAACCACGTAGGTCTCAACGTAAATGTAAGAGCCCCACCTATTTAAAAGAATACATTAGGTAGATGGGATTTGAGTATGGACTGAACCTAGTGGGAGGGGTGTGTATGCAGGTTTGAAGTCATTGGTTTAGTTTGAACTGTTCTTGTAAAATGTTAGAAATGATTGGTTTAAAAAGTGCGGGAAAACCCTGCACTCTGATTGGCTGTCAACTGCAGCTGCTGGCTATAAGTAGCAGCCGCAGCCCAGCCAAAGCGGGTCCGTTCTGAGCTGTAGTCACTAATAAACAAAAGAGCTTGAAGCACTCCGTGTCTGTCTCTTCATGCAAACTTAACAGGTTGTGTGTTGGGCAGTGGTTAGGGGAAAGTAAGAACATGATGCTATTAGGCAGTATGAAGGAAAGGTGCTTTAAATCATTCTCAGTGTTTAGTGCCAAGTCTGCATTCTGACCTCCTGGATTTAGCCTTTTATCTAATTCCTCCCCTGTCCCCAATGACTCAGCAATCCCCCAATTCTTTTGGAAAGCCATCAAGATTACTGAGGCACTGGGATAGGATGAGTATATCTATGTGGCATCCCAAGGGTGTAATGGAAGCACTAGGTTTGGCTTTGTTTTAATGGTTTTTTGTTTTGTTTTATGATTCATAGATCTGGGTTTTATTGTTGTGAACTACCACCCGGAGTTGTGGTGACTAAACAAATCTTTAAAATAAATACATACAAAAGTAAATTTTGTTCTCCTAGAAACTTACATTTCTCAAAAGGCATTCTGTGTAATCAGCAAAAAAAAGGGGGTGGGGGTGGGGGGGAGGAGGAAGAAGGGATGTTCCCCATCTCCCTTGCTCCCAGTGACATTAATCCAAAGTTCTGAAACTTTAGAACTTTATTGTGACATAAGTTCTCACAGGAGATACCTCTTTGAGTCCATATAGGCACAAAGCATCTATCTTGGGAAAAAGAAGCAACATTCTGCGGGAAGAGAAGGCTGTTGTAGCAGGACCAGTTGCAGAGGAGTATAATTGCTAACAGAAAACTCTGGAAGTTTGCCACTCTTCTCACATGCCCTGGTTTTCTGGAAAAGAGAAGAAGACAATGTATGCTTCATTTCTTGTGGTTATTTGTACATAGCCCTGCACAAGGGTTTGACACACTTGCTTGTGTAAGAAGTAACTGCTGGAGGACGGGCAAGCTTGAAGGCAAGTTGAATTTCAAACAGGGATTGAGACGTTTTTATAAAAAAAAAACATTTTTAAAAGTGCAGAATGTAGCAGACTTGTGTCATTTATCATTTTAGAAGTTTGTCCAGGGATACTAGTGTGTTCCAGAAAAGTTCAAATTTCCCACACATAGTTACAAGCCCAACTGTTGAACATAATGATGTTTAACTTTTCAGATCTTTAAATAGCAGTTCCAAAGCCAATTATAGTTTTAAGCATAAGCAAACAAATATGGCTTGAATTTCTCAATCAACTAGCCTTTTGGGTTGTTGGCTTATTTTTGTACTTTCTCAAGAATTGTTCTTTCATGGGATAAAGAAATCATTTCAGGGTTCATAATGTTAATAACAATACCAAGACTTGTTTCTATTTTCACGCAGAATGTTTTTGTTTAAGAGAAAGATGCTTCCCCAAGTCAGAGGGGTGGTTGCAGGCAATCATGGGAATTGCCAATTTCTGGGGGAATGAGCTTGCAATCTTGTGAAAATGTTTTTGAAGCAGCCTGCTCCAGATGAAGCCTTCCATGTATAGAAGTATGCCTAAGTATGGGAAAAATCTATGGCCTTCTTGATGCTTATGCTCCTGGGGAAAGTGGGGTAATGGTGGTTTATGAACATTTCTTTTTTCATTGCTGCTACAGCTCCTGAACTGCCTCAGGGAATCCCCCAAACTTGAAGGACATGCTGCTTTTGTGTGTGTGTGTGTGTGGGGGGTTATTAAGTCTTTCAAGTAAAATGAGAGTCAGAAATACACTGGAATACACTAGAAGTAAACTGACAAAAATAAATAGGACGTAATAATAGGTAAGTCTCCTTTTATTCATACCCATTTTATGCAATCATAATCATGTTCTTATTATATCTGCTATCTAATACATGCTTGACAAATAAAATAAATAAATAAAGTCCTATGTAGCTTTAAACTTACTCAAAGCACCCATATTGCTCACTTTATGACTTCCTTTTCTTTAAAATGCAACTATGAAAATATAACCTTGTACATGACAGTAGGCCCTCAAAATACTTGTGGGTCTGCTCCTGGAGGTTTGCTTTTACTACCAGATCCAGCAGGCTAAGCATGTTTTGGATTCTTTCTATTTTGCTAGACCAGGGGGCATCTGTCATGATGCTTGCCCTCTAGAAGTCTCACGCCAGAAATTCAGATGCTCTCTCTCGATCCTGTTAACTTTTATTTTTGTAGTCCTAGAGTACCCAGATCAGTGTTTCTCAATTTCGGCATCTTTAAGATGTGTAGACTTCAAGTCCCAACTAACTAGAGTCTGGGGAATTATGTGAGTTGAAGTCTGCACCTCTCAAGGTAGTTGAAGTTGAGAAACCTTGTCCTAGCTCATGCCTTTAAAAAGCCAGGAGTTTCCACATTTTGGGCACAATAAGGGATAAACTAGATGTTTAAGACCCCTGATAAGTTCAATGCACTTATTTTAACCTTTTTATTAAATAAAAATATGCCCAAAATTCTGCCACCATCTGCTCAAGGCTGTTGTCACTTCATCAGAATGAATGACCTTTTATTACCAGACAAAATAGTTTAACCAATATGCCTTCCTCCATAAGAAAGTTATCCAACCCTACTTTTGAAACTGACCAGTTATATGGACAGCTTGTGGGAGTTGAAATCAGCTGGCCAACAGGAAATCTCAGCTAGTTTAATATGTAGGATGCCTTTACCTCTATAGCTAAGAGAACAATTGTGATATGAATGCATTATTCTTTTGTCAATACTTTCTGTAGTACTAATGAAAGCTTCGCATTGCAAAGACTGCAGTCCCATCTGAACACTGAGGTCAACACGTTTTTTTTTGTTTTTTGTTTACTAATTTACTCATCTAAGTAGTGTCCTTAGCCTGCCTCTTGTTTTGGTTCTGATTTTTACTTAGCTTGTATTTTGTCCAACCTAAACTAATACATTTCACATGGTTAATATTAATTCTCAAGGTATGATAATATGAATGTTAACATAAGCAGTGTTCTCCTTTTCATTTCTGGGAATTGAAATAAGATCCTTTGCTTTCTGCATTTTCATTTCCTATTAGAGTGGAACAATCAAATGACACTTAGAAAACACCAATAAAGGGAAGACAGGACAAGAAACTGTTGTTTAATGACTTCAGAATGTATTTCTTTGTATGAAAACCTGTCACCATTTAGTTTATAAACAAAGCTAAATTGCCCCAATCCCTGGTTTTCTTTTACTAATTTAAGAAAGGAGGAAAAAAATCCCAAAAGCTGTCAGTGATTCTTTTAGATTTCATTACTGCCCAGAATGATGTTTTCTTGAGAGATTCTGAGAGTATGCCATATGTTTAAAAATAAGTAAGCAGATAAGGCAAAAATAACATTCTGAGTGCAGAATGCAGTATGACCTCTTGAATTTTGCACAAGGAACATACCGTAGCATGTGTCTCAGGAATAAAGGAAATTATTTGCCTCATGGATGAAAAATTGGATTTTTCTCCAGGGTCTCTTACATTTGGACAAAGTATTCACCTCTTCTGCCCAGCGCAAGAGAGATTTCTGTCATCACTAATGTGATATAGTGGCTCTCAAGTATTTTTTCGACCTGCCAAATGTAAGCACCTTAGGGAGATTCTCAAACCATCTTTGAATCTCCCTCTCTTGAAGCGTTTTAGCTTTACATCATCTTATTTATTGACTGTATTTTGTACTATTAGATTGGTCAATCAAAGCAGCAAAGAAGCAAAAACAAACGGCAGAAAAATTAAAACTTCATTAAAAACAGCCGCTAAAACCATAATTTTAATCCAAACAGACAGGGTGGTCTTTGTTATAAGCTAAGGGTCTGC
Source organism: Naja naja (assembly GCA_009733165.1). Classification (NCBI taxonomy): domain Eukaryota; kingdom Metazoa; phylum Chordata; class Lepidosauria; order Squamata; family Elapidae; genus Naja; species Naja naja. The sequence continues at coordinate 143,584,337 of CM019148.1, forward strand.
TTTGCATTTATTTAACAATTCATTTCATAACAATTCAATCCCTAGGGCGATTGGTTATGGCAGGGGTGGACGAGACAGAGGGCCATATTATGTATCGGGCGCTATTTACTGGCGGTGGTGCTCCGACCCTCAGGTCTCTGCCCGCTCCCATGGGTCTTTGGGTGGTGTGGTCCCTGGGCTTAGGCTGGTGTATGTAAACGCCAGGTCCGTAGCTAATAAGGCTCCCCTCCTCCGTGAACTCATTGAGGAGGAGGCTGCGGATCTGGCGTGTATCACGGAGACCTGGTTTGGACCCGAGGGAGGTGTCCCTCTATGTGATCTTTGTCCCCCAGGTTTTCGGTGTTGCACCGCCACGAGCCCAGGGAAGGGGTGGAGGAGTAGCGATTGTTATTAGGGAGACTCTGTTTCCAAGGGAGGCCTCTGTCCCACAGATTGGCGGTTGCGAGTCCCTCCTTCTGAGGTTGGGTCCAGGTGGTCGGTTGGGCCTGTTGTTGATGTACCTGTCCCCAGCTGCGTGCAACGGCCCTTCCCGAGCTGCTGGATGCCCTCTCGGGAGTGGTGGTGGAGTTCCCCAGACTTATTGTTCTGGGGACTTCAACTACCTCCCTGGGGGTGGCGTCTGGACTGGCTCGGGAGTTCTTGGCATCTGTGACAGCCATGGACCTGACCCAGGTGATTCAGGGGCCCACCCATGAGGGGAATGCACTCGAACCTGGTTTTTATCTCGGGGCAGTGGTGTAGTGATCTGGGGGTGGATCTCCTGTTATTCTACCCCTATCATGGACAGATCATTATCTCCTGAGGCTGGTCTTCCAATCTGCTGCTCCTCGCTGCTGGGATGAGGAACCGACACGATGGTTCCGCCCCAGGCCCTGATGGACCCGGAGAGGTTTCAGACGGCCCTGGGGTTCTTGCCCACCTCCCTTGCCCACAGCCCGGCCGAGACTTTGGTGGCGCCTGGCAAGAGCGGCCTCGGCAGCCTTCGACCGGGTTGTCCCCTTGCGCCTCTCCCTTGTCGGAGACCTCGTTTAGCTCCTTGGTTCTCGGAGGAGCTTGGGAATGAAGCAGAGGAGATGCCTAGAGAGCAGGTGGAGGACTAGTCGCTCTGAGTCTGACCGTCTCCAGTTAAGAGCCTATATTAGGACTTACCTGGAAGCGATTAGAGCAGCGAGATGTGCTTACTTCTCGCTCTGATCGCGTCTGCAGATGATCGCCCTGCGGCCCTGTTTAGGGTCACTCGTTCCCTCCTGCAATTGAGGGAGGGAGGGACCCTCTCAGGGCAGAGCAGAGGATTTTAGTTTACATCTGGCGGATAAGGTCGCTCAGATTCGGGCTGGCTTGGACTCTGACTGGCAGGATGTTGGCGATGGCGTGGCGATGAGTCTTGTGGATCCTGTTTGGGTTGAGTTTGACTCTGTCTCCCTGGATGAAGTGGACAGGATCATGCGGAGGCTGTCCTCCACCACGTGTTTATTGGACCCGTGTCCTTCCTGGCTGGTTTATGCCTCCAGGAGGTTACACGTGGTTGGCTCCAGGCAGTTATCAGCGCTTCCTTGAGTGAAGGGGTTTTCCTGCTGCCCTGAAAGAGGCGGTGGTGAGACCCCTCCTTAAGAAGCCTGCTCTGGACCCAACCATTTTGAATAACTATCGTCCAGTCTCCAACCTTGCTAGCGAAGGTTGTTGAAGCGTGGTGGTTCAGCAGCTTCCGCTGTTCCTGGAGAAACTGATTACCTTGACCTGTACCAATCGGGTTTCAGGCCCGGACACAGCACCGAGACAGCATTGGTGCATTGGTGGATGATCTCTGGAGGGCTCGGGACAGGGGTTTTCCTCTGTCCTGGTCCTTTAGATCTCTCAGCGGCTTTCGATACCATCGACCATGGTATCCTTCTGCGGCTCGGGGGTTGGGAGTGGGGGCACCGTGTTACGGTGGTTCTCCTCTTACCTTCGGACCGTCGCAGTCGGTGTTGACGGGAGAGCAGAGATCCCCCCCGAGGCCCCTTAGTTGTGGGGTGCCTCAGGGGTTGGTTCTCTCACCTCTCCTGTTTAATATCTACATGAAACCGCTGGGTGAGATCATCCGTGGTTTTGGGGTGAGTATCATCAATATGCAGATGATACCCAGTTGTATATCTCCACCCCAGACCAGATCAGTGATGCTCTCTCGGTGATGTCCCGGTGCCTGGAGGCGGTGCAGGCCTGGATGGGGAGTAACAGGCTCAGACTCAACCCAGCCAAGACTGAGTGGCTGTTCTTACCGGCATCTCGGTGTTCAGTGGATGTGCCATCTTTGGTCATGGGGGAGGTGTTACCCCGTGGATAGGGCGAGAATCTGGGCCTCCTGGATGCACAGCTCAGTTTGGAGGAGCAGGTGGGAGCTGTGGCCAGGGGGCTTTTGCCCAGGTTCGGCTGGTTCGCCAGCTTCACCCTTACCTGGACCGAGATGCCCTTGAACGGTCACTCATGCGCCACCGTCCAGAATCGACTACTGCAATGCTCTCTACATGGGGCTTCCCTTGGATTACTCGGAGGTTGCAGCTGGTGCAGAATGCGCGTGGCTGTGATGGGGTATCCCGATACTCCCATGTTACACCCTCCTGCGACCTGCATTGGTTGCCGGTTGCCTTCGGTTTCCTTCAAGGTGTTAGTAACAACTTATAAAGCCCTTAATGGCTTGGGTGCAGGGTACTTGGGAGCCTCCTGCCTGCATCACAGTCCAATCGCCCGTGCGCTCCCATAGGAGGGGCCTCCTGGGAATACCGTCGGTCAGGCATTGTCGGCTGGCGGTTCCCAGAGCTAGGGCCTTTTCTGTGGGAGCCTCGCCTGTGGAACCAGCTTCCTGCGGATCTGCGTTTGGCCCCTGATCTCCGCTCCTTCTGCCGAGACCTGAAGACCTGGCTGTTTCAGCAGGCCGGCCTGGATTGACCATGGGGTGGGTAGTTTTAATAATGTTTGTTTATTTGTAATTTTATTGTTTTAGTTGTTTGTAATTTGGACTTGTTTTTATTATATTTATTGTATATCTTTTGTATGTTAAGCCCTGAGTCCTTGGGGAGTAGGCTGACATACAAATCTAAATAAATAAATAAATAAATAAATAAATAATAATAATAATAATAATT
>CM019148.1:143588458-143615783 GCA_009733165.1 Naja naja
CTCTCTCTCTCTCTACCTCCACTATCTCTAGATCTCTACTATCTATATATCATCTCTGTCTCTATCTCTACCTCATCTCTGCCTCATTATTGGGACAGTCCTTGTGACAGGACTATCAGGATCAGCTAGGATGGGAATGTGAGAGTCATATAGTAGGTAAATGTGGTGAGATGTGGCCTAATCTAAGAAGAATGAGAGAAAGAGGCTTGCAAATAGTCTCACCTCTGGCTCATAGGTAGGATCTTAATAGCTCTATCATAACATTCTCCAGCTTAATATGGCTATGGATATACCTGTCATGCTATTTCATAAGATGCCATACATTCACAATACACTCGTTTGTACAAATAAAAAAGGTAAACTATATTGCATGCTGGGTCTGAAAAGAAATAATTCTGGTTGTGTTTGGTGATCTTCCTTTGAAGGAAAAAAATACATATCTTGAGATAGTAATAAAAATGTTAATTGTCCTTAGAAGCCCAAGTTGCAGGACAGAAAAGTACTGAGCTTTTATTACCTTTGATTAGTATATCAACCAATACCATGGAATACCATGGTATTCCATGCAATGTATGTGTCTTGGTTTAGTGCATTCTGCATAAAGTTGCTTTGCATTTATTTTCAGATGAAACGCAGCAACTACATTATTATGTAGTACATCTATAGTCATTTCCTTCTAACACCCCTGTTGCAAGGACTGCACTAATTGCTGATTGGTCAGTAGGTTTTTAAATTAACCTATAATTTATAAAACTCTAAAGAACTTGTGAACTTGTGAACAGGATACTTGAGAAAATATCATTTCTCACATATATCTGATAGCTCTAATGATTAACCTCCTGGCTATGCCATCTCTTATGGATATTCATTTGACATCAACCAGGAATAGCATATCTTGTTCATGGGCATCTCTTAACTATACTATTCCATTAGTTATTGTCATTTGTTTATACATTTTCTATATTTTAATATACTGTATTTTTACAAGCTTTATTTTAAATGTTTCAATGTTGTATACTGCTATGCATGCCGTGTTTCCCCGAAAATAAGACCTATCCCAAAAATAAGACCTGCCCCGGAAATAAGACCTAGTGTGTTTTTGGGAACCAAAAAAAAAAAATAAGACAGTGTTAGGGGAAACGGTTGATGCGATTTGTTCTGGTTTCATACATGAATAGATGTACATTGTTCTACACATGAATATGGTATGTTTTCATTTTTATATATATATATATATATATATATATATATATATATATATATATATATATATAAGACCTACCTGAAAATAAGATAGTGTTTTTTAAACCAAAAAAAATATAAGACAGTGTCTTATTTTCGGGGAAACATGGTACATAGCATGTTTGGTACTATAAACATAAGTGTATTCAGAGCTTCTGGAAGAAAGTATAGGAAAGAATCTTAGAGATTACCAGTAGTACTGAAAATATTTCAACAATATACTATATTCAAAACTGATCTGTCCCATGTAGAATAATCCTTCCCAATCTAGCATTCTCCAGAAGATGTGTTGGACACTCTATTATCTGTAGAGCAAGAATTCCTAAACATTTTGCCATCATACCTTCCTTTAATGTAATCTTAGAGTACACACCTTTTTAAATCCAAATACTAAATTAAACACAAATGAACAATAAAAACAATGCAATGAAAATTTGAGAAAGGTGGATTTATTATAAAACTGTAACTAGAAGATTGTTCACATCTTCTCCTGGATTTTATTTTCATTTCCCCAAGAAAGTACACCTCACAGTTTGAAAAAAAACTGCTGTTGAGAGAAGTCTAACATACCTTGTTTTATCAGACTGGACAAGACTTATCCAAGACATCTACAAAAATCTATTGTACAATCTTTAGCATTCTTACTCCCGGAATCTTCACTGAGCCTAGTAATAAAGGAGTTATAACTAGAGGAACAGCTCTGTGGAAGATCCATTACATTAGACATAGATTCTGTCATCTTCCAAATTGAGGACTGGTTTAGAGAAAGAATATTTTCAAAAATGTCTGTGCTTCCTGGTAGTTTCCAGACCTTTTGATGAGGATAAACCAACAATTTAGCACAAAATTTTATAAGTGATTTTTTTTTAATCAAAAAGATGCAGTAACTCTTATTCATGTGACTTCTCTCCTTCTCTCTCATTTTTTTCACCCTATTCTTTTACGAGGAAAAAAATAATTATGCCACAATTAGTGAATTACTGTTAGACAGAGAAGAAATGATGTCAGCTGGGTACAGGAATCTCTCTGGAACACAAAATCCATTATTATAATGAACAAGAATAGCATTAAGTTATTACGGTACTTTGGCAATAATTTCCAGTGTTGGCAAATGTATACTTATTCAAAATTTTTAGGTATGTTGCATGTAAATATATAGTAGAAATCTTAAGAGTAGATAGCAATATGTTTCTTTAAAAACAATCAATTCATCTATCATTCATGAATTTATTTAAAACTTGTTAGGATCATTAGGGTGGATTAAGTGGCAGGGGAGCTGGCTATATGCCTTGTAAATTATGTTTAGCATGAGTTAAGTTATAATAAAAGTGTTTGTGCATGTGTATAGTCTCTCTCTCTCTCTCTCTCTCTCTCTCTCTCTCTCTCTCTCCCCCCAACCTACCTATCCATCCATCCACACATATATTCTTTTTATGGCCCTGTAATCCCTTTTATCAGGATGGAGTCTCGGCGACTGAATGGAGCTGACCATTCATGGACTGGATGCCCTTCCTAACACCTATGCAGAGTTTGCAACTTATATTTTCTTTGTGCTCTAATAGAAAAACTTCTGTTGCTGCCTATAAATGAACTCTCAACTTCCTGAGTGTGAAGTGTCTTCACCTCTAAGTCACCCCTTACATATACACACATACATGTACCCCTCCTCTCTCGCACACAAACTTTCTCTGTCTCTGAAAGACACAGGTCCAGAATTTGTGTGGTACAATAGCATCAGGATGGGAACCAAGGAGATCTCATATGGAAACACTTGGGACTCTGATGGATGGCATTGCTTGATTGAAAGAACTTGGAACATGGCAACCCCATTGCAACAAATTGGTCAGGCCAAGACTACAAAACATAAAACAGTCCCTCAAGTAACCAGACTCTATGTCATGTAGGGTTCTCTAGGTGAGAACTAGCATCTTGAAGCAAATGCAACCAGCACAACTCATAAAATGTCACATGGTATAACCAAGATTTTTTTCATCACTTCCTATACCACCTCATTCTGAAGCTTCCAAGTGGTCTTCAAGGTCAGCCCCATGTGAAGGACACTGCCATAATTGGGCCATGAGATGACTAGAATATAAATGACTCTCTGAAGGGCCTCTCAATTTAGGAAAGAGCACAAATGGCACACCAGATGAAATTCCTGGCCCTATCTGCCACTTGCTTTTAAAAATGGTATGAGTATTTAGATACTAAAATTAACTTTTTTCCTTATCAATTTGAATATTCTCTAGAATCATTTCCTTCAGCTCAGCTCTGGATTCACTACATTGATTGAGCGGCTGTATCAGAAGCAGATCAGTTCTTGTGATGGTTCCTGACTTTATCATTTCAGCACTATCCTGTTCTTTAATGCATTACATAGAGCCCAAAATAGATCTACTCAGTGCTGATTGTTTTTTTTTAAATTCATATTTATATCCCACCCTTCTCCGGAGACTCAGGGTGGCTTACAATGTTTGGAGCACAACCCAATGCACTCAGCAATAGCCTTCATTCCATTGTATATGCCTGCTTATTACTAAGCAGCATTTTTACAAAGTCAGCTTATTGCCCCCAACAATCTTGGGTCCTCAATTTACCTACCCCGAGAGGATGGAAGGCTGAGTCAACCTTGAGCCTGGTGGGATTCGAGCCTGCAATAATTGCAGGCAGCTGGAATTAAGTGCTAGGCTATTAATAACCTGCACCACCAAGGCCCATTTAATACTAGGTTTTAATACTAGGTTCACCAATCTGCTGGAGCTGGAATTTTGATTCCCAAACTTAGAGGAAGAAAGTAAGAGGCTGTAGCTCCTGAAGGCTCATGCTAAAAATTCATCTGCCTGCTATCCAGTGTGGCTTTCTGCTTATCTTCCTGCTAATTGAAATGATAAACAATGACCAGAAATATTACCCATCCTAGTCTGCTCTTGTTTTGCTATTTCTCACCTATTAATCACATAACTAATTATATCTTTATTATTTTGATATTGCCACACTTCTATGTTAATTACTGATGAGTAGCCTCAGATGGAATTTTATCCACATTTCTGAAAGAATGTTAGAATCATCATTTATTCTCTAGTTATTTATTTATTTAGAATATGGCATCTACCAAGGTCATGCAATCACTGATATACAACACATTATACATATAAACATAAATAATATTAGTTTAGGTAGAGCATCAGCAAATACACACTACACACACACACGCAATATACAAGATAAAATATTAAATTAAGGTAAATCCATGATAAAATCACCATATTATGGCACCATAGAATATTATGGCTGAGGAAGCTAAGTATCTAACTCACGGGTGTCAAACTCATGGTGTCATGGCGGCGTCACATGATGTATCGGGATTTCCCCCCCTTCGCTAACTGGGTGTGGGCGTGGCCAGCACGTGATGCATCAGGCTCACGGGTCACAGGTTTGATAGCTCTGGTATAACTGCTTCTGGTGTGACTGCAATGAAATCATTCTATAGTAATTAGTTGGTAAATTATGCTAGTCATATACTAGTGTTACATGCAATTGCTTGACCTGTTTGTCCAAATTGGGAACATCAGGCAGAATTCATATACTATTATGGACAACAGAGTAGAGATGTTCTACTTAGTCATTCAGGGGTGACACATTCAAATGGGGGTACAGGCTCATTTTAGGGATTAGATTACTAATTAGATTAGACCCACAGATTACTGTTAATGAGAACAGAATCGACGGCAATACAATTTCCTACTAATCTTCCTTCCAAATTAGTCTCCCCATCAGTTTAGCTCAGATCACAACATTGTGATAGTAAACAAGTTATTAGAAATAAAGTATTTGTCCTTGGGCTACAACGAAATTACTTCAGAAAATACAAATCCAATAAAGTTTTGTGTAGCTTTTTGTATAAGTCATCCTTTCCCCTTTCCTTCCCTAGTTTCTGGTGTTATTCAATATATTTGCTTTTCCATTATATCGTTGGAAGTTAGTTAAACTTGATTTTTAGGTCATGAAAAACAAATAATAGATAAAAGTTGAATGCTGTTGGACAAGCAGATATATAGATATCTATGCACTGTTATCAGAGGCTCACAAAATCTTATGCCTTTTGATTTTTTTGATAGAGAAAGTGTTACCAGACCCCCAATTTTCAGTCTGCAAAAGGAACCCAATACTGTATATCAGATTTCTTAAAAAGATTATTTCATATATTCTTGGCAATTTTTTTTCCTGAGTATTTTTGTAAAGGTATCTTGTCACTCAGTGGTGGGATTCAGTTTTTTTTTTACCACCGGTTCTGTGGGCGTGGCTTCTTGGGCATGGCATGGGAAGGATACTATAAAATCTCTAGTCAGAGGTGGTATTTGCCGGTTCTCTGAACTACTCAAATTTCCACTACCGGTTCTCCAGAACTGATTAGAACCTGCTGAATACAACCTCTCTTGTCACTTATGTTGAATCATTAGCGGCAAAGCACTCCTCTGCCATTCATTTGCTGATTAGAATTCCTGTAAGCTTTCAAAGAGCAGTGTCAATATTATATTTTTCTATTTCTCTTACTGTTAATTAAAGTAGGTATACAAAATCTGTCCTGCTAGGGAGTTACACAGCAAATTAAAATGCTGCAATTATTGCTGCCTTAGCTTCCCATTAAAATTATCAGAAGAGAAGGCACTAACGTCTAAAAACTTAATATGCTAGGACAGTTCTTCAAAACTTTCTGATTGATGGACAATTTCTTTGACCAATGGTAGTATGGTCCTACAATTATACAAGTCCCTACTCAAAAGTAACGCCCCAATTTCAATGAGACTAACCTCAGTTGTAAGCATTAATATTGTAAAAGAGCAGCCTCCGATTAGAATTATCATAATTTAAAATATCTTTTCTTGCTCTCAGTGGCTGATGCTACTGTAATTGTAAGCCCAAAGCAGCTTTTTTGTTGCATATTTTGAAAGCAAAAGCTGCATTCTGGCTTTGAGTATTTGTTATATTTTATACTTTGATATACTTTGATAACAGTTTGAATGAGAGATTGCACATCATAAGTTCATTCCAGAAAACAACACTCTATCTATATCAAGTAAATTTTGGATTTGAACATATCCCAAGAAAACCAAACCAATTAGCTAATGAGTGAAAGTTGTAAAGAATGATATCATTTGCCAATAAAAATACCCTAAATGAGAAATGGACTATTGTGCTCAACTGATCTAGTTACAAAAAGTCATGGGATACCCCACAGATCAAAAGATACTCCCCAGTGTAAAACAGAAATATGCAAAAGGATAATATTAGATGTAAAGGAATCTACATTTCCTATATAAACATAAAGTTCTGCTCTTAATATGCACAGAAATAAAGAAAAGGGCTGCCTATAAAACTAGAGATTGAAGAGTCTGGAGTTTTGGCTTCATGCCCTTAAATGTTCCCATCATGGTTGTTTGTGTTTCTAGAAGATGCGTGCTTGGCCTGGTGCCATTGGACTGATCGCCATTTTGTGACCACACAGCTTCAGTTCCTGGAAAAGGGTGAAACCTGGTCTAAGGTAAAAAGCAAATTGTTGATTCTGAAATGTTTATTCCACATTGTTCACGGAAGGCTGTGGAAATCTAGCTTTTCCTCTGGGTGCCATATTAAGATATTAGATCAGCTTAATGCAGATATGGCTTGTAGGGTGAGGCTGTTATGTGCTGCCTTACTTATTATATCATGAATATGTTTTAATTTCATTTTGGTTTGATTTATAGAGGCTTTATTGTATAACTTTTGATGGATTGTTTTTTTAGCACTTCTGAGTGCAAATGGGGCAGCCATATACATTTTATAAGAAAAAATAAGTATGAAGGCATTTCTATTTAGTTTTAGGAAACCCTGCATTTCCATTTATTGCAAAAAAATGTCCTGATAAACATACAGGTAGAAAAAGAAAATTGTCAAGATAGAAGGCACTTGCTTTACAATACCATATTTTTTGTTTTATACCAGCAAATTATTTTTAACTGAAACCAAATATAATCTAGATGAGTGTTTCAGGTATATTTACAGGTACTGCATATTTAAGTTTTCCAGATAATTTAACACTAAACTTACTCAACTATTTATGTCTATTCAAAGATTAGGACATTCAATTTCTCTTCTGCCTTAGCTATTTTCTCTTGATCAAAAACACTCTTGACATATCTACTTAGATGGACAGGAAAAATAATAATTGGTACTTTCTTAAGTATTACACAAATGCAGCTCCAGTTGTATTGGCAAAATATCTATCTATCTATCTATCTATCTATCTATCTATCTATCTATCAATCATCTATCCCTATTGCTATGTTCTGAAATTCCCCTTCTGGTCCTGTTCCAGCAGGGGGTGCCCAGCCACAACCTGATTGGCCAATAGTTTGACAGCCGACTATATAAGGAGCTGTCAAACAGGCCAACAGCTGTTCCCTCAAGGCTGAGTGGCTTGTTCGCTGTTAGCGTGCGAAAACCAATAAAGCCTGAGCAACCAATTTAGCCGCCTCGCCTCATTCTGCAGTGCATTCTTTCCCAGTACGAAGCACTGGTGACGAAGGTGGGATTTCCACCCTTGAGGCATTAGGCGAGCTTGAAGTTCTCCTGTGAGGCAACCAAAAGTGCTGATCACTGTGGCAGAGAGAGCCAAACAAGCCAAAAGGGCATACAAAAAGAGCAAGTCACTCTGAGGGAGCTCGATAAAGTCCACCAGCCACCTGCCTAAGGATCAAGGGTTCTGTGGAGCTGTTCAGAATGGCAGCGTTAAATTCATTTGTGCCATTTGATGCATCCACAGAGGCTTGGAAGTCATATATTGAGCGTTTTGACTGTTTCCTGGAGGCAAATGATCTGGTGGATTTGACAGGCAGCCAGCAAAGGATGCTGTTTTTAAATTTCTGGGGTAAACAAATGTTTGACACAGCCAGAGCTCTGTTAGCACCTCAGCCCCTGAATTCTGCCACCTGGGAGGTGTTAATGGCAAAACTTAAGAACCATTACGCTCCAACTCCCTCACGAATTGCCCAAAGGCACACATCTCACTGGTGCGAGCAATCTGAGGGGGAATCTGTCAATCAATTCATGGAGGGTCTCCAAACAGCTGCCCTCCATTGCAAGTTCAAAGAGCTGGATGATGCCTTGTGGATCGGTTAGTCTGTGGGCTAAGAGACCTCTGAATCCAGCACAGATTACTAGCAAAACCTGACCTGACATTACAATCGGCATTGGACAAAGCCTGCACTGCAGAGCTATCCAACAAGTCGACTGTAGAGATTCATGGTGTGAGCAGCCCAGCCTCGGAAGAAAAACCTTAGCTGTCCACCAAGAAGAGGTTACAGAGGAAGACATCGATCTACCAGGGAATGATGACATCCACCAGCTTAAGACTGCGTCAGGTAATAAATGGCAATCCACAAAAACAGGCCAGGCACAATCCTGCATAGGGTGTGGAAGTAACCATCCGCGATGGTTAAAACTGCAAACTGCCAGCGCTGAGGGAAGAGAGGCCATTTAGCTAGGATGTGCAGAGCCATTCTGCCTGATGACAGAGTCCATGCAAAACAAGAGCAAATGAAGGGGACCCCTAAAAAAATCCTAGATTGGGGGAAGAGTGTTCACTATCCAAAGGGATAATTGCCACATCAACCCCAGAGTAGGGCAAACAAACTTATCACTAAAGAAATTTTTTTTCTTTCAGTGAAAATTGAAGGACAGGATTGTCAAATGGAGGTTGACACAGGATCTTCCTTGTCATTAGTAAGTTGGAGCACAATCACAAGATTGGTACCCAAAATGGCAAAGAAAAGATTAAGACCCTGTTCCCTCACATTAAGAGACTATCAAGGGAATATAATTCCCATTTTGGGGCTCACTAAAGTGACTGTAGCATTCAAACAATTCAAAGGCCGCCTCCCACTAATAGTAGTGAAAAGGGCACTGCCAACTTACTGGGCCTTGACTGGTTCGAATCCCTAGGTCTGGCCATAAGTGGACTGCATGCCACAAATGGCCAAGGCACAAACACCATAGACACTCTGGCAAAGGAATTTGCTAGTGTTTTTGACAATGACCTAGGTACATATAATGTAAGCCTATTTCATTAAATTTAGACCCTACAGTTATTCCTAAGAGATTGAAAGCCAGATGAGTGCCATTCACACTCCGCCCAAAAATCGATGCTGAACTCAATAAGTTAATAGCACAAGGGGTATTAGAGCCAGTAGATCACACCCCTGGGAGACCCCAATTGTCACGCCACTCAAAGCTGATGGATCAGTCAGGTTGTGCACTGACTATAAGGCAACCATGAATTTGGCACTACAGCAAAATGTGTACCCAGTTCCTGTGGTGCAACATCTGTTGCATTCACTGGGTAACAGAAAGATTTTTGCAAAGCTTGACATGGCTCAAGAGTATCAGCAGTTTCCAGTGGACTCAGCCACCGCAGAAGCCCAGACTATAGTAACACATAGAGGGTCATTCAGATGCAATAGGCTACAATTTGGCATCAGTGCTACCCCTGGGATATTCCAGTCCCTAATGGAGCGACTCTTACAAGGCATCCTGGAGTCGTTCCATACTTTGATGACATTATTGTGTCAGCTAGAGATGAAAAGTCACTTTTAAACAGCCTAAGGGAAGTCTTTAAGAGATTCCAGGCCACAGGCCTGAAACTAAAAAAGAGCAAGTGCCATTTGGGTGTACCTAAGGTGGAGTGCCTGGGGTTGCTGATCGATGCTGCTGGAATTCATCCCATGACAGCTAAGGTCCAGGCCATAAAAAACGCTCCCACTCCAAACAACAAAACAGAACTGCAGGCTTTCCTAGGCCTACTGAATTTCTACGCCATTTTCATTCCTCACAAAGCATGAGTAGCTGAACCCCTACACAGACTTTTAGATAAAAAATCTCCTTGGGTTTGGGGCAAGAAAGAGGCTAACTCTTTTAAAGCTGTGAAGGAGTTGTTAACTTCAGACTCTGTTCTCATATAGTTCAATGAATGTTTACCATTGGTATTGGCATGTGGTGCTTCTCCATATGGAGTAGGGGCAGTTTTGAGTCACAGATTGCCTAATGGCTCTGAGGCCCGTATATCATTCTTCTCTAGGACCCTGTCTCCAGCTGAACACAATTACAGCCAAATAGATCAAGAGGCCCTTGCTGCCATTACTGGCATTAAACGTTTCCATGAGTATATTTATGGACATAAATTTGAACTTATCACTGATCATAAACCCTTACTAGGCATATTCACGGGGGATAAGCAGACTCCTCAAATACTCTCCCCTTGAATGACAAGGTGGGTTTTTTTGGGGGCAGCATACTCATACACCCTGACATGTTACCAAGGCAAACACCTCAGCCATGCTGATGCCCTCAGCAGGTGCTCGCTACCAGCTGCAGCAGAGGATCAGGAGGCTGAGAAATCCATCCTCCTCATTGACCATCACCAGGAATTCCTATTGACCGCTGCAGACATTGCTACCCATTCAGCTGAAGACAGACTCTTAAGGCAAATTCTGGACTGGGTGAAGAGGGGGTGGCCACAAGGGACTGTGCCTGCTGACTTACATCATTTCAAAATAAGGTACCTGGAGCTGTCTTGCAGCAGGGGTTGTTTACTATGGGGGAGCAGAGTGGTGATTCTCTCATCCTTACAAAAGCATGTCCTGGAGGCACTCCACAAGGGCATAGTTCGTATGAAGTTCTTAGGCCAAAGTTATGTGTAAGTGGACAGGGATGAATCAAGTAATAATATGCCCACTTTTCTTTGATGTTTAGAAGTGGACAGTGGTGTAGTTGCTCAGATCCTAAACAAGGGCTGGAGGTTCAGCCCCATCTCAGTCATTCCCTGAGTCATTTTGGACTACATGCATAGCCTTGAATATAAAAGACCTAATTAAATAAATAATCTCTTCCTTCCGCAGAAGACTCTAATCTTGAATTACTCTCACCTCCATCAACTCTACTGATGATCATTGGAATAACCAACATAGAAAGCCAGGAAATGGAAGAATCTTCAAAATCAGGGTCCTTGGAAAAGTTACCATATTTTTGGACCTATAAGACACACCGGACCATAAGATGCACCTAGGTTTAGGCAAGGAAAACAAGAAAAAATTTTTTTGGCCTTTGCGTATTCCATTTTTGACCTCCCAAACCCTCTGCACATCCCATTTTTGCCCTCCCCGGTGTCCAGAAGCTCTCTGCAGGACAAAAACAGGCCCATTTTTGGCTTTTGGGAGCTGGGGAGGGGAAAAAAATGGGATGCATGGACAGTTTGGGAGGCCAAAAACACATCCGTATTCACTCTATAGGATGCAGACATTTCCGCCACTTTTGGGGGGGGGGGAGAAAGTGCATCTTATAGTCAAAAAAATATGGTACTTATTCCAAATTAAGGGTTGTGGTTGCATTGTCATGTACTTTAACTTAATCAGCACTGACAGCAGGTGAAGGTGGATGGATGCTTTAAATGTCTGGCTGAGAAAGCATGAGAAAAGGAAACAGCAGGAAAGGAAACTTCAGTGGGGACTAATGGAAAAGAAGGGAGATGGAAATTGGAGTGATAAAAAGAGGGCAAGAATGAAATGGGATTTGGAAAGAAAGGAATATGGCAAACACATAACAATGAAATGGAATTGTTTAATTAAAAGGCACAGGGATAATGGTTGATTGAGGATTATAAGAACGGGATTCTGCAAGAGTATGATTGGTTTAAATAAATAAGAAATGATAAGATTGTTTAGAAAATAGTGAAATATAGATTATTAAAAGGGGAGTTAGGGACTGATATTGTTTTGTTATTACTGTGATTGTTTGCTTTTTCTTTGTTATGATATGAAATTAAGAGAGATAACCAAAACAAAGATATTATAATATTAAATGAATTAATAAGCAATAGCATAAGAAATGATAAAATTCGTCTAGAAAACAGTGGAATATAGAGTATTAAGATGGGAGGTGGGGATTGATATTGTTTTGCTATTGTAGTGATTGTTGGCTTCTTCTCCCTTTATGTTATGAAATTAAGAGAGGTAACCAGAATAAAGATATTAATAATATTAAATGAATTAATAAGTTGTGGCAAACAGAGCAGGAGTAATGTTAAAGGGCAAACAATGTTAGTTCTTATGAAATGATGGGATTAATTATATTTGTTTTATCTATAATTTTCTTAATCTAGATAATTCTTTAAGTAATGAGAAAGGGAACTTGCAGACCCAGGTTGAAAAGAGATATACGTAATGTAGTAATTACTAAAAAGCTATTATTGTGTCTTTTTCTTCTTTTTCAAAGTGTTAACTCAAAGCTAAATTATGGAAATCTTAGAGGGGGATTAATTATGTGATATGTCTAACCACAGGGATGGCACCTTGAAATTGGCAATAATAAGGGTGTGGCATTCTTGTTGTTATTTTTTTTTCTTATGTTGGAATGTGTGAATTTTTGGAATGATGAATTAAATATAGATGAGTATATTACAGACCTGACAGAATAAGAAGATAAAATATAATGAATATGAAGTTATATGATGATGTACTAAGGATTTAAAGAAATAGATTAAGCAATGTATTTGAAAAAGTATAAAATAAGATGGGAAAAGCTTGGTAATTAAAATTAAAGAAAATATACAAAGTAAGATCAAGATAAGTTATAAAATGTGAAAGATGAATAGGAAAGGAAAGTCAGATTTGTAATGGAAATGTGTTAACCTGAAATCATGCTGTTCACTGAAATTTTTTTTTTCTAATATGTGAAAATTGAATAAAACTTTTGCAAAAAAAAGCATGGTCTGGCTCTAGTTAGGTGTGGAACTAGCCACACATCTATGGGAACTATTTCCATTCCTTAATCCCACAAATCATTTTAAAGCTAACTATGAAAATACTGGAACACTAGAAATAGGCAGAGAATACCCTGAAGTCAAAAGGATTCTCTTTTTTTTAAAAAGGTTTTATTTTTAAGTCAAAAGCATTCTCATCAGCCAACCAAGAGGAGAGATAATAAAATAATCTTTCAGTCAATGCCCTGCCCCTGAGCTACAGGAGCTTCTGGGTAATATCTCCCCATCATCTACCATTCCTCTCGAGAAGGACAAAAGAAGATGTTTTCCCTTTGCTTCCCCTATCCTCATCATTATCTGCATTTGTCGGGAGTTTCTGCTAAAAATGTAAGTTGACGGTATGAGAAGAAAGCTGCCTGGATATCATTCTTCCTGAAAACTGAAGTGAGAGTATAACATTGTAATTTTGTGGCCTGGCACTAACCCAAGAGCTGAAATTACCACTGCAGATTGCAATGATGAGGGGACGTGTGGTGGTGGTTGATGAAATGTAATAGCCTACACAAGGCTAGTAGGTGGGATGAGGGGAAACAAAATTGAGCACACGTATTACTTAGAAGGCAAACTCATTTTTTACACGGATGTGAAACTAACTAGAAAATAATTAGAAGACTTAAGATCAAATTCCCCTTACCTGAGCCGAGATGCTCTTCGAACGGTCACTCATACACTTGTCACCTCTAGAATCGACTACTGCAACGCTCTCTACTTGGGGCTGCCCTTGCGGACTACCCGGAGGTTACAGCTGGCGCAGAATGCGGCCGCGCAGGCTGTGATGGGAGTATCCCAATGCTCCCATGTTACATCCCTCCTGCATGACCTGCATTGGTTGCCGGTTGCCTTCTGGGTTAGCTTCAAGGTGCTGGTAACAACTTATAAGGTCCTAAATGGCTTGGGTCCAGGGTATTTGCAGGAATGCCTCCTGCCAGTATCATGCCATTCGCCCTGTTCGCTCCCACAGGAGGGGCCTCCTTGCGATACCATCAGTCAGACACTGTTGGCTGGCGGTTCCCAGGGCTAGGGCCTTCTCCGTGGGAGCCCCCACCTTTTGGAACCATCTCCCTGCGGATCTCCGTTTGGCCCCTGATCTCTGCTTCTTCTGCCGGGACCTGAAGAATTGGTTGTTTCAACAGGCCGGCCTGGAATGACCCGGGTGGTTTTTTTTTTACTATTTCAATTATTTATTTTAATGTTTTATTGTATTTATTCTGACTTGCTATGTTTAATTGTTTTTTATGTAAATTTTGTGTCGTTTTAATGTTAGCCACCCTGAGTCCTTAGGGAGAAGGGTGGCATACAAGTCGAATAAATAAATAAATAAATAAATAAATAAATAAATAAATAAATAAATAAATAAATAAATAAATGTGATTGTAAGGCTGTCTGTAAACTCAACTAGAAAGCTCTGGATTTAGGCGATGGAAAGGTAGGATGAAAACAAGGAAAAAGAGCCCACCCTAAGCCCTGCTGTGCTCCACTGTCACAATCTACAAATGAAATTTGAGTTTTTGTTACGATGCCACTGAGCATTGCACCTTTCTCCAATTTTTCCTTTCAACTAAACTTAGATTGCCGGATTGTTTTGAATTCACTGACTTACCTTTATTTCAATGTAAGTTCTAAAGTTTTTTCTATAGATTCTGTCCAGTTTTGGATAGGATACCTGCCCAAATATGGCAGAATGCTGAAAAAAAAGTAGAAGAAAAGGATAGAATCAGTAATGATGCTATGTAGCGACACAACTATAGAAAAATTAAGAAGAGATTTTTTTTAAAAAAAATCCCCAACCCTTATTCCCTCCTCATTATTTATTTCACAATAATTTTGGGATAAGTTTAGATTGGTGAATAGGAACTGTTTCAAATTTATTATATTTAAACCTTTTGAGTCTGAGTCCAAAATTCCACTCAGCAGCCAGAGGCTGTTATTAGGCAAATTGGTTTATACATTTAAAAAAGGAGTAAAGCTGTCCCTTATGATGGAAAGATGAGGGATCTGTACTATATAAATGTCAGGGAATTCTCCGAGTAAGTCCTTCTGAAAGATTGTGATAAAAGGAACAGCTTTGGAGGAATTAATGGAACATCCCTTGTAAGAATAGAAGGCTTCATTGTGAAACAATTAAACCTTTGCTCATTTTTCAGAAGAATGAGTTTTGCACTGGCATCGTATTTAAGTTTACCAAGAAAAAAAATCAAAATTCAGTAGAACTTTCTCCCAAGTAAGCATGCTCAAGAATGCAACTTCAAGCACTAATGTTGGAGTCCAAGTTCTCCAAAACAAGCAGACACCATTGTTTTATCAGTTGTTTGATTGGGTGTAGCTGTCCTTGACATGACAGACTTCTCATTTTTTGGACAATGATCACTGTAAACGTCAATCCAATACAAGTAATGGGTGATGAATGGAAGTTTGAGGAAGGCTGTTCAAAATCCTTTCAAATAGTCTACACTAGTACTTCCCAAATCTACGTAAATTACCCAGAATTGGGTAAAATTGTTTTTTCTTTGGACAAAGGCATACAGAACCATTATCACAATAGGGGTATTGAAATTGACTTAAAAGATTGTCACACGTGCTAAAATATATTTGAAAACACTCCAAATTTTGTCCTATTAAGACAAACATAGATTACCAATGGTAGTTTATTGAAATGGCATCAAGGTCATCCAATGATATTGGTTTATAGTACAGGTGGTTCTTGAGTTATGATCACTCATTCAGCGACCAGTCATCAAAATTCAATAAGACTTTCTGAGAAGTGGTTTCAGGTAAGAAAGGGAAAAAGAACCAAACACGAACCTCTTACAATTGGAGATAAATGGACTATGTGATGTGATCTACTAAGAAAAAGTAAACTGCTTTGTTTGCTTTCATATCAGCTGTAGAACAATGACATTGATCTAATACTGTCAATGGAAGAGAATAAAGAGTGAATTCCATGAAATAAAGAAAATTATGGTGACTAAAATTAAGATATATAAATGGATATAAATTTTCCACAAATATATTAACGATTGTCTTTTCAGTTTGGAAGATTTTTTCCCCCAGAATGCCACATGACAATCAAATAAGCTGGGGAGCTTAGCATGGATGCAGGCAAAACCAGAGGATTTTCATCTTCCTTGCTGGATTTATGGCTGCTGCTTTGACACGCTAAGACATATGCATACATGAGGTAGTGCAGTTGGGTATGAGAACAATCTGTGATAATGTTAATAGGACTAGAGACTACTTTGGCTTATTTAAAATATGTCTTCCAAATAATTACACCGGTTCATGGACTGTCATTCTGGTGTAAGGAAGGTCTGCCCTGATTGGACCGTAGACCTTTTAATTCATGTCCTTTTCATCACAGAAGCCAATGAGATCCATGGAAAGCTCACAAACAAGATATAAGTTAGAAATGCCATTGCCATTGTTTTTCTCCAGAAATCGATAACCAGAAGCATTACATTTCAAAATCTAGAGGTCACACAGCCCTAATGACTAATAGCCATTGATTTCTCCCCTTAAAGTTATGTTTTCACCTTTAAAAGCTACCTAAGCTAGTGGTCATCATCCATCTTTTGCCAGCAAATTATATATGTTCAACTTGTAAATTATGGATTGAAGAACTTTGCTAATGTAAGATGACACATTAAATTTGAGTAAGATTAAAAATGATCAGGGATGATGGATGCTTGATGTCATTCCTAAGAAATTTGAACCATAGTACAGGTTGTCCTCAATTTAGAATTAGTCACTTAGAGAGTCTGGACCCTGGCAGGGTGGGAAGAAGGTCCAAAAACTGCAGGACCTAGTGAGGGGGAGAGGACCTAAGGAGACCTGTGGGGTGGGGGAAGCAGACCAAAGCTCTATGAATACCCTAAGAGATGGAAAGCAGAGTATGGAATGTCTCAAAGGATGGAGGAGGTCTTCCATAATCTACATTTACATACTCCTCTGATTGTTGTTCCCTGTGCTATCACTTGGAAACATTAAAATAATCACTTATTCCGCATCTTGTTTCCAAGAATGACCAAACGAATGCTTCTATATTCCCACAGTAGGCTAATGTTATATTTCAGAGCCCTGGCTATATTAGGCCAAATGGCCTAATCCAACACTCTAGCCAAAAGTATGCATACAGGAAACTTGCACACAGGACAGAGAGTGAGAGATTTCTTCCCACAATTAATCCTTAGGAATTATTGTTTAAACTACATAACCTCTGATTCAAGAGATTTGAGAGTCATCACTAATAGCCCTCTCCTCTAGTCCAGTGGTGGGATTCAAATGTTTTTTACTACAGGTTCTGTGGGTGTGGCTTGGTGGGCGTGGCAGGGGAAGGTTACTGTAAAATCTCCAATCAGAGGTGGTATTTGCCAGTTCTCTGAACTACTCAAAATTTCTACTACCGGTTCTCCAGAACTGGTCAGAACCTGCTGAATACCACCTCTGCTCTAGTCCTTTAAAAAAAATCTACATTGATAATTATTATCACATTTAATGGGACTGATGTGTTATGAGATGACATCCTTCCTTTAATTCATCTGGAACCTTCCTACCTATATATTATATATCTCTGTCTGTCTCCACATCTGCATCAAGAAGTGTAGCCTTTTAGATAGATAGATAGATAGATAGATAGATAGATAGATAGATAGATAGATAGATAGATAGAATTATTTATAGAATTCTTTATTGGCCAAATGTGATTGGGCACACAAGGAATTTGTCTTGGTGCGAATGCTCTCAGTGTACATAAAAGAAAAGATACATTCGTCAAGAGTCAAGAATCATGAGGTACAACACTCAATAATAGTCATAGGGTACAATAAGCAATCAAATCATACTAGGAAACAGTCAATATAAATCATAAGGATACAAGTGACAAAGTTACAGCCATACAGTCAGAAGTGGAAGGGGATGGGCGATAAGGAATGATGAGAAGATTAACAGTAATAGTAGTGCAGACTTTGTAAATAGTTGGACAGCGTTGAGGGAATTATTTGTTTAGCAGAGTGTCCTTGTGTTTAGTTGTTCTGTCCTTGTGTCTAGTTGTTCTGGTGTGCAGTGCTCTATAGCAATGACTCTATAGCATCATTTTCGATACACAATTATAGTAATTCAGTATTCAAGGATCTTCCAGAATGATTTCAAAAAGAGACAGCTGCTATAAAGACACCTTCTCTGCCTTCATGCAGAGAATTGTAAGATGTTGAGACTTTGGAAAAAGTGCAGAGAAGAGCAACAAGATAATTAAAGGCCTGGAGACTAAAACATATGAAGAACGGTTGCAGGAATCGCAAATGGATAGATTGAGAAAAGAAAGACTAGGGGTAACATGATAGCAATATTCCAGTATTTGAGGGGCTGCCACAAAGAAGAAGGGGTCAACTTATTTTCCAAACACCAGAAGGCAAAACAAGAAACAATGGATGGAAACTAATCAAGGAGAGAAACAAACTGGATCTCAGGAGAAGCTTCCTAACAGTGAGAACAATTAACCAGTGTCTGAAATGGTAGGGTCTCCTGCTTGAGCAAGAGGTTGGACTAGAAGACCTCCAAGGTCCCTTTCAGCAATATTCTAATTGATTGATTGATTGACTAAATCATTTGCTATGAAGAGATGCAGTTTTGATGGAGCACCTCAATGCTTCCTGCAGTTACACTCTAAAGCAAAATGTTCCTGTTGATCTCTACCTGACTTTAACTGCAGCTGTTCGGGCTCTAGAGACTATAAAATTTAGTTTTACTCTTTGCTGGTCTCCCTAGCTATTTTTCTCAATCATTTGCAATTGGTTGAAAACATCTTTTAGGCAGCTAGTTGTACTTGAATGAGTCTTTCCTCCCATTTAAAAAAGAAAAAAACATTAGTTGTCGGTAGGATAGAGGACTGAGCCTAAACTTATTTCAGTTTACATGCAAGATGTTGAATGGCTTAATCCTCAATCTCTGCCAATCTCTCAATTATACAGATATCATTAAGTGTTGTGGGTGTGTGGTTCCCACTCATATTCAATATATAGGCAGATCCAAACTCAGCTAAATGAACAAACACATGGGCATTATCACAAGTAAACCTTCGGGTGGGTGGTTTATTCATTATAAACTGCATTCATCCTTTCTGTTTAAAATAACTGAATTTTAAAAAAAACATTGCTTAGAAGAATCCACTATTGATTCCCATCCAAAATGTTCCTCTTTTTCCCACTGTTGCTCCTTTTAAATATTGAATGCATCAGCAAGTACATGTAATGCTCTACTGAGACAGGCTGAGACAGATCAATACAGTTGTCTTTCAATACAGTTTTAGGCAATGATGATGATAATAAGGTTGATTTTTCTCTGCATCAGAATTCTATAAACCTTCTGCTTATTACTTAGGTGGTCAAGATAACTCACAATAATTTTTGTAATACAAATACATAAATAAAACATGAATAAATGTAACAGTTAAATAAGTACCTTGAACTGCTACCAATATTATCTTGCTTCCCAAAACATTTTAGCCTTCCTTCTCTATGTAGCAGCCTTTTGCATACTTCTGACAAGGTCAATTCCCCATCTCTCTTCATGAGGCTTTGATTACACTGCTGTGCTGCTTTTTTAATTCTTGATTAATTCTTTATCTTTAATTCTTAATTTAATTCTTAATCTTGACTTTTTAATTCCGCCTCCAGGATGCTGCTAATAATGCCATAGTATCTCCCCTTTTGCCAGCTTACTCTGCTACATCACAGAGCAACTCAGAACTGGAAGAGATTAATTACATCTCCTTTCTGTTCCAGATCTCCATAAAATATGCCAGATCAACACTTCAACCAAGATTGAAACTTGGAATAATAGCAATTGACCTGGTCTTAAAAACCGCACCTTTAAATTGCAGAGCCTACCTGCACTGCTTCCTTGACTTCCTTGGTAAGGCCATACCCTGAAGGAAACGCCAACCAACAACCTCTCCACTCTGCCCTGCAACAGCTGAGTTTCAGCTTCCTATGTATCTCCTGCTTTGTAAAAGCAGAAGACATCTTATAATGGTTGGAAGTATCTTGGAAATTACGTTTAGAAGGTTTGCAGTTTGCAAAGTCAGCCTTAAGAGGCACCTAGGTATTTGGGGTATTAGGTTGAGAAAACAAAATAGGTTTGGTATTCATATGAAGTACTAGATGATGGTCCATCTGCAAAAATAGACCTTAGGCTATAATTTTATATCCAGTTAAATAAGAGACAACCTCACTGAATTAAATGGAACTTATTTTTGAATATCTCCCCCTTTCCCTCCCTCCCTCTCTCTCTCTCTCTTTCTGTCCTCTCTCTCTCTCTGTCTCATTGTGTGTGTATATTAGTTTGTGCTATTTGTCAATTAAGTATAGTTACTTGCTTGAAGTAAGATCTCCTGAATCTATGATATGGAACTTGTTCCTGAATAAACAGGGGTTCAAATGTGTTTCAAGGCTGTTCTTGAGTAAAGCTGCAGCAAGTAGTAAAGAAGTTGTCTAATGCCACAGGAGATGGAGAATGCAGTGTATGTAACAGATGATCAATATGTTTAAGATGTCGGCAGCAAAGCCCAGGAGAAGTGTGAACTATTTAATAGACATAAATAATTGGAGTGTTGTTGGAAGGAAAGCAGCTGTGCCGTTTCCGCTTGGGAATGTATTCTAAACACACAGTGGTGGTATCAACTGTGTTAAATACCATTGGCTGTATAAATGTTTAATGACTGCACTCAGCTTATGACAAGAATTTATATTTTGTTATGGGAAAGCAGGAGTTTGATAACACAATGGCATTGGCATTTTTCAAATTGGTAAGATGAAAGGAGACTCCATAATGAATAGTGGTTGTGACTACTTATTATCATTAATCCCCAAAATGAATATTGGAAATGTTAGATAAGACATATTAGCCAGAAAGACTAATTAACCATAACCTAAAGGGATATTGCTTCCTATGTATTCCACAAACATGTATGAGAACACGCAAATTGTATAATAGCAATTTCTTTTTTACTTTCGCTTCTGCCCAATGTTGAGCAAGGTTTTGTATACATGGGAGAAGCTTTGGGACTGTGTTTGTTTTATGTATGATTCTCCAGTGTAAAGTTTAAAATGATTAGGAATAAATAGCATATTAATTTATATATTGTATGTCCTAAACTCCACGTTCTGTAAAATTTGAACCAAGATAATACTGAAAATACTGCAAACAAATACAACACTGTGTAAACATGACCCTTATCTAACTCCAAACAGGTACCAACAGTTAGTTTAGAAAATCCCCATGTGTTGACTTTTAAGCAATAAAACAGTTGAATTGGACCTTCACATGTGGGCTTGATTTTTTGTGCCTGACAAAACCATGCATATGACATCATAGCTTAGTGTAGTGATTGAACCCAGTGATATTGGGGATATGTAATTACATAACAGCAATACCAGTAGCAGTTTACAGAGTCAGCATATTGCCCCCAACAATCTGAATCCTCATTTTACTGACTTCAAAAGGATGGAAGGCTGAGTCAATCTTGAGCCGATCAGAACTGAACTCCTGGTAGTGAGTAGAGATAGCCTCCAATATTGCATTCTAACCACTGTGCCACCACTGCTCATAAAAACAGAATCTCACATATTGGTGTTTCAGCAGAAGGGAATGTGGGTTCAAAATCACAAAGGTAGTCACATCATGAAGTACAGATAGTCCTCAACTTGTGACTTCAATTGAGCCCAACATTTCTGTTGCCAAGCAATACATTTGTTAAATGAGTTTTGTCCCATTTTACAATCTTTCTTGCCACAGTTCTTAAGTGAATCACTGCAGTTGTTAAGTTAGTAACACACTTATCAAGCGAATCTGGCTTTCCCATTGACTTTGCTTGTCAGAAGGTAGCAAAAGGGGATCATTTTTGCAGGGTGCATGATATTGCAACCCTCATAAATATGAGTCAGTTGCCAAGCATCTGAATTTTGATCACGGGACTATGGAGATGCTACAACAGTTATAAAATAGTCATAGGTCACTTTTTCCAGTGCCATTGTCACTAAATGAACTGTTGTAAATCAAGGACCACCTGTAATTTAACTTTATTGGTACCTACTGCTTATGGTTTCTCAAAGTTTCAGAGAGAAGTCATTTTTTCCCTTCTGCCTTGAAAAGCTAGGGGCTGAAACTGGAATTTTGTGTGCTTAAATATATGCACTCCTATTGGGTAATGGATTACCAAATGAGTTATGGTCCCCACTAAAGAAGCTGCATGGGTATCTTCCTTCCAAGAGTCATCAGGTCACATATGCTTAGCATGTGATCATTGTTGTGGTTACTGTGCGTTCAACATTAACCTTAATATCCGAATGACATTTTTCATTTCTCCCTGACTTCCTGCGCTCCTTGATTTTCCTGTATGTCTCAGCCGCTGCGAACAGATGTAGTCATTTGCAGAACTGTTTTGTTTGTGCCAAAATAAATTAATTCTAAATGACAACGCACTACAGATCCAACATGTGTTTTTGCAGCCCACTGGTTTCAACAACATACGATAATTGATTATTTCTGATATCCATCCTTTGATATCAAATAAAATGTTTTGTTGATGCCAGGAATAACAGTACAGTTTTAAAGCAGAAAATCGGAAAGAGAATGTTTTTGAAATATAAATAATAGATAAAGGAAACAAACAAGCTGATCGTAACCCAGCAATAATTCCCACAGCGAAAAACAGAGCCATATAAGTCTAATTTGTGTTGAAAGATCCATTAGCCAGGAAGTTAGTAATCCAAATTCTGGCATAGGCTCTGAGGGGAATAAGTTTCATGCTAGACGTTTGGTGTTACAATCAAGAAATGATAGAAAGATGGAAGAAGGTGTTATGTATATAGGTTTGAATGTTATTGGTTTATTTTGAATTGTTCTTGTAAAATGTCAAATGGGATTGGTTTAAATAGTGCGGGAAAAACCCTGCACTCTGATTGGCTGGCAACTACAGCTGCTGGCTATAAGAAGCAGCCGTAGCCCAGCCAAGCCGGGTCCATTCAAGCTGTAGTCACTTAATAAACTCTTCACTGAAGCTCTTCGCGTCTGACTCTTCATGCAAACTTAACACTGGTGACGAGGATGGGATTCCCCTGAAGAAGAGATGATGCAGAAGACAAGCAGAAGAGCGAGATGGCTGCGCTGAACACCCCCCCAGCCCCGTTCGATCCGGCGGCGAAGACTGGGAATCGTATCGGATCGCTTCCAGATGTTTTGGAAGGAAACGACCTCGCCGATATCCCGAGAAGCGGAAGAGGGCGGTATTTCTCACGCAGTCATGCGGTCCGGCAGTCTTCAAGATGGCGAAGGCATTGGCGGGAGCTGCAGACTTGAAGGTAATGGAATGGCCTGATTTAGAAAAGCTTTTAAGAGCCCATTACGCCCACAAGTATCGTGCCTCATTAAGAGACACGAGTTTTACCGTCGGGATCAAGGGAAAATTTAATGACTTCGTGGCAAGTTTAAGGGACATTGGGGTGCTTGTGAGTTTACCAACTTAGAAGAGGCCATCGTGATCGGTTTGTTCTAGGCCTTAAAGATAAGGTCTTACAGAGCAAATTACTAATGAAACCTAAGATCACGTTTAAGGAGGCCATAGAGGAAGCTGTTTCAGTGGAAGCAACCAAGTCCTCAGCAGCAGCCATGAAGAAAATTAACAAGGCCGCAAGCCATTCTGATGTGGAAAAGTCCACAACAACCCATTGCGAGCAAATAGACTCTGATTCAGACTGTAGTGAGTTGGAGGAAGGAATTTATAGACTCAGAATGGAGAAGAAAAGGAAGGACCTTGGAAAAAAGAGGCAAGAATTTTATTGCAGAGGCTGTGGGGGGGGGCACCCCCGCACTGAATGAAAGTTTTTAGACACCATCTGCCTACATTGTCTGTAAATCATCCAGAACTCCACCTAGTAGGAAGAAATTCCCTGAGAAGGAATTCAAGCCCAACAATTTCAGTGAGAAAATGGGGCGCAACTCAGAAGCAAATGGAAAGAATGAAACTCATCAAACAATCACCATTGGTCATTCTTCACCCTTGAGAAGCAGAAAAGTACATGTGAAGGTATTCATTGAAGGAAGGCCTTGCCAAATGGAAGTGGACTCAGGCTCTTATTTATCTATGGTGTCATGGGACACTATTCACAGGCTACTTCCCAACATTCAGAAAAACATTTCCAGAAGCAAGCACTGACTCTTAAAGACTACCAAGGGAACAAGATTCCAGTAGTTGGAACAAGAGAATTCAACGTGAAGTTTAAAGGCCACACCAAGCGTTTGCCCCTGACCATCGTGGACAAGGATCGCCCAAGCTTGCTGGGACTTGAGTGGTTCAAGCCACTAGGCATCGAGGTGACTGGCATCAATCACGTGAGCAACTCTGAATGGGAGGAGGCCTTGAAGTCTGAGTTTCCAGAGGTCTTCAGCGAAGGATTGGGCAAGTATATGGGGACCCCTATCACTTTCAACCTAGATCCCAAGGTGCCCCCAATTCATTTAAAGCCCAGAAGGGTTCCATTTGCTTTAAAGGAAAAAATTGATGCACAATTAGACAAATTAATAGCTCAAGGGGTTTTAGAGCCCACTGACCACTCCAGATGGGAGACACCCATAGTCACACCAGTCAAGACTGATGGGTCAGTAAGAATCTGTGGAGACTATAAGGGGACACTGAACCATGCGCTGCAGCAGAGCGCATATCCAGTTCCAGTGGTGCATCATCTGTTACATTCACTTGGCAGGGGTACAGTCTTTGCCAAATTGGATCTGGCCCAGGCATATCAACAACTAACAGTTGATGATGCCACTGCAGAGGCCCAAACCATTGTGACTCATAGAGGTGCTTTCAAATGTAAAGGTTACAATTTGGAGTAAGCGTGGCACCAGGCATCTTTCAAAGCCTTATGGAAAGAATGCTCCAAGGACTGCCAGGGTAGTGCCTTACTTTGATGATGTGTTAATCTCTGCTGAAAATGACACTCAGCTTCAAGAAAGACTCAGAGAAGTCCTTACCAGATTCAGGAAAGCGGGGTTAAAAGTCAAGGAAGAAAAATGCACTCTTAAAACTGACAGGGTTGAGTTCCTGGGCTACATGATTGACAAGCATGGCATCCACCCTACCGATGCCAAGGTTCAAAGCAATCAAAGAAGCCCCTAGACCTAAATGCAAAACAGATTTGCAAGCCTTCCTTGGACTTATTAACTTTTATCACATGTTCCTACCTCAAAAGGCAACCATTGCTGAACCATTGCACAGATTACTTGATAAGAAGTCTGTTTGGGTCTGGGGAGGAAGGAACAATCAGCATTTAACAGTATTAAAAGACTAATCACGTCTGATGCTGTACTGATACAGTTCTCTGAGAATTTGCCTGTTGTACTGACTTGTGATGCATCCCCTTTTGGAGTGGGGGTTTTGAGCCACAGGCTTCCCAGTGGGAGAGAAGCCCCTATTGCATTTTACTCTCACTTTGACCAAAGCAGAGAGGAATTACAGCCAATTGGACAAGGAGGCATTGGCAGTTGTTGCAGCTGTTAAGAAATTTCATGAATATCTGTATGGCAGAACATTTACCATTGTTACAGATCACAAACCTTTGTTAGGCATTGTGGCAGGAGACAAGCCTACACCTACTATCCTGTCACCAAGAATGCTGAGGTGGACTGAATTTCTTGCTGCTTATTCATACAAACTTATCCACAAGCCTGGCAAGGACATTGGACATGCTGATGCACTGAGTCGTTGCCCACTTCCTTGCCACAAGGAGGACTTTGAACCTGAAACACACACCTTTTCCTAGAAACTGTTGCCAAGCTTCCAGTTCATGCTGCTGAAATTGCCAGAGAGACTGCCAAAGACACTGTGTTGGCTCCTGTTATAGGCTGGATTAAGAAAGGTTGGCCTCTTCAAGATCTACCTCACCTTGCCCAACCTTTTAAGTCCAGGCAAACTGAATTATCTGTATTAAGAGGATGTATTTTGTGGGGTAACAGGGTGGTTATTCCTGCAAAACTGCAAAGAGAGGTTTTGGAAATGTTACATGAGGGTCATCCTGGTATTGTAAGGATGAAGGGATTGGCCAGGAGTTATGTATGGTGGCCAGGTATTGACAAAATGGTTGAAAACTGGGTTGCATCTTGTCCCAACTGTCAGGTAGTCAGGCCTGCCCCACCTCTCACCCCACACAGGAATGGGAATGTCCTAGGGGCCCATGGTCCAGGATTCACATTGATTTTGCTGGCCCTACCAGAGGGCACACCTTTCTTATTATAGTAGATGCATATTCCAAATGGCTAGAGGTAATCCCATGGCATCCACCACAACTGATGCTGTCATCAAGCAGCTCAAAAACTTTTGTAACCCACGGGTTACCTGATGTTCTTGTCTCTGACAATGGCCCTCAATTTACATCCAACCTTTTTGAATCCTATTTAGCACAACAGGGTATCAGACATGCCCTTACTGCCCCTGGGCACCCTTCGGCTAACGGCGGGCTGAACGCATGGTGCGTTTTACCAAGGAGAAGCTTCAGCAACTGGGTCCTGGGGACATCACTGAGAAAGTTGAAAAACTTCTTAGTGTTCAGCACATCACTCTAACCCATCTAATAACTTATCCCCAGCAGAGTTGTTGATGGGTAGGAAACTTAGGTCTTCCCTTGACCGCCTTCATCCCACTTATGCACCCAGCACCACTAGATTCCACTTCCAAAGTTCGCATTCAGTGTGGGTGATTCTGTTTATGTTAAGAACCTTATGGGTGAACCTTTGTGGATTCCTGCTGAGATAACTCAAATCACAGGCCCTCGTTCTTACAGGGTGCAAACAGAGGATGGAGTCCTCTGGAGCAGGCACATTGATCAACTTAGATCCAGGTTCTCTCAGGAACATCGCAATTGTTCCTCTCTAGTTCCCATATCTAATACCTGCATCTTGTCCCAACTGTCAGGTAGTCAGGCCTGCACCACCTCTCCTCTCACCCCACACAGGAATGGGAATGTCCTAGGCCCATGGTCCAGGATTCACATTGATTTTGCTGGCCCTACCAGAGGGCACATTCTTTTCTTATTTTAGTAGATGCATATTCAAATGGCTAGAGGTACTCCCCATGGCATCCACCACAACTGATGCCTGTCATCAAGCAGCTCAGAAAACTTGTAACCTGATGCTCTTGTCTCTGACAATGGCCCTCAATTGTCTCCAACCTTTTTGAATCCTATT
>CM019148.1:143616783-143645905 GCA_009733165.1 Naja naja
AGAAGCTTCAGCAACTGGGTCCTGTGACATCACTGAGAAAGTTGAAAAACTTCTTAGTGTTCAGCACATCACTCCTAACCCATCTAATAACTATCCCCAGCAGAGTTGTTGATGGATAGGAAACTTAGGTCTTCCCTGACGCCTTCATCCCACTTTACGCACCCAACGCACCACTAGATTCCACTTCCAAAGTTCGCACATTCAGTGTGGGTGATTCTGTTTATGCTAAGAACCTCATAGGTGAACCTTTGTGATTCCTGCTGAGTTAACTCAGATCACAGGCCCTCGTTCTTACAGGGTGCAAACAGAGGATGGACTCCTCTGGAGCAGGCACATTGATAAACTTAGATCCAGGTTCTCTCAGGAACATCGCCCTTGTCCCTCTCTAGTTCCCTCACCTGATGTCAATTCTAGGGGAAGGGGAGGAACAGGAGAAAATCACAAGCAAGAATCAACCCCATGTGTAACAAGCCATTACGACAGGAACCATCCCAAAACCTGTCACAATGCCAAAATCCATTCTTACAAGTGGAAGATTGCATATCACTACCTGACTTGGGTGCTGACATTGGGCTGGAGATGGGTTGGGAGGAGAGACCAGATTCTCACAGTCAAACAGGGTCTTCTTTCACAGGAAGTCCCAGTGGGGAAATGTCAGCAGACACATTTCCTCTCTCACTGGGTGAGAATGTTAAAACTTCTGAACCACGAAGGTCTCAACGTACACGCAAGAGCCCCACCTATTTAAAAGAATACAATAGATAGGTTGGGGTTTGGTATGGACTGAACCTAGTGGGAGGGTTGTTATGTATGTAGTTTGAATGTTATTGGTTTATTTTGAATTGTTCTTGTAAAATGTCAAATGGGATTGGTTTAAATAGCGCGGGAAAAACCCTGCACTCTGATTGGCTGGCAACTACGGCTGCTGGCTATAAGAAGCAGCTGTAGCCCAGCCAAGCCGGGTCCATTCAAGCTGTAGTCACTTAATAAACTCTTCACTGAAGCTCTTCGTGTCTGACTCTTCATGCAAACTTAACAGAAGGTTTTCAGCATTTCATTAATTCATATTAAAAATACTCTATCCACGAAATGCATTATTTATTACTGGAATGCAAAGCACTATTTGGTGGTGCAGTGGTTAAAGTGCACTATTGCAAGCAAATTCGGTCCAAAGCCTGGAGTTTGATCTTGATGGGACTTGAGGTTGATTCAGCCTTCCATCCTCTGAGGTTGGTAAAATGAAGACCCAGGTGGTTGGGGGAAATACACCCAGAGAGTGTTGTAAAGCACTCCCGAGCAGTATATATGTCTATTGCTATTGCTAGTGATTGTGGAGCATTCTTAGACCTGATTACATCGCCATTTCGACACATAAAAAACATTCACTGTCTTATACTGCATTATCGCATTTGCCTTCACATAGGGCACTCTTTTTCTTTTTTCTTTGCAACAACTTGCCATTTTCATTTTGTGTTCAGAATTTATCTCAGGATAAATCCACATCCCATGGTTGCAAATGGAGGTTGGACTAGCAGGCCTCCAAGGTCCCTTCCAGCCTTATTCTGATTGATTGGATTGATTGACTGATCGGGCCACATTACAACTAGAATGACCTGAGTTGTTTTGCTTATTCTCTAAATATTTTACCTGCTGTAGCTGCTACATCCTATAGTCTTCAACTTCACACGTTTCTCCTGATGAACAAGTAAAATGAGGAATTTGCTATCATTCCTCTTACTGGATAAGAGAAGGGTCATTTGCATCCTCCATATTTCCTGGAGAAAAGCAGATGGAAGGACAAGTGTGTTTCTAATTCGTACCACCAAGGGAGTGAACTGCTGAAGGACTAAATTTGGGGGAGAATTCCTCTACGTCTGCAAAATCAATTAAAATTGGCCTTTTCTCAGTCTGCCAGCTGAAGGGTGCATTTTTCCAATTCAGTTATTTATGTAAGATACCATTCAGAACACCATGTGTTCTTTAGTTTATTCTGCTTAGTTACTGACATCACATGACAGGGTCATTTCTCTCATCCTCATGTAGCACATATACACAACTGTTTCTTGTGTTTTACATTACTGTTTGACAAGATGACTGCCTAATGCACAGACATAACTTCAGAATGGAACCCTTTCGATGAAATGACAAAAGCACTGTTATTTATTTATTTTAGAAAATTTATATATATATATATATATATATATATATATAATATATATATATATATATATGTAGGTCTTGGTGTATCCGGGTCTTGTCCCGTGTAAGATTGAGAATACCTTGGCAACGTTTCGACGAAATCTCATCCGTCATCTTCAGGCTGGTGTCTTCAAAGGCACCACAGATAAAATCAGCAAAATTCTCCACAAACACAATATCAGGACAGCCTTCGGCACTGACCAAAAAATAGCCAACATCTTAAGAAACCCCAAAGACAAGATCCAGCTAGAAAACCAAGGAGTTTATAAAATACCATGCAAAATTTGCCCAGCCACATACATTGGACAAACCAACAGGAGAATAAATGCACGCATGAGAACACAAGAAGCAGTCAGAAAAGAAGAAAAAACTTCCTCCCTTTTCCAGCACCTTAAAGCCACAGGACATGAAATTGATTTTGAGGGATCCAAACTTATCTCCAATACTGAACACTTCAACAAGAGAATAATTAGGAAGCCATAGAAATAGAGAAACACCCCCATAACATGAATAAACGGAATGATACCTCCCACCTACCAGACATCTGGAAACTAGCTCTAATCAACAAACGAGTCCCAGCCACGAAAACCAACACCGGACCCAAAATAACACATGATGCCACCACCAATCTCCTTCACCAGACTCAAACCCAAGCCCACGCCACAGATGAAAGGCAACCACCATCCAGAAACCAGACCATGGCTGCAACACCAGCTGCTACACCCTCCTCCAACCCCCAAACCAAGCAAACTGACACACGCTATAAACACATAGCCAGACCTCAAACTCGGAGCCAAACCAAGGCCCAGAATGTCACATCACAGCCTTCCACCCAGGATACTACATCACAGAACTCAGGAGATCACAACACAAAACATCAGGAGGTTGCAACACAGACAACGACCCAGGAGATTACAGCACCACACCCAGGACGTCACAACAATAGAACTCAGAAGGTCATCACACAGCCCATTACCCAGGTCGTTACAACACAAAAGGCTGAGAGACACACAGCCAGCACCTCAGCCACACAGGGTCTCAGGAAAAAGCCATCCAATCTGCATACATCAACTCCACAAACCAATCAAGAAGTAACAACACAGCCAACTCTAGAGTTTAAAAGGGAAAAACAGCCACGATCACACACTTCTCCCAGGAGAACGAAGCTGAAGACACCAGCCTGAAGATGACGGATGAGATTTCGTCGAAACGTTGCCAAGGTATTCTCAATCTTACACGGGACAAGACCGAATACCAAGACCTACATACCTTTCCGTGAAAATCTCACAAAACAATATATATATATATATGTTTTCGTAGATTTTCACGGGTAAAGGTATGTAGGTATTGGTGTATTCGGGTCTTTTTTTTTTAATTTTAAAAAAGTTTATTTACAATTATAAAAAACAAAACACACAGACTTACAGTCACAAATAACATAAATACGTAACAGTATGTAGTTCGTTTCCCTGCTTTTTTGGTTGCAGATCGAATATGCATTTTTCCCACATAAAGTTACATTTGTACATAACCATAACTATTTTCATTTGAAACTCGCTTGGTTTGGGTTATTTTAGGGCATTTTTCTATGTCTTTTTCCAAATTGTTATATAACCTGTTGTCTCCTGTTTTCTATGAGTTCTTCTATTTACAATAGTACCTTATTTCCCAATATTCCCTTTCCCTCCATTTTTGCGTTCTACCCAGTTGTACCATACATCCCATGCCTTGTAGTGATCCGAGTCCTCTTTTTCATTTAATTTAAGTGTTAATCTCTCCAATTCTATGCATTCATATGTTTTCTTTATTACCATTTGTATGGATGGATATTATAGGGCTAAAGAGATTTGAGCAGCTGTTAATAAATGTGTTATCAGGTATTTGTCTCTGGGGAATTTGTCCTCTTTTTTATCATTCCAAGTAAAAACAGTTCTGGTTTCCACTCCAGCTCACATTTCACCACATCCTCAATCCAATTTTTAATTTCCATCCAGTATTTTCTTATTTTGGGGCATGTCCACCACATATGATAGTAAGTGCCAATTTTATTCTGACACTTCCAGCAATTTGGGTTTGCCTGTGAAAATATTTTTGCTAGTCTAGCAGGGGCCAAATGCCACCTATACATCATTTTGTACTGGTTTTCTTTATATGCCACTGACTTTGTATATGTTAAATTTTTCTCCCATGTATCTTCCCAGTCATTCAAATCCAGATTATATCCTATATTTTTTTCCCAAGCTAACATTGGTCCTTTTACTAATTGTCCTATTCTTTCTTGTTCTAGTAGTAGGTTATATAATTTAGATATTAGTTTTTCTTCCGGTCCCAGAAGTAATTTATCCAGATTTGTATTCTTTGTCTCTATTCCATATTCCTTTATATCTTTATTGTATCTCGTTTTAATTTGTAAATAAGCCCAGTTGTCTATTGGTATTCCTTGTGTTTCCAAATCCTGTTTTGTTTTTAGTTACTACCCAGGAGATTACAGCACCACACCCAGGATGTCACAACAATAGAACTCAGAAGGTCATCACACAACCCATTACCCAGGTCGTTATAACACAAAAGGCTGAGAGACACACAGCCAGCACCTCCGCCACACAGGGTCTCAGGAAAAAGCCATCCAATCTGCATACATCAACTCCATCAACCAATCAAGAAGTAACAACACAGCCAACTCTGGAGTTTAAAAGGGAAAAACAGCCACTGTCACACACTTCTCCCAGAGGAACGAAGCTGAAGACACCAGCCTGAAGATGACGGATGAGATTTCGTCGAAACGTTGCCAAGGTATTCTCAATCTTACACGGGACAAGACCCGAATACACCAAGACCTACATATATATATATATATATATATATATATATATATATATATATTTCATATTTATATCTTGCCCTTCTCCGGAGACTCAGGGAGGCTTACAGTTTTTGGGATACAACCCAATGTGCTCAGCAATAGCCTTCCTTCCATTGTATATGCCTGCTTATTACTAAGCGGCATTTTTACAAAGTCAGCTTATTGCCCCCAACAATCTTGGGTCCTCAGTTTACCTACCCCGAGAGGATGGAAGGCTGAGTCAACCTTGAGCCTGGTGGGATTCAAGCCTGCAATAATTGCAGGCAGCTGGAATTAAGTGCTAGGCATTTAACAGCCTGCACCACCAAGGGTCTATATTGCTGCCTACTCACCCTCAAGGCAGCTTACATGAATATAAAAACATCATATAAACATTAAAACATTAAAACATTATGCCATTGTGGTGCAAAATCTTTCCCTTTTGTGTATGCATACAACATCATAACACACATTGAAAAGGAATGGAATTGAAGTCATGACAGTACAATGCCATGTTCATAATTTGCCTTCCCTCAGCTTAAAGTATCCTTCTTTCATGATGCTTGACTACCTCTATGTAAGAAAGTACTTTCCTGGTGGCTTGGATTGGTGCTGTGGTGGTACAGTGGTTAGATTTCAGGCTAATTCAGC
The DNA here is from genome assembly GCA_009733165.1 of Naja naja. Lineage (NCBI taxonomy): Eukaryota > Metazoa > Chordata > Lepidosauria > Squamata > Elapidae > Naja > Naja naja. The sequence goes on from CM019148.1 coordinate 143,622,476, forward strand.
TCACTGCCAGGAGTTTGATCCTGACCGGCTCAAGGTTGACTCATCCTTTCAAGATCAGTAAATGAGGACCCAGATTGTTGGGGGCAATATGCTGACTCTGTAAACCTCTTAGAAAGGGCTGTAAGGTACGGTGAAGCGGTATATAAGTCTAAATGCTATTGCTATTATTATTGGATTGGTGGCTCTTCGCATCAGGAAGCATACCATGAGCCTGCTGAAACTTGACAATGATTCTTAAGAATTTTTGACAATAATGCAAACCTCGAGATTTGCTATCCAACCTCTCCATGGGGAATTATTCTTTGAAATGCTATTTTCAGATGATGGTTAACACTGACCTTGATGTGAGGTAAGGATTCTTTGTTATTTAAGAAGGACATTACAATAATTTTATAGATGGATAAACTTCCTCCTTTGTATTGTCTTTGCTGGCTGCCTTCCTAGAGATAAGGGATCTCATGGATCTATTGATAATCTGAAGGCTAATCTTCAGAACATCTTCAATTAGAGAAAGCTCCATCTTTGAACACATATAGGAGTCTTCAGGCCTGTCAATTTTGGGAGAATCCCACCATCTCTAGCCAAGATAATCATAAATTGTTCTTCAATTAACAATACTTGACATCTCTCTGAGTCATAACAGGGTCTGCAAAAAAATTTTAAAAATGATATTAGAAGATGATTCATTTGTAGCTTGACATCTCTATGATACAGAATAGAGAAAGATGCTGTTTTTCTATTATGAAGAAGCAGACATAAGATGCGCAAATTTTCTCAGGCAATCCTTGTTTTCCATCCTCTCCATCCAAATATGCAAAATGTGAAATACTGTTCCCATTAACCTAAACACTTTGAGATGGCTTGGAGATGCCACTGCTTAGTACAAGCACCAGCTATTCTCTTCTTCATTTCCCTCCTGTTCTTCAGAACATGCAGAGAAGTTGTGTGGATGAAGCAGGAAAAGGAGATGTAAGGGAAAGAAATCAAAGGATCAATAAAAATTATTTTATTTTCTAATCTTGGAGGGCCACAATTGTTCTTTCTCCATTAAGGGAGAAAAGAAGGGATGGTTTTGATAGAGCAAGAAGGAAAGGACTGGAGGATTCTCCTTTTGGAATTTTTTTGTTTTGGTTTTTCAGCTCTCAGAAATTGTTTAGGTGGTTCAGACTTGATTCTATCATCAAAGCCAAGTTGGGACCAGACCCATCCAGATTTGGATTAAAATCTTGCATTAGAGTTGAAATGGATGAAAACTCCTTAAAACTAAGGAATTAGAACAAAATTGCTATCTTAGAATGAGTCCAGACAAGTTGATTTCCATAAAATTGCCATTTTATTTAACTTCCATTTTTAACAAAGAAACCAGATGATGCTGTTTATATTGCACATGGAGTTTTATTATGCCACCAATCAGAAATTGATAGGAGGTCTAGACGCTGCTGTTTGCCATTTGAAATTCTCATGTTTCCTTGCCATTGTTTCGGTATATTTTTACTTATTTATTTTATCTTATTTTTTATTTTATATTTATTTAAAACTGTTAGGGGAGAGAAAACACAGCTAGCTTTATAATGCCTTTTGATTGATACTTCAAGAAATCGATACTACCCAACCTTTCCGTCTTGGTGGACCAGTAGAGGCGGTGAGGGAGGGAGAGAGGAAGAGAAGGGATAATTTTATGCATGCTTACCCACCACTTCTGCAGCCTGGTTCTGAACGGGTTGCGGCCCAGCACTGGGCTGCAGACCAGGAGTTGGGATCTTCTGGTCTAGAAGCATCCACTACCGAACATTTCTGATTCCTGATTCTGGTTTGTGAGTGGTTTTCCCTTCTTTTTTTGCAATTGCAACAGAAGCCAAAGTACTGTTGAGGATTTTTCAGGATTCTTTTCTAGTGTAGATCAGCTGCTTATCTTATTTCTTCCTCTTGATTAAAGTTGAAGGGCCACTGTTGAATTTCACCTTGACTGCTTGAATATACTCTCCAGGTTTCCTTATGATGGTCTGGATTTCCATGAGGGGATGACTAATTGCTGCTATTTCTCTCGTGTTGCTTGTACACACATATATCTTCATTTTGATTAGAGTTGGAGTAATGCTGAACTCTCCTTTAGCTCTAAAAGGCACCATAATTGTCTGTGTTTCTTTTTTCGGTGTTCCAGAGTAAAAAAAAAGTCACATTTTCACTGTGGAAAAATTCAGCAAAAATACTAATACAAGGAACCCAATAATTAAGCCACTCCCATCTGAGTAGACAAAGAAAGTGAGCCTTGGGTCAATTAAGTGGTTATTGATTTCTAATCTCCCAGCTGTAGTCAACAAAAATAAATCAATATAATCAATCATCAATAATACAATAAATAAGATGGTCCAGATCCTCAGACAGGAAAGCCAATTCTCTTAATTAACTTTGTAAAGGACATTTGCTAAATGAAATGTACTGGTGAGCATGTATTACAAAATGAACTTTGCTATGGGAACAAAGATTTCTGGATAGCAGAGCATTACTTTAATTGCTGTGCAGTGCCACTTTTTAAATTCCACATCCAGCTAATTTTGAAAAAGCAATAGTTCAGTTGTGCTAAAATATGGAAGTCAAAATCTTGGATTACTTTACAGCAGGAGTGTCCAACCTTAGCAACTTTAAAACTTGTGGACTTCAACTCCCAGAATTCTCCAGCCAACATAGCTGGCTGGGGAAGTCTAGGAGTTGAAATCCACAGGTCTTAAAGTTGCCAAGATTGGACACCCCTGCTTTACAGTACTCAATAAGCCTACCCAAATTGGGTTATGGTGCCTTCCCACTGGAATGAAGTTTCTCCTAAAATTGAGCTGGCTGCCAGCTTCTTGGCATTCCAGACTGCTTTAAAAATCTGGTAGTTCTCCCAGGCCTTGAGGTAGGGTGGCCAGAGATAGCAATAGCATTTAGACTTATATACCGCTTTACGGTGCTTTATAGCCCTCTCTAAGCAGTTTACAGAGTCAGCCTCTTGCCCCCAACAATCTGGGTCCTCATTACTATTTAGATGTTTAATGGTAAAGCTCCCACTGGTTACATTATAGTAGAAAGAGACTATTCTTAAAGTTTTCTGGATATATTATAATTTATGATATTATATATTTACTGTCTTTTAATACAATCATTTAATATAATCATTAATGTAAACATTTCCAGTGTGATGATTGTCAATTGATTCAGAATTTAATTTGTTGATATATGTTGAAAAGTCTAGCATTTTTACCATTAAAGAATGCCTGAAACTATTTTTTATTCAAGCAAGTTTCACTGACATTATGACATCATTTTTTTCTTGTGTGTCTGTGTGTGTGTTCCAGTTCCTTGGAAGTCACATTGCATAACAATTTGTAGAGAAGACATATCGTTAGTATATATAAAGGTGAATATAGCTATATTTATTGTTTTTTCCCCCATGCTTTGCTAACAATATATTTCTGTCACTGGAGAAAATTTTCCACTGTTGATTTTTACCCAAGGGTAAACTGGGGTGAAGAAATTAGCTTTCATTTAACTGGATTCCTTAGGTAGGAGTGACAACTATTATTTAAACCAGATCTTCTCATTATTATGAACTGCTACTTTCGGAAAGCCATGCTTTTAAATCAGCCTTTTCCAAGATTTGCAGATATGTGAAAACCACACATCTGGAGAGGCCCAGATTAATTTAAGTAGTACATCACTGTATTTATTTATTTATTAATTCGACTTATATGCCGCTCCCTCTCCGAAGACTCAGGGCGGCTTACAGTTAAAATACAACAGTGAATAAATTAAATTAATTAAAATAAATAAATGAATAAATAATTAATTAATTAATTAATTAAGTATGATCTGCAATCAGAAGAAATGATGGAAGTGAGGCAGATGGCATTACAGGGACTGGCACATAGGCACGCACAGGTGATCTTTAAATATTAAATTATCTGGACAATATTTGTGAAGGAGAACTAGTTAGAAATAGGGCTTCTCAATGGTGTCCTCTCTTCTTAACAGATACTCTTCATAGATAGTTCTGAGTGACTTTTGTTATGGTAGAATCTCTCATTCAAGGAAATCTATGACAGCACCTTGTGAAATTATCTTCCACTTTTGATTGGTCCTTGGTTTTCCATTGCTTCTTCCACATTTCCCCCCTCATGCTTAGAAAAAGATTAGGCAGATGTAACTGCTCAAAAACCAGCAGTTTCATGTGCTCTCTTTAAATCTCCTTTTTGTGATCTCAGGAACCCTGGAGGAAATAGTTACCAAAAAATGACAGAGTTGCTTCCCACCACTATAAATTGAGGAACACATGGAAGTTGAGACCCTGTGTTTAAAAAAACAGCAAATAAACCTTCTAGATCTTACACACCACCCCTCCAAATCCACCTTCATTTTTTAATAGCCTCTAACTCCCCCCAAACATTAATTTTTCCTCTTGGACTAAAAAAAAAAGAAGCTATCTCCCTACCTCCTTCCCTTTCTAATGACCATCTATCCAAAAATATTCTGTGGCTTAATTTCAGTCAGATGGCATGAGATGGAATCGTGGCCATCATTCCTGCCTTCTAAGAACACTAAGTCTTTCTGAGGCATTTTTAAAAGAAGTGCATTAATTCAGCTCATATTTGTTCACAACAGATGCACAGCCCTTTGGAAGGAAGGTTCCCATGACCTGTTTTCATCTTTTGCCCTTTGCTAGTACACACCGGGAGAAGCAAACTTAGCCATTTAAAAAGAATGGAAATATAGGTTTCTTCTGTTCCCATCCATCAATCTTGTTTGGAGTGGTGTTTGCAATCTTCTCTCGTGGAACCAGACACAGGAAGGCTCTTTGTAGAAGACTTTGGAGATTCACTCCAGAGCAGAATGAGCTACGCTAAATTAGATGGTTTATTTCAGTCTAGAACTGTTTTGAGCCTTCGGTACAATCCAAATGACTCACCCAATATGTACATTACATAAAGTTGGAAAAGCTTTCTAAATGATTCATCTTCTCTCCAATCATACCAATTTGTCAGGAATCTGGCAATCAAAAGAAACGATCTTTTTTGCTCTCTTGCACCTGGGTAACAGACAGTTTTGTGAGAAATCAAACAAGTCCACTCCTTGAATGGATAATTTAATATGGATATTTAGAATATTTGTACGTACGGTATAACAGGCCTGCCTTTTAAGAAGAACTTTTGGAACAGGCACGCTTTCCTCAGAAGCCAAAATCATCGTTAGCTTTTGCTACCTGACAAACAAAGATTCACAAATGTAATCTGTAACTGTGAGAGGGATCTTGGAGTCCTAATGGACAATCACTTAAATATGAGCCAGCAGTGTGCTGCAGCTGCCAAAAAGTCAACCCAGTCCTAGCCTGCATTGACAGAGGAATGGAATCAAGATCACGTGAAGTATTAGTACCACTTTATAATACCTTGGTAAAACCACACTTGGAATATTGCATCCAGTTTTGGTTTCCATGATATAAAAAAGATGTAGAACAGGGGTGTCAAACTCGATTTCATTGAGGGGTGAATCAGGATTGTGTTTTACCTCAGCAGGCTTGGGTGGGCATGGCCAGGGTGGATGTGGCCAACTCAATGTCACTTGTGTTATGGCAACCTGAGCATTCTGCCAGCAAAAACAAGCTCCTGAGCTCCGTTTTCAGCTGCGATGGCCTCCTGCAGTGCTCTGCAGGTGAAAACAGAGCTCAGAAAGGCTGCGTGTGGCCCTCCCAAGCTCCATTTTAGCTGGCAGAGGCACTGTGGGCTGGTCCTTTGCTGTTTCTAGGGTGACTCCGCATGCCAGATCTAAGCACCCCATGGTCCAGATTCAGCCTATGGGCCTTGAGTTTGACATCCCTATTATAGAGGCTCTGGAAAGAGTGCAGAGAAGAGCAACAAAGATGCTTAGGGAGCTGGAGGCTACAACATATGAAGAACAATTGCAAGAATTGGATATAATGAAAAGAAGGACTAGGGATGACATGATAGCCATGTTCCAATATCTAAGGGGCTGTCACAAAGAAGAGGGGTCAACTTATTCTCTAAAGGACATGAAGACAGAATAAGAAGCAATGGAAACTAATCAAGGAGAGAACCATCCTAGAACTAAGGAGACATTTCCTGACAGTGAGAACTTGCCTTCAGAGTTGTGAGTGCTCCATCACTGGAGGTTGTTAAGAAGTGGTTGGACAACCACTTGTTTGAACTGTAACCTCAGCAATGTAGAATGGACCTATATCATTCCTGGTTAGCTTCATATTCCTAGGAGATGGTGTACAGGTGGCTTCTGGCAATAATGAATTTATGGAGGGGTAGTCCTGCCAATATTGAAGAAGGTAATAATTTTTCCCCACTTCAAGAAGCCATTGTTGGGTCCAATCATGTTGGACAACTTCTGTTGTATCTCCAGCTTTCTTTTTCAGGGGGCGGGGGTGGTTTGTTGAGAAGTGATTATGTTGCAGCTTCAAAGGACCCTGGAGGAAGCAAATTATCCTGGCATCTTCTCAGTCACATGTCAGAACTGGGTATGGATGATGATGTCAGCACTTATGGATGATGTCTAGTGGAAGCAGATTGGGAATGCTATGCCTATCCTGGCTCTCCATGATCACTTGGTGCTTTCAGTACAAAGAAAGTTGCTCAAAGAAGCTAATCCAAACTCTTTAAGCCCCTTTGGATAGCTGGAACATGGCATAGAAGCTCAGAAATTTACAATGTAGAATTCAGCACAAGTATCACACGAAGAGCCATCATGAACAGCCTAGCCATAGACTGCTGCATTGGTTGCAGCTTTTCATATATAATTGAAAGGTACCCCTGCATAATGTGCCTCAAACTTGAGATAATGACTAAATGTCTTACTATAACATGCAACAAAATTTGAAACAGCTGGAACTAGTAGCGGGCACTATGAGCTGAGATGGCACAGTGGTTAGAGTGCAGTACCGCAGGCTACTTCTGCTGCCTGCCGGCTGCCTGCAATTTGGCAGTTCAAATCCCACCAGGCTCAAGGTTGACTCAGCCCTTCCATCCTTCTGAAGTGGGTAAAATGGGGACCCAGATTGTTGGGAGCAATAGGGTGACTCTGTAAACTGCTTAGAGAGGGCTGTAAAGCACTGTAAAGCAGTATATAAGTCTAAGTGCTCTTGCTCTTGCTACTATCCACTGAAAATTCTTGAATGTCTCCTATCTAAAGATAAATTTCCAGATTCCACTATTCCAAGAGCATTACACACAACCAATGAATATCTTGCATATGGAAATTACTAACAGAACTTATTCCCTTGAGCAGAAAAGATATTAGTAAGTCTAAATGAACTCATGAAACATTAGACCCACAGGAGAAGCTTGGAATGAGATATTGTGAATAGAGCTGTGGTGGCGCAGTGGTTAGAATGCAGTATTGCAAATTAATTCTACTGAATGCCAGCAGTTTGATTTTGATTGGCTCAGGGTTGACTTAGCCTTCCATCCTTTTGAGGTCAGTAAAATGAGGACCGCTTAGAGAGGGCTGTAAAGCATTGTGAAGTGGTATATAAACCTAAGTGCTAAGTGCTGTTGTGACCAAAATACTTCCATGCAAAGATCTACCTGGGCTATGAAAAAAGCTACTTAACCAGCAAAATGTGAACTGTAATTAGTTTTTCCTTTAGAATCACTGCCCTAGAAGAAGCAAAGGGTTAATTATCAAGATACACATTTAAAATTAGGTATGGAATATGAATGTGCAAAAGAAAATAAAAAAGGTAGACCTAATTATTTCCCTGGAACTTATTAAATAAGCATGGCCTTCTTTTTTGGTTACTTCTATTTTCAGACTTATAAAGAACAAGAACACAACATACTTATGTCTGTTTCTGTGAGAAGTTGGCAACTAAAGGACACAATTTTACTTCTTCATCTATCAAGCATTTCTTTTACTCCCTGAGCTAAATATGCTTATAGGAGCTCTGCCTTTAAAGGAAAAGCTTCAATGCTTTAAAGTAATGCTGGTCAAATAATAGGCAAGATGGATCACAATGGTGCCTGTTGATATAATAGCCATACCTTCCCTCTTTCAAAGGAAGGCCAGGTTGCAGAAGAGCTCTCTTAAAAGTGTCTCTACTTCACAACATAAAAATAAAAAGGCATGATCACCAAGTAACAGAAAAGATAAAACTACATTGAAACTGGTCTATTGTACCAAATGAAGGTTACAAATCCGGTAGTACTTGATAGAAGAGTTGTTGTTCACTACAACTGCAAACTTAGTTCAAGATAACAATTGGAACATGTTGCAGAGATGGCTTCACATGAAACCATTAGTCAAGTAGTTTCTCCCCCCTCCCTTCCCTGGAACTCTGTGTATTTTTGCTTACAGCCTTAGCTGTTGGGTGCTCAGATCATATCTGCAGTGTTCCTAACACTCTTGTTTTGACAGTGCATGCTACTCAATAGATCAGTGAAAGCTATTTTGGTCAACAAGTAATGAGTATAAATGTGCACATCCATTTTTTCAGGGATGTTAGACCTGGTCTTTCAGGTCTTCCAATGGTGCACACATTTCCATTGTAATTATTTATCTTGCTGTTGGTCATCCTCTTTTTCTCTTTCTTACCTACTTTCCTAGCAGCAGAGCCTTCTCCAGAGAGCTGAGTCTTTGCAAAATGTGTCCAAAGTAGGATAATTTGAGCCTAATCATTTGGGCCTTGAGTGAAAACTCTGAATTGATTCATTCAATATCCATTTATCCATCTTGGCTATCCATGGTATCCATTTATCCGTCTTGGCTATCCATGGTATTCTCATGAGTGTTCTTCAATACCAAAGTTCAAAGGTATCAATACTTTTTCTATCCCATGTCTTCAAAGTCCAATCTTCACTTCCATACAGTGTCACAGGAAATATTATGGCTTGCACACATTTGATCTTTGTAGGTATGTACATATTATGGAATACCTTTTCTAAGGTTTTCACCGCTGGTCTACTAGTTCCTATACTGTTGATGGTTGATCTTAAAAGGCAGAAGCTACCAATCATTTCAATATCTTCATTGTCAGTCCTAAGAATGGTTGTTCTATCTGTTGTTATTAGTTTGGTCTTTGTTATATTTCATTTTATTATCATTTTCTCACTGTGCTCCTTGACTTTTGTTATTCGAACATGAGGATCCTTCAAGGCAATGTCATCAGCTTTCAAGTAGCTACTGATATTTCTTCCTCCAATTTTAAAACCACACCATCTTCTTCCAATCCACCTTCCTTTGATAACTATTCAGCATATATTTTGAATAAAGAATGAAGCCCTGTGTCAATCCTTTGCCAACCTGGAACCAGTCTCTTTCATCATGTTCTGCCTGTATGATGGCTTTCTGACCTATCTATGTTTTTCACAAGGAGTATGAGATGTTCTGGGATTTCCATTATTCTGAGCATATTCCATAGTTTGATGTGATCAACATCATTGAAGGCCTTTTTATAATCAATAAAGCATATATTGACTTCTTTGGGGAATTTTTATATTTCTCAATTATTCAGCATGCATGTGCAGTAATGTCTCATGTTCCTTGGCCTTTACTAAAGCAAGTTTGAATATCTGTCATCATTTATTTTCCTATAGGGTTCTAATCTGCAATGGATGATCCTAAGCATAATTTTGCTGTGAACAGTATTCATACCTCATCTCATATTGTCATCTTATGATTCTATGGAATGTTAGAATTTAATAGGTTGCAGTTTTAGAGAAAAAATGGAGAAAGAGAGAGAGAGGGAGGGAGGGAGGGAGAGAGAGAGAGAGAAAGAGAAAGAGAGAGAGAGAATGAGAATTCAGTCAAGTTCAACTTTCAAGTAAACATTATAAGGATAAGTTCTTATTCTGGTATATTTTCCCTCTAGAAATTTTAAGTCCTTTGAATATTATATATTCATACAAATGCAGAGAAAGATGGTCACAAAATATTTAGAATTTTTACTATATTGTTAAATAATGACACAATATTAGTTGTGTATCAACCACCGTTTCCATATAAATTATTCCCATGCAACTAATAATGGGGTTTCCTCTTTAATACCTTAGCTTTTAACAGCCAACATGGGAAATATTTATTCCTTCCTAGAGTTCTGCCAGTGGAATGTTCCTTCTTAAGGAAAGTCTCCAAGTATTTATTTATTCTAGTTCCTTGTTTAACTAGGTTTATAGAAATAGATCTTAACCCTTGTGTAACAGCTAAGAGTAAGCAAGAGTTAATACAAATATCCACATGTGAGATATTAATGAAGATGCAAAACGAAAGAAGTGAAAAGAAAGGCAGCTTTGCTTATTATTAGTTATTCGTGACTTCATCCAGTTTCATATTAGATTAGTTTAGATTAAGCCAAAGGTATTTTTTTTTACTTAAACCGAGTTAATAACAACTCGGTTCAACAACTACAAAGCTCCAGTTTATCCTGACTTTTAATGCCCCAAGTCGGGATCTGATGGGACCTAAACTTGATTATCTGCCCTAAATATTCATCCTTTCACCTTCATACCTTGCTCAGTTTGTATCTAAACAGGTAATAGGACAATCAATCTCCGTATTTTCTATCCTCGCTACCATTTACTAATATAGAAATATCTGCCAAATGAATTGCTAGAGAAAGGTTTAAAGGCTTGGAACATGAAAAAAATATGAGAAGCAACTTTGTTTGAACTTAGAGGAGAAACTGAATTATTTTTGTCCCAAAACTTGGCATATTTGATATGAGACTCATATTTTTTTTTAGTCTGAGTATATGCGTCTCTCTAGTTCAATGCACTTGATTTATTTTTATTTTTAATTAATTTAATTTATATAGCACTGAACACTTCAGATGCCCACTGCTTATGAAAATGGAAAACATATAATAAAAATATAAATATCTATGGTAAGCCCAAAAACAGCTCACCAGGCCTCCATAACAACAATAATATGCAAACCAAGTTAAACAATAAGGGTTAACTGTTAATACAATGGCAATAATCACTCTCTGAAGTCCATTACAAAAGCTTGAGGCTCACCAGTTTCTGGAAGCTTAGTGTCACAGATCTGAATGTCCATTTATTCTTGATTCATGTACTCAAATATGTGACACCCCTCCCCCAAACCACCAGAACACACTTGGCATATCTTATAGCTTGATAAATGAATGGAAGTTTTACTTCAGCTTTATTCAAGTGACACGAAAAGAGCAGTATCTTGATGCTGAAACAATACTTGGCTTATTAATTGCACTGGCTAGTATATTTACGAAATGTTTTTCCACTGAAAGAGTTTTCTTATCTTTACATATTCATTTATACTCCTGGGAACATTGCCTACATTCCATACTAGGATTCATTTTAAACAGTTAATTTATTAATGTCATTATTGGAATAGCACCTCTTTCTAAGCTTTTCTAATTTGAATGAACTTCATTATGGAAGTTTTATCCCCCCGATGTCAGCTTTTCATAGTTTAATCTGCCTAAAGACCTTTGCCAGCCTAATAGTTCTGTTAAGAATCAATGAGACAAATGTGTAGATTCTTTTCCAGCAGTAAACTAGCATGCCATTTTGATGGTAAATCAGAACATTGATCATAATTCTGTGTTTGTTTTTTTGTGATGCTTTCCTTCGTTATATTATACTAAATCTTAATCGTGTGTTAGAACTTTGTTTGACTTAGTTTATCCAATGATCGTGATGGGCCAAGTACCTGAGTATTCAGGGTTTACAAAACTTCCTGTGCTATAAAAAAAGAAAAGAAAAGAAAGTAGCACTGCTAATTAGTTGCTTTTTCCAGCTCTTTCCAGCTTTGGAGGCAAGTAATTAATTAAGTGATTAAGCCTAGTCTTCTTGTGATCATTCATAGCTATTTATGTGTGTGTGTGGATTAATATTAGAATGATTGAAGATAAGAGGCCCACATTCTGTGATGTCAGGACAGAAATATGATTGCAAAGCTCTGTAACATATTATAGCAATAGCACTTAGACTTATATACTGTTTCATAGTGCTTTACAGTCCTCTCTAAGCAGTTTACAGTCAACTTATGGTTCCCAACAATCTGGGTTCTCATTTTACTGATTTTGAAAGGATGGAAGGGCTGAATCAACCTCAAGATGATCAGAATTGAACTGCTGGCAGTCAATAGAGTTAGCCTGCAGTACTGCATTCTAACCACTATACCACCACGGCTCTTATAGTTGCATCATCAAGACCTGCATAATTTGATTTGTTTATAGACCATTACTTGTATGGTCTGCAGCACCAGCAATGCCCAGGGACTGGCTTGACCTTGAGAGTTTCAACCACACAATGAGGGCCAAGGTGGCAACCTTGCTCAAATTACTGTATGTGGGTTTCTTTGACCCTTGCTGATGGCTTCTCACAGTAGTTCTAAACTGGCAACAAGTCTTCAGGGTCACTTTGGCTAAATGGACCTGATGGATCATTATTTGAGTGAGGGAATAAAGTTGTATGTCACTCGGGGAAGTGTTTGAAAAGCATTTGCTATGGACAGGTAAGCGTCAAAGCTGCAACGGTTCATGAGGGTGGGAGAGGAGTGATGAAAACACACCAGAAATAAAAGCCATTTGGAAAAGTTCCATGAAGCAAAATAGACTTCTGCTCAAAAATAGCAACTACATTTTCTTCCCAAACAATCCATGTAATTCAATCTAAGGACATATCAATGTCCAAAGTTTCTTCCTTCAGTCCAAGGGGCAATTATGGACATTTCAACAGGCACTTCCCTTCAAGGCAGCATAAATCATGTTTTCCCTATAGCTCACAAATCTTCTCAACCAAAGCTTTTAAGTATTTTTTTAAATAATGGTTGTAATAAGTTCGTTTTCCACATGAGGCCATTTACACATTCCTACAGAATTCATCCAAGTTGATGTCTACTCACCCATAATATCTTTCTTTGCCTTTTAGGGGCAACATACATTTTTGAGAGGGATACTTTTAACATATCCATTACTGAAATGCTCCCCTAATTTTAGTTCAGCTTTTAGCCACATCATTTCTTCAGAAAGATACTGGGAATAAGTGTATCCAGCAGTTGGATCGTGAAAGGAAAATGGATTTGTATGTGTTTGTGTGTGTATGGGAAAATTCTGGAAAAAGGAAAAAGAATTACATCCTTGCATTGGTATTTTGATATAAGTGATATCAATACTATAATCATCTTTGAATCATCCCTAACCATGTTTATAATGCCTTCATCAACCAAGGTTCATAGATCAGGGGTCACCAAACTTTTGGACCTCAGGGACCACCAAACTCATAATTTTAAATCCCAGGGACCACTAATATGAATTTTGACTGAAGTGGCTTACTGATGTTGGTGGGGGGGGGGTTGAGAGAGAGAGAGAAGAGACAGATCTGATCTAACCTCTCCCTCTCCCTCCCCCCTCTCATACACACACAAACACACAAACACACAGAGGCAGGGGTGGGATTCAAATTTCTTAACAACCAGTTCTTGGGCATGGCCTAATTTATGGGTGTGGCTTGGTGGTCATGTGACTGGCTGGGCATGGCTTGTGCAGGTGAAACTCGAAAAATTAGAATATGGTGCAAAAGTTCATTTATTTCAGTAATGCAACTTAAAAGGTGAAACTAATATATGAGATAGACTCATTACATGCAAAGCAAGATAGTTCAAGCCGTGATTTGTCATAATTGTGATGATTATGGCTTACAGCTCATGAAAAGCCCAAATCCACAATCTCAGAAAATTAGAATATTGTGAAAAGGTGCAATATTCTAGGCTCAAAGTGTCCCACTCTAATCAGCTAATTAAGCCATAACACCTGCAAAGGGTTCCCGAGCCTTTAAATAGTCTCTCAGTCTGGTTCAGTAGGAATCACAATCTGACCTGACAGTTCTGCAGAAAACCATCACTGACACCCTCCATAAGGAGGAAAGCCTCAAAAGGTAATTGCAAAAGAAGTTGGATGTTCCCAAAGTGCTGTATCAAAGCACATTAATAGAAAGTTATGTGGAAGGGAAAAGTGTGGATGAAAAAGGTGCACAAGCAGCAGGGATGACCGCAGCCTGGAGAGGATTGTCAGGAAAAGGCCATTCAAAAGTGTTGGGGACTTTCACAAGGAGTGGACTGAGGCTGGAGTCAGTGCATCAAGAGCCACCACACACAGACGGATCCTGGACATGGGCTTCAAATGTCGTATTCCTCTTGTCAAGCTGTTCCTGAACAACAAACAACATCAGAAGCGTCTTACCTGGGCTAAAGAAAAAGACCTGGTCTGTTGCTCAGTGGTCTAAAGTCCTCTTTTCTGATGAGAGCAATGTTTACATCTCACTTGGAAACCAAGGACCCAGAGTCTGGAGGAAGAATGGAGAGGTACACACTGCAAGATGCTTGAAGTTCAGTGTGAAGTTTCCACAGTCTGTGTTGATTTGGGGAGCCATGTCATCTGCTGGTGTTGGTCCACTGTGCTTCATTAAGTCCAGGGTCAATGCAGCCATCTACTAGGAGATTTTGGAGCACTTCATGTTTCCTTTCACAGACAAGCTTTATGGAGATGCTGACTTCATTTTCCAGCAGGACTTGGCACCTGCCCACACTGCCAAAAGCACCAAAATGTGGTTCAATGACCGTGGGATTACTGTGCTTGATTGGCCAGCAAACTCACCTGACCTGAACCCCATAGAGAATCTATGGGGCATTGCCAAGAGAAAGATGAGAGACATAAGATTGAACAATGCAGAAGAGCTGAAGGCCACTATTGAAGCATCCTGGTCTTCCATAATACCTCAGCAGTGCCACAGGCTGATAGCTTCCATGCCATGCCGCATTGAGGCAGTAATTGCTGCAAAAGGGGCCCAAACCAAGTACTGAGTACATATGCATGCTTATACTTTTCAGAGGTCTGATATTGTTCTATGTACAATTGTTGTTTTATTGATTGCATGTCATATTATAATTTTCTGAGATTGTGGATTTGGGGTTTTCATGAGCTGTAAGGCATAATCATCACAATTATGACAAATCATGGCTTGAACTATCTTGCTTTGCATGCCATGAGTCTATCTCATATATTAGTTTCACTTTTTAAGTTGCATTACTGAAATAAATGAACTTTTGCGCGATATTCTAATTTTTTGAGTTTCACCTGTATGTCAATATTATAAATATTTATGTAAATATTGAATTTTTTATAAATAAAGGTCAACTTTTACCCAAAATCAGGCAAAGCAGGCAGATTGAATTGCTCACAGAATCACAGAGCAATAAGTCCAAATCTGACTAGCATCTGTGGAAGCAAAATTTAACCCCATCATTTCAGAACAAAAGTGGGGGAGTGGTATCTTTCAATATTCTCACACACTTGCACACTCACACACACACAACTCTAAGTAAATATCAGCAGCAATATTTAAGAAAGCATGCATGTCAGGGTGACTAAAAATATAATTCTTCACCTGGGTGATATAGTCTTGTCATTTAATGTTGCCATTTTATTTAATATAGATTTGCCATGGAATGTGGGCTTTTTAAGTTCCTGGTAAGTCCCTATTTACCTGAGCTTAGCTATATAATGGAGGAAGTACATTTTTCAGGGCAATCCAATAAAAGCAAAATTATTTTAAGGAATTATAAAATACCAGTATGTGATTCTTCGATTTTCCATGCTGTAAACTGTACTGTAATAACAATAAAAACATCTTAGAGTTTATAACAAAATAATACAACTCTATTTCAGTCCCTGAAAGATTTTCAAATTATTGCATGCAGTTGTATCAGGTTTGCAATTCCTTATCTGCATTGAAATGCAAATAAATCCAAAGACATAAAAATCCCACCTGCAATACTTTATTTTTTATATTCTGCCTCCATTATTTTTCAAAATGCTTTTAACTAGAACTCCCAGTCTCCTGGTTTCTAGCCTGCTTCCTTAAAAGTAAACCAAACTAGCTGTCATGTTATAAGTGCGTATATATTAAGACTTATTTTTAATTTTGTGTGGCAGAGACACAGACAGATTGGTGTGCTACAGCTGAAAATTACTACAGTGGAGCACACATATCGATCTACCAGTTTATTATTGGGATCCCCAAAATCCTTGCTGTAGGTCTAGACTAATGGATTTCACAATCTATTTATGTTGAACTCTTCTTTGAGATGTCAAGGTGATGTGAAGTTTGAGTTAGCTGTTTCTTTTAGCCATCCAGTGTTATAGTGTGCAACAATACTGCCAGCAGAAGATGGGCTATTTTAATTGTATTGGCATGAGCACTGGTACCCGAACAAATAAATATTGTATCTGAGATTATGAAAACTCTTTAACAGTCTTGGCAATTCCATTTATATAGCTCAAGGCTGTTTCACTGATTTTACTGTTTAATATTTCACAGAGCTGCCTTTATTAAACTGGTTTTGTAGTTTAATGATGTTTCTCATATGAATGCCTGAGGTGCATTTAGTCAAGTGCATCTTGGATGCTTCTAAAGTTTGGATTCCATCTGTGGATTCCATCTCTGAGTCACACATAAAGCATTGGATTCCACCTGTGAGTCACATTTTATTTGTGTGTGTTTTTATCTAAGTGCAGTACAATATATATGTATAGTCATTCTCTCAGCCCAATCCACCTCACAGAGTTGTTGTTGTGAGGAAAATAGGAAGGAGTATTAGATGTGTTCGCTGCTTTGATTTATTTATAAAAACAATAAAGCTAAAAAATAAATTAAAAATTAAAAAGAGAACGATTGAGGGATTGATGAAAAGTCATTTGTGAGTTTCCATGATTGTGGCTAGACTGGAACGTGGTTCCCCCTTTCACAGTTCAACACTATAAAAGGCATTTTCAAGAATCTGACCTTCAGAAGTCCTATAAGGAGTTTGAGAACTTAAGAAGCACCAGCAGAAAGGAGTTGAGGGAAGTGATTTACCATCCTACTTCCCTTTCCTTAAAATTCAGGCTGGGAATTGGTTCTTGAAGGGAACTGACTATGATGCAGTGGGCTGACAGGAAAATAATGCCTCATGAAAAACAGTACGTACCAGTCAACTGAAGAGCCTCTGTTCAGTTTTCATAGATCCTTTCCATCTCAATCCTTTGGTCTTAGTCTTGACCCTCAGAAGATACTTAATAGGGTCTGCATGGTGAGAAGCAGCATAATTGTCATCTTCTATCCCAGGGGTCTTCAACCTTGGCAACTTTAAGACTTGTGGACTTCAACTCCCAGAGGAATTCTGGGAGTTGAAGTCCAGAAGTCTTAAAGTTGCCACAGTTGGAGACCCCCGTTCTATCTCATCACCTGGTCCCAGCTCTTTTCAGGATTCAGGCAATACTTTTTTCAGCCTTTTTTTAAACACAGAGTAGCTAACTGGTAGCAGAACATGGACTGTCAACAAACCCCATAATAAATAACAATACAACAGAACAAAAAGTGTGTAGTTTTGGATAACATCTTTTATTCAGTGTTTAGGTTTTAAAAAAGAATATTATATATGCAATGTATTTTTAAATTCAAATCAGCAATGAAACAAATGGCCTTAAGGATGTTTTCTTATGAACAAATTCTGCTCAGCTTCTTGTAAAAGTATTTGCAATGAAGTTAAATTGAGAAAAGTGGCTGCATTCCAAACTGAAACTACTCTGTATGTGGTAATTGAAACTTTAAAGCAATTGCTTGGCCGTAGGATTTAGAATCAGTGGGGGCTGATTGTATTACTTTTTCTTTCCTCTTCCAGTTCAGCTAAAATGTCAGATTTTCTCCTCCTCCTCCTCTTTTTGTTTTTAAACACAGAAGGTCCTATAATAAAAAAAAGAAAATTAAATTTATCTTTTCCCAGCTTTTGGAACTTTGGTTTCCTGAGATAACATTTTTCAGACCAGCTCATTCAGTAAGCATCGTAAAATGGCACCCAGGTATGTAAGAGGCTGGTGCCAATTCATGACTTCCTGGAAAGTTGGGGGCACTTATTGGGGATTTTATATTAACTTAAACAGCTCTTCCCAACTTGTTCACCTTTCATATCTGGAATTTTCATCTTCCAGGATTCTAATGGCCATTCTGGCTGGGGACTTACTGAAAACTGCCCAGCAAACTTCCCAACATATTAGCTAGATGATGGCCGGCTTAGGGGTAGGCAGGGAAGAATCAAGCTTGTTCCTTCATACACACTTCCAGGTTCAGGTTTATGGAGTAGCAGTAATCAGAAAGTAAGTCTAGATCTACTTAATGAAGATTTTTTTAATAACTTGATGTCAACCTGTATGGATTTTGGCTTGGTTATGGCCTGGTTTGCACATTACTAGGAGCACCAGATCTGGACTACAAAAAAGAAACAGTGTAGGAATGTCTGGATTCCCCCTGCCTAGGTCTGGTAGATCTAACTTTGCATTAAATATGGTTGATTTACTCATGTCATTTGAATAAACCACCAATGGCTGAGTTTACACAATACTATATGAAAGAAGAACTGCTATAGAGAAGAGGATGTAGCATTCTACAACATGTGTGGCATATTTACCACGTTCTGATTGGTGAATAAAATTCTCATATCTTTTGTGGAGTACAGTATATAGGGAGATCATTTGAGATGCAAAACATGAAAAGTGTTAAGTCTGCATGAAGAGTCAGACGCGAGGAGTTCCAGCAAAGAGTTTATTAGTGACTACAGCTCGAATGGACCTGTCCTGGCTTGGCTACGGCTGCCTCTTATAGCCTGCAGCTGTGGTTGCCAGCCAATGGGAGTGCAGGGTTTCTTCCCGCACTATTTAAACCAATACCATTTGACATTTTACAAGAACAGTTCAAATAAACCAATAACATTCAAACCTACATACATAACACCCCTCCCACTAGGTTCAGTCCATACCAAACCCCAACCTATCTAATGTATTCCTTTAAATAGGTGGGGCTCTTACGTACGTTGAGACCTTCGTGGTTCAGAAGTTTTAACGTTCTCACCCAGTGAGAGGGGAAATGTGTCTGCTGACATTTCCCTGTTGGGACTTCCTGTGAAAGGAGACCCTGTTAGACTGTTAGAATCTGGTCTCTCCTCCCAACCCATCTCCATTCCAATGTCAGCACCCAAGTCAGGTAGTGATGTGCAATCTTCCACTTCTAAGGATGGATCTTGGCATTGTGACAGGGTTCGGGATGGTTCCTGTCGCAATGGCTCGTTACACATGGGGTTGATTCTTGTTTGCTGATTTTCCTCCTGTTCCCCTTTCCCCTAGAAGTGACATCAGGTGAGGGACCCAGAGAGAGACAGGGGCGATGTTCCTGAGGGAACCTGGATCTAAGTTGGTCAATGTGCCTGCTCCAGAGGAGGCCATCCTCTGTTTGTACCCTGTAAGAACGAGGGCCAGTGATGTGAGTTATTTCAGCAGGAATCCACAAAGGTTCACCTATAAGGTTCCTAGCATATACAGAATCTCCCACACTAAAAGAACGAACTTTGGAAGTGGAATCCAGTGGTGCGTTGGTGCGTAAGTGGGATGAAGCGGTCAAGGGAAGACCTAAGTTTCCTACCCATCAACAACTCTGCTGGGGACAAGTTATTTGATGGGCTAGGAGTGATGTGCTGAACACTAAGAAGCTTTTCAAGCTTCTCAGTGATGTCCCCAGGACCCAGCTGCTGAAGCTTCTCTTTGGTAAAGCGTACCATCGTTCAGCCCGGCCATTAGCGAAGGGTGCCCAGGGGCAGTGAGGGCATGTCTGATACCCTGTTGTGCTAGAAAGGATTCAAAAATGTTAGATGTGAATTGAGGGCCATTGTCAGAGACAAGGACATCTGGTAACCCATGGGTTACAAACAATTTTCTGAGCTGCTTGATGACAGCCTCAGTTGTAGTGGATGTCATGGGAATTACCTCTAGCCATTTGGAATATGCATCTACTATAACTAGAAAAGTGTGCCCTCTCGTAGGGCCTGCAAAATCAATGTGGATTCTAGACCATGGGCCCCTAGGACATTCCCATTCCTGTGGGGGCGTGAGGTGGAGCAGGCCTGACTACCTGGCAATTGGGACAAGATGCTACCCAGTTTTCAACCATTTTGTCAATACCTGGCCACCATACATAACTCCTGGCCAAACCTTTCATCCTTACAATCCCAGGATGACCCTCATGTAACATTTCCAAAACCTCCCTTTGCAGTTTTGCAGGAATAACCACCCTGTTACCCCACAAAATACATCCTCTTAATACAGATAATTCAGTTTGCCTGGACTTAAAAGGTTGGGCAAGGTGAGGTAGATCTTGAAGAGGCCAACCTTTCTTAATCCAGCCTATAACAGGTGCCAACACAGCATCTTTGGCAGTCTCTCTGGCAATCTCAGCAGCATGGACTGGAAGCTTAGCAACAGTCTCTAGGAAAAAGGTGTGAGTTTCAAGTTCAAAGTCCTCCTTGTGGCAAGGTAGTGGGCAACGACTCAGTGCATCAGCATGTCCAATGTCCTTGCCAGGCCTGTGAATCAGTTTGTATGAATAGGCTGCAAGAAATTCAGTCCATCTCAGCATTCTTGGTGACAGGATATTAGGTGTAGGTTTGTCTCCTGCCACAATGCCTAATAAAGGTTTGTGATCTGTAACAATGGTGAATGACCTGCCATACAGATATTCATGAAATTTCTTAACAGCTGCAACAACTGCTAATGCCTCCTTGTCCAGTTGGCTATAATTCCTCTCTGCTTTGGACAAAGTGCAAGAGTAAAATGCAATAGGGGCTTCCCTTCCCCTGGAAGCCTGTGACTCAAAACCCACTCCAAAAGGGGATGCATCACAAGTCAGAACAACAGGCAAATTCTCAGAGAATTGTATCAATACAGCATCAGATGTGATTAGTCTCTTAATACTGTTAAATGCTGATTGTTCCTTCCTCCAGATCCAAACAGCCTTCTTATCAAGCAGGCGATGTAAAGGTTCAGCAATGGATGCTTTATGAGGTAGAAACATGTGATAAAAGTTAATAAGGCCAAGGAAGGCTTGTAAATCTGTCTTGCATCTAGGTTTAGGGGCTTCCTTGATTGCTTTAACCTTGGCATCAGTAGGGTGGATGCCATGCTTGTCAATCATGTACCCCAGGAACTCAACTCTGTCTGTTTTGAGTGTGCATTTGTCTTCCTTGACTTTTAAACCCGCTTTTCTGAATCTGGTAAGGACTTCTCTGAGTCTCTCTTGAAGCTGAGTGTCATTTTCAGCAGAATCATCAAAGTAAGGCACTACCCTGGCAGTCCTTGCAACATTCTTTCCATAAGGCTTTGAAAAATGCCAGGTGCCACGCTTACTCCAAATTGTAGTCTTTTACATTTGAAGCACCTCTATGAGTCACAATTGTTTGTGCCTCTGCAGTGGCATCAACTGTTAATTGTTGATATGCCTGAGCCAAGTCCAGTTTGGCAAATACTGTACCCCTGCCAAGGGAATGGAGCAGATGATGCACAACTGGTACTGGGTATGCGCTCTGCTGCAGCATGGTTAAGTGTCCCCTTATAGTCACCACAGATTCTCACTGACCCATCAGCCTTGACTGGTGTGACTATGGGTGTTTCCCATCTGGAGTGGTCAGTAGGCTCTAAAACCCCTTGAGCAATAAGTTTATCTAATTGTGCATCAATTTTTCCTTTAAAGCAAATGGAACCCTCCTGGGCTTTAAACGTGGGGGCACCTTGGGGTCTAGGCTGAAAGCAATAGGGGTCCCCATATACTTGCCCAGTCCGCTGAAGACCTCTGGAAACTCAGACTTCAAGGACTCCTCCCATTCAGAGCTGCTCCGTGATTGATGCCAGTCACCTCGATGCCTAGTGGCTTGAACCACTCAAGTCCCAGCAAGCTTAGCGATCCTTGTCCACGATGGTCAGAGGCAAGCGTTTGGTGTGGCCTTTAAACTGCACGTTGAAATCTCTTGCTCCAACTACTGGAATCTTGTTCCCTTGGTAGTCTTTAAGAGTCAGTGCTTGCTTCTGGAAATGCTTCTTCTGAATGTTGGGAAAGAGTCTGTGGATAGTGTCCCATGACACCATAGATAAATAAGAGCCTGAGTCCACTTCCATTTGGCAGGCCTTCCTTCAATAAACACCTTCACATGTACTTTTCTGCTTTTAAGGGTGAAGAATGACCAATAGTGATTGTTTGGTGAGTTTCATTCTTGCCATTTGCTTCTGAATTTCCCCCATCTTTTCAGGAAATTGTTGGGCTTAAAGTCTTTGTCAGGAAATTTTTCCTACTAGGTGGAGTTCTGGATGATTTGCAGACTCTGGCTAGGTGACCCCGTTTCTCAAGCGTAGGCAGATGGAGTCAAAGAACTTGCATTCAGTGCGGGGTGCCCCACAGCCTCTGCAATAGAATCCTTGCCTGTTTTTCCAGTCTTTTCTCTTCTTCTCCATTCTGAGTCTTAAAAATCCCTCCTCTGCCTCACTGCAATCTGAATCAGAGTCTATTTGTTCAATGGGCTGTTGTGGATTTTTCCCCATCAGAATGGCTTGAGGCCTGGCTTGAGGCCTTGTTAATCTTTTCATGGCGCTGCTGAGGACTTGGTGGCTTCGCTGAAACAGCTTCTTCAATGGCCTCTTTAAACGTGATCTTAGGTTTCATTAACAGTTTGCTTTGTAAGACCTTATCTTTGAGGCCTAAAACAAACCGACACATGGCCTCTTCTAAGTTGGTAAAATCACAGCACCCCCAATGTCCCTTAAACTTGCCACGTTTCGCTTTCCCTTGATCCCGGTAAAACTCGTCTCTTAATGAGGCACGATACTTGTGGGTGTAATGGGCTCTAAAAGTTTCTCTAAATCGCCATTCCATTACCTTCAGCTCTGCAGCTCCCCTACGTTCGCCATTTTGAAGACTGCCGGACGCAGTGCGTGAGAAATACCGCCCTCTTCCGTCTCGGGAATGTCGGCAGTCGCTTCCAGGTACATCTGGAAGCAATCGCATACATTCCCAGTCTTCCGCCACCGGATCGAGCAGCTGGGGGTGTTCATTGCAGCCATCTCGCTCTGTTGCTTGTTCTTTGCGTCTTCTCTTCAGGAAATCCCATCCTAATTAGCCAGTGTTAAGTCTGCATGAAGAGTCAGGCGAGGAGTTCCAGCAAAGAGTTTATTCAGTGACTACAGCTTGAATGGACCCGTCTTGGCTTGGCTACGGCTGCCTCTTATAGCCTGCAGTCGTGGTTGCCAGCCAATGGGAGTGCAGGGTTTCTTCCCGCACTATTTAAACCAATACCATTTGACATTTTACAAGAACAGTTCAAATAAACCAATAACATTCAAACCTACATACATAACAAAAAGTAGACCTCATTTCCACAGAAGGGCTAGAGCAGGCAATTCTTTGTCTTGGTACCCTCCATGATTTGAGCAATCCTTAGCATCCCACTAACTTCAGCTTTCACAACTGGCAATCTCCTCTAGGAGCCAATGGAATGAGATACTTGAATAAAGGGGCTCTTTTGAATTGCCCTTCAATGCTCTCT
>CM019148.1:143646905-143686969 GCA_009733165.1 Naja naja
CCCCTATTGCTTTCAGCCTAGACCCCAAGGTGCCCCAATTCGTTTAAAGCCCAGGAGGTTCCATTTGCTTTAAAGGAAAAATTGATGCACAATTAGATAAACTTATTGCTCAAGGGGTTTAGAGCCTACTGACCACTCCAGATGGGAAACACCCATAGTCACACCAGTCAAGGCTGATGGGTCAGTGAGAATCTGTGGTGACTATAAGGGGACACTTAACCATGCGCTGCAGCAGGCGCATACCAGTACCAGTTGTGCATCATCTGCTCCATTCCCTTGGCAGGGGTACAGTATTTGCCAAACTGGACTTGGCTCAGGCATATCAACAATTAACAGTTGATGATGCCGCAGAAACACAAACAATTGTGACTCATAGAGGTGCCTTCAAATGTAAAGACTACAATTTGGAGTAAGCGTGGCACCTGGCATTTTCAAAGTCTTATGGAAAGAATGTTGCAAGGACTGCCAGGGGTGTGCCTACTTTGATGATGTGTTAATCTCTGCTGAAAATGACACTCAGCTTCAAGAGAACTCAGAGAAGTCCTTACCAGATTCAGAAAAGCGGGTTTAAAAGTCAAGGAAGACAAATGCACTCAAAACAGACAGAGTTGAGTTCCTGGGCTACATGATTGACAAGCATGGCATCCACCCTACTGATGCCAAGGTTAAAGCAATCAAAGCCCCTAAACCTAGATGCAAGACAGATTTGCAAGCCTTCCTTGGACTTATTAACTTTTATCACATGTTTCTACCTCACAAAGCATCCATTGCTGAACCTTTACATCGTCTGCTTGATAAAGGCTGTTTGGATCTGGGGAGGAAGGAACAATCAGCATTTAACAGTATTAAGAGACTAATCATCTGATGCTGTGTTGATACAATTCTCTGAGAATTTGCCTGTTGTTCTGACTTGTGATGCATCCTTTTTGGAGTGGGGGTTTTTGTCACAGGCTTCCCAGTGGAAGGAAGCCCCTTGCATTTACTCTCGCACTTTGTCCAAAGCAGAGAGGAATTATAACCAACTGGACAAGGAGGCATTAGCAGTTGTTGCAGCTGTTAAGAAATTTCATGAATATCTGTATGGCAGGTCATTTACCATTGTTACAGATCACAAACCTTTATTAGGCATTGTGGCAGGAGACAAACCTACACCTACTATCCTGTCACCAAGAATGCTGAGGTGGACTGAATTTCTTGCAGCCTATTCATACAAACTGATTCACAGGCCTGGCAAGGACATTGGACATGCTGATGCACTGAGTCGTTGCCCACTGCCTTGCCACAAGGAGGACTTTGAACCTGAAACACACACCTTTTTCCTAGAGACTGTTGCTAAGCTTCCAGTCCATGCTGCTGAGATTGCCAGAGAGACTGCCAAAGCACTGTGTTGGCTCCTGTTATAGGCTGGATTAAGAAAGGTTGGCCTCTTCAAGATCTACCTCACCTTGCCCAACCTTTTAAGTCCAGGCAAACTGAATTATCTGTATTAAGAGGATGTATTTTGTGGGGTAACAGGGTGGTTATTCCTGCAAAACTGCAAAGGGAGGTTTTGGAAATGTTACATGAGGTCATCCTGGGATTGTAAGGATGAAGGTTTGGCCAGGAGTTATGTATGGTGGCCAGGTATTGACAAAATGGTTGAAAACTGGGTATCTTGTCCCAATTGCCAGGTAGTCAGGCCTGCTCCACCTCACGCCCCACACAGGAATGGGAATGTCCTAGGGGCCCATGGTCTAGGATCCACATTGATTTTGCAGGCCCTACTAGAGGCACACTTTTCTAGTTATAGTAGATGCATATTCCAAATGGCTAGAGGTAATTCCCATGACATCCACTACAACTGAGGCTGTCATCAAGCAGCTCAGAAAATTGTTTGTAACCCATGGGTTACCAGATGTCCTTGTCTCTGACAATGGCCCTCAATTCACATCTAACATTTTTGAATCCTTTCTAGCACAACAGGGTATCAGACATGCCCTCACTGCCCCTGGGCACCCTTGACTAATGGCGGGCTGAGCGCATGTGCGGCTTTACCAAGAGAAGCTTCAGCAGCTGGGTCCTGGGGACATCACTGAGAAGCTTGAAAAACTTCTTAGTGTTCAGCACATCACTCCTAGCCCATCAAATAACTTGTCCCCAGCAGAGTTGTTGATGGGTAGGAAACTTAGTCTTCCCTTGACGCCTTCATCCCACTTCGCACCCAGCACCACTGGATTCCACTTCCAAAGTTCGTTCTTTCAGTGTGGGAGATTCTGTATATGCTAGGAACCTTAGGTGAACCTTTGTGGATTCCTGCTGAAATAACTCACATCACTGGCCCTCGTTCTTACAGGGTACAAACAGAGGATGGCCTCCTCTGGAGCAGGCACATTGACCAACTTAGATCCAGGTTCCTCAGGAACATCGCCCTGTCTCTCTCTGGGTCCCTCACCTGATGTCACTTCTAGGGAAGGGGGCAGGAGGAAAATCAGCAAGCAGAATCAACCCCATGTGTAGCGAGCCATTCGACAGGAACCATCCCAAACCCTGTCACAATGCCAAGATCCATCCTTAGAAGTGGAAGATTGCACATCACTACCTGACTTGGGTGCTGACATTGGAATGGAGATGGGTTGGGAGGAGAGACCAGATTCTAACAGTCTAACAGGGTCTCCTTTCACAGGAAGTCCCAACAGGAAATGTCAGCAGACACATTTCCCTCTCACTGGTGAAGCGTTAAAACTTCTGAACCACGAAGGTCTCAGCATTGCGTAAGAGCCCCACCTATTTAAAGGAATACATTAGATAGGTTGGGGTTTGGTATGGACTGAACCTAGTGGGGAGGGGTGTTATGTATGTAGGTTTGAATGTTATTGGTTTATTTGAACTGTTCTTGTAAAATGTCAAATGGTATTGGTTTAAATAGTGCAGGAAGAAACCCTGCACTCCCATTGGCTGGCAACCACAGCTGCAGGCTAGGCTATAAGAGGCAGCCGTAGCAAAGCCAAGACGGGTCCATTTGAGCTGTAGTCACTGAATAAACTCTTTGCTGGAACTCCTCGCGTCTGACTCTTCATGCAAACTTAACATTAGGTTTCATTAACAGTTTGCTTTGTAAGACCTTATCTTTGAGGCCTAAAACAAACCCGATCGCATGGCCTCTTCTAAGTTGGTAAAATCACAAGCACCCCCAATGTCCTTAAACACCCACGAAGTCATTAACATTCTCTAAACTTTCCCCTTGATCAGCAATTAAACTTCGTGTCTCTTAATGTGACACGATACTTTGTGGCCAAGCGTAATGGGCTCTTAAAAGTTTTCTCTAAATCAAGCCATTCCATTACCTTCAGCTCTGCAGCTCCCTTCGCAGCCTTCGCCCGTTTGAAGACTGCGGACCGCAGTGCGTGAAAATACCGCCCTCTTCAGTTTCGGGGAATGTCGGCCAGTGCGTTTCCTTCCAGGTACATCTGGGAAAGCGATCTTATACAATTCCCAGTCTTCATGCGCCGGATTGAACAGGGCTGGGGGGTGTTCAGCAGCAGCCATCTCGCTCTGTTGCTTGTTGGCGTCGTCTTCTCTTCAGGGAAATCCATCCTGCAAATGCGCCAGTGTTAAGTCTGCATGAAGAGTCAGGCGAGGAGTTCAGCAAGTTTATTCAGTGACTACAGCTTCGAATGGACCCGGCAGCCTTCTGGCTGCCTCTTATAGCCTGCAGCCGTGGTTGCCAGCCAATGGGAGTCAGGTTTCTTCCGCACTATTTAAACCAATACCATTTGACATTTTACAAGAACAGTTCAAATAAACCAATAACATTCAAACCTACATATATGTAAAAAGTAGGCCTCATTTCCACGGAAGGGCTAGAGCAGGCAATTCTTTGTCTTGGTACCCTCCAGGATTTGAGCTCAATCCCATAGCATCCCACTAACTTCAGCTTTCACAACTGGCAATCTCCTCTAGGAGCCAATGGAATGAGATACTTGAATAAAGGGGCTCTTTTGAATTGCCCTTCAATGCTCTCTGAACTTGGTTGTTTTCTTGCAGACCTTTTGTTATGTATGTAGGTTTGAATGTTATTGGTTTATTTGAACTGTTCTTGTAAAATGTTAAATGGTATTGGTTAAATAGTGCGGGAAGAAACCCTGCACTCCCATTGGCTGGCAACTACGGCTGCTGGCTATAAGAAGCAGCAAGTAGCCAGCCAACTTCGGGTCCCACATTAGAGCTGTAGTCACTGAATAAACTCTTTACTGAAGCTCCTCGCGTTTGACTCTTCATGCAAACTTAACACCTTTCATTATCCAAACTAGGTAAGATCATCAGTGCCACTCAGGAATAGGTATAGTAAGAAATGGGCAAATCCCATTCCTTACCAGCTTTTGATGTTGGGTAAAGACACATCTTCAGGAACACAACCAAACTCAGAGAGCATCAAGGACCCCTCATTTCAACCCTGAGCTACAACTATACTTCTTTATCAATTGTGCCTCAGGCCCACAGACCTTCTGCTAGCTTCTGGATTTGAGGGAAAAGTTGCCCCATTGATCCTAGGCCACAAATGGTTTCATCATGAGCTCTGGGTGTAATGTATCAATCTACTATTTATTTATTTATTATTTATTTTTTGAACTTGTATGCCACCCCATCTCCGAAGACTCGGGGTGGCTCACAACTAAAAACAGAAACAATAAATACTTTAAAAAGATTAAACTAATTTTACAAGCCCAAAAATTACAAAAACTAAAATTTACAATAGTTAAAAATTGAAACCTATCCCCAGGGGGAGTCACAGGAGGTTGGTCAAACAACCAGGTCTTTAAATCATGGCGGAAGGTGCGGAGGTCAGGGGCCAGGCGGAGCCCCAAGGGCAGTTGGTTCCAGAGGTCAGGGGCGAGAATAGGCTCATCGCCGGGGACCGCCAGCGCATTGGCCTCGCCACGGGACCCGAGGAGTCCTTGCCTATGTGCTTGCACAGGGCGGCCGGCACTCGATATCGGCAGAAGCGGCTCCCTTAAGTATTGAGGACCCATGTCGTGTGGACTTTGTATGTTAAAACCAGAACCTTGAATCTCACCCAGTGCAACCGGCAACCAATGCAGGCAGCGCGGGAGGGGTAACATGGGAGAATCGGAAACTCCCATCACCACCCCGCCGCATTTTGCACCAGCTGCAATCTCGGATGGTATGCAAGGGCAGTCCTAAATAGAGAGCGTTGCAGTAGTCGAGTCTAGAGGTAACAAGGGCATGAGTGACTGTGTGCAGGGCATCTCGGTCCAGAAATGGGTGAAGCTGACAAACAAGGTGGAGCTGGGCAACTGCCCCCACCTGCTCCTCCAACCGGAGCCGTACATCCAGGAGGACCCCCAGATTCGTGCCCTATCCACAGGGGGCAACACCTCTCCCCTATGGCCAAAGATGGATATTCCTGGCTGGGCGAGATGCGGTATGCACAGCCACTCAGTCTTGGCGGGTTGAGTCGAAGCATGTTCCCGCTCATCCAAATCCGTACGCATCCAAACACCGGGTCATCAGGGAGAGGGCATCACTGATCTGGTTTGGGGTGGAGATGTACAGCTGGGTGTCATCTGCACTGATGGAATCTCACCCCAAAACCATGGATGATCTCACCCAGCGGCTTCATGTAGATGTTAAATAGAAGAGGGAGAGGACCAACCCCTGAGGGACCCCACAAGAGAGCACCCTCGGGTCGACCTCAACCCCCGCCAACACCGATGCGACCGCCCGAGAGGTAGGAGGTGAACCACTGGAGAACAGTGCCCCCACTCCCAACCCCTGAGGCGCCGCAAAGGATACCATGGTCGATGGTATTGAAAGCTGCTGAGAGATCTAATAGGACCAGGACAGAGGAAAAACCCCTGTCCCGAGCCCTCCAGAGATCATCCATCAGCCACCAATGCCGTCTCCATGCTGTAACCGGTCGAAGCCCGGGATGGATCCAGGTAGTCCGCTTCATCCAGGAAAAGGCAGAGGGAAAAACACCCTCCCTTAATGAAGCATTGACAACTGCCTGGAGCCAACTGCAGGTGGCCTCCCTGGTGGCATAAGCCAACCAGGAAGGACACGGGTCCAACAAACATGTGGTGGAACTCAGGCGCCGCATAGTCCTGTCCACTTCATCCTCGAAACAGGATCGAACTCATCCCAGATCACACTGGCCAGACTGCTTTTATCCCGTTCCTCAGACCACTGCAAATCAGAGGACAACCCGCCCTGAATCGGCGATCTTATCCGACAGATATTGACCAAACTCCTCAGCCCTTCCCAATGGGTCGCCCCTCCCATTCAAAGGAGAGAGCGGTAGCCCAAACAGGGCGGCTGGGTGGTTATCTGGGATGCTATGAGGGGAGAGATAGGACCTTCTCGCTCTCATAGCTACCAGGTAAGTCCTAATATGGGCTCTTAGCTGGGCTCGATCGATTGGGAGGGCGGGTGGACCTCCACCTGCTCTCTAAACCCCTTCGACGACGCTTCATCTCCCGAGCTCCTCGGTATACCAAGGAGCCATCCGGGATCCACGGCGTGTGAGGGGACGATGGGGACAACCCTGTCGAGGGCATCCAACGCAGCCTGTTGCCAGGCGTCGCCAGATCCTCGGCAGAGCTGTGGGAAGGGAAGAGGGAAAGGACCCCAGTTCTGCCTGGAACCTCTCAGGGTCCATCAGGCGTCTGGGGCGGAACCATCTAAGTGGCTCCTCATCCCAGCAGTGGGGGGCCTGTTGGAAGACCAGCCATAGGAGATAGTGATCAGACCATGGAACGGGCAACGCCAGAAAAGTGGTTTGCCCTCTGTCACTACGCCACTGTTCAGAGACAAAAACTAGGTCAAGAGTATTTCCCCCCTCATGAGTCGGGCCTTGAATCAGTTGGGTCAGGCCCATGGCTTCCATAGAAGCCATGAATTCCTGGGCCAAGCCCGACTCCCCCAGGGAAGGCAGATTGAAGTCCCCCAGGACCATAAGGCCCGGGAACTCCACCACCACCCCCGAGAGGAGATCGAGAAGCCCAGGCAGGGCTGCTGTCACACAGCTGGGGGAAAGGTATGTGAGCAGCAAGCCCACCCGACCATTAGGCCCCCACCTCAAGAGGAGGGTCTCACTCCCGCCTATCTCTGGAACTGCGACCTCCCTTGGAAACAGGGTCTCCCGAATAACCACAGCCACCCCACCACCCCTTCCCTGGGCCCATGGCCGGTGCAGAACCCGGAAACCTGGAGGGCACAGCTCAACCAGAGGGACACCTCCCTCCGGGCCCAACCAGGTTTCGGTGATACAAGCCAGGTCCGCAGCCTCCTCCTCAATGATCTCATGGAGGAGGGAGGACTTATTAGCCACAGACCTGGCATTAAAATACACCAACCTAAGCCCAGGGGTCCCGGTTCCGATGCCCCCTAGGGAGGAGGCCATCGGGTCGGAGCACGCCACCACACAGAGATGGCGGCAGCTCCCGCACATGATATGGCCCTATGCCTCGACGCCTCCTGCCAATCCCAACCACCCTGGAATCGCGTCCCCACCTTGCACCCGGGGCCCTGCGCCCCCAACCCCCACCCCCACCATGCACGGGCTGCAGGAAGACCCCTCCACCCCCCTCCCTAACCCCTTAAGACGGCCAATTAAAAATTTAAAACCTCCCCTTCTGAATTAAGCGTAATTTAAAACCCATGGTCATGCTATGCCCCCTCTCGGGAATAAAAGATCCGTCATCAAGGAGGGGCTTTGACAATATGGCAGGCCATCTCAGGGACAGGGGAACACCCCTGAGTGCCCGCAGCTCAAGGGAAGATTAGGTGTATCCAATAGTGGATACTATTAAAGGACACTGATGTATAATTCCTGGATGTGGCCACATCGAGTATTCACGGCAGACTTTAAAATTACAGGAATGTAAAGTCCTAATATTTTCCTTCTAGTTTGTTCTTCAAAATGCATAGATCTCTAGGGCATCATTAAATATTTTCTGAGTAATGCAAAGGTGAATTATGGTTTGGAATGTAGTTTCAACCCATTACAAAATATCTCATCCACCTCAGGCTGAAATATGATGTTTCTTTGGTTTCCACCTCCATTCTTTATGAGTATGATTCCTGGCATCTCCATTTGGGGACCTGACAGCTCCCAATTGACTTAAGAGAAACAAATGCATTATCTTTAAGCAAAAGTTCCTAAACACCCTTTCCAATAAAGTCATTTTAGGGAAGAAAAACTATAATACAAGTTAAATAAAAACACAGTAATATTAGAGAAAGCGGCTAAAGAAGCTCTTCCTAACATATTATACATTTTAACCATGCTCGATCAAAATATTTGATTGAAGCTTATGAATTTAAAGTTGCAAAATTAAGCAAGTTCTCTGATATTTGTTTATTGGTAAAGAGGAGGTTACATTTGCATAACATTCTCTAAACCCTTTAAAGAAGCAGATAAAGGGTGGGGCTTGATTAGATTTCACTATCTTGCCTTTGAGCATCTGGACCTAACATTATCAGTCTCGCTCCTTTTTGCTTTAATGTTTTTCCCTAAGTGTGCATAAAGAGAAAATGTACACATTTACTGTTTAAATGTATTTAAATGCATTCATTAAATATTTATTATTTAAATGTTCAAAGGTGATTTTCATAATGACAGATTGCATATTAGATATTCACAAGCTAGGAGGATTCCATTGTGCTGATGGGATCTAAGCAAATTTCATTAAACTGAGAAACTTAATTTCTCTTTCAAACCTGTTGGCTTTAATCTCCGCGTGGCTAAAAGTTTTGTATTCTGCTTTTGCTTGACTTGGACCAGCCTTGCTTCAGGTGACCATAGCAAAGGGCCTTGGTGGCTCAGGCTGTTAAATGCCTGCACTTAAGATCCAGCTGTCTACAATTACTGTAGGCTCGAATCCCACCAGGCTCAAGGTTGACTCAGCCTTCCATCCTCTCGGGGTAGGTAAAGTGAGGACCCAAGATTGTTGGGGGCAATAAGCTGACTTTGTAAAAATGCCGCTTAGTAATAAGCAGGCATATACAATGGAGGGAAGGCTATTGCTGAGCGCATTGGGTTGTATCCCAAAAATTGTAAGCCGCCCTGAGTCTCCGGAGAAGGGCGGGATATAAATATGAATTTAAAAAAAATCATTTGTGTTTTTATTGCACCAAAAGAAATTCAGCCATGCATTTGATCAAATATTTATAACATCAAACGAAAACATTATTCAGAGCCATAAAGTGTGTCCCTAAAATCCCCAGTTTTTTTGGGGGGGGGGGGAGAATCTGAATGGATCTAGTAAAACTGGCTGCAAAAATATAGTGATGATCCTCCATATTTATTCAGATTTGGCAGCTCTAAATATATATATAAAGTTTAGAGCTGCTGAATTTTCTGCAAGGCTTATTTTGTTTACTTATACCTTACTCTCTTGAGCACAGGTAAAGAAAGCTTTTCTTAGTCATCTTGTGAGACTTGTAGAACTGCAGTATCTTGAAAGGAAAACTTTGCTAAGCTGAAGTCAATGCCATTAGTTTCATAGCTTTGATATATGGCACTGAGTAAGAACTTTTGGATCTTTCTGCCAGTAGCAGCCCCAGAATGCAATGATTCCCATTTAGAGGGATCAAACATAAAACTCTTTAATCTGGGCTCCTAGGAAGGAGAAAGGAGCACAGGCATAAATAATTGACACTGTCAGACTAGGAGACATTTTCTTCAGTGGCTGAAATGCAGGATCCTAGAAACTGATCATGGCAACATGTACATATTATAAACATTATATTTATGGATATAATCACATCAACAGACATTTAGCTTTCTTCACCCACAGGATTAAAACTGGAAAAAAACTATTATTTATTAATTGAATTTATATGACCGCCATATTTCAAAGTCATGACTCTGGATGAAAATTAGTTTAAAATCAACATAAAACATTAAAAAAGAAAAGGCATTCTGCTCTGGCTTTCTCTGCCCGTGCAACTATTTTTTTTTTTGCAGAGATTATTGGAAGAAAAACAAGTACAACTTTTATCTTTTTAAAGCTATCATTCAAAAATATTACTTTTTAAGAAGGGAAAGAAATGTTAGTAAATAATTGGACTGAGGAGTTTTAATATAAAAGTGAGGATGTAATTATAATATAATTATAATATATAAACAGTTATAATAATCCATTCCTAACACTCTTGCATGCTCTATTTCAAAACAAAACAAATGTATTTACTTATTTATTAAACTTAATGCTACCCATCTTGCCAAGGTGACTCCAGGCAGCTTACAATGAATAAAAAGACCAATTAATAAAAAAACCAATGTAAAATATTAAAACAACAAAGTAACATTAAATTTGAATTAAAATTAACCAAGATGCAGAGGAAGGGAATAAGATGCATATGGGGAGAAGGTGGGGTCTTATTATAGTTCATGAATCACCTCCAGAATAAGGGACCCCCATTGGGGCCCTAAGCCAGTTGGCAGTGGCAGGCCTTCCAAAAGGGTGAGGTGTGGATCTGGGGGCTATAGTCAGCAGGGGCTATAAGAAAGGATTAATGGACTACAGGGCCATTAGGGACCACAGTAGCTCACTCCTCCATGTTACCAGTGAGACAATTGCCTCTGATGGTTATGGTGGAGTGAGAAGAAATGACACTCCCTCAGCAATACTGTCTATTCCCATCTTTTCAATAACAGAACTATGCTAGTTGCCTCAGTTATTAGTCCCTCTTCTAGAGTTGAAAAAAGACCTTTCTTTTTTTCTTTTTCTTTTTTTCTTTTCTTTCTTACTTTCTTTTCTTCGGTTAGGCTAAGAGAGAGTGTCTGACCCAAAGTCACCCAACTGGCCTTAATGCCTAAGATGAGACTAGAACTTACAGCCTCCTGGTTTCTAGGCCAGCACCTTAACCACTACAAGCAAGTGAGATAGTGCTACAAAATAGCCACTCTCAAAGCATAACTTGGGATGTAGCTATGTTCTAGGGCATGAGTGTCAAACTCACTGCGTCACGTTGCCATCGTATGACATTTTGTGACATTTTCCCCATTCACGGAGCTTGGGTGGGCGTGGCCTGAGCATGACGCATGCAGCCCATGGGCTGCCACTTTGATACCCCTGCTCTAGGGAATTCAGTGGTTGGTTGATCAGATATCAGAAAACTTTGCACAAAATTTAAAAAAATTAAATAAAGATGAGAGTAGATAGAACTGAAAAACCTGACAAATATTTATGTCTCCCTTCACAGTCAATTTGATGGTCACCATACTAGAAAAGCTAGAGAAGTGAGTATAAGACTTATATTATCTTGGCCTCACATTTTAATTAAGAGTCTAATATTATGATACTAAAAGGTGAGATATCTTTTAAACTTTCTCTCTGGCTAAAATTTCCACACCAGTGAGTTGAAATCTATGAGTTGTTTCTGTAATAAGAGAGAGTCTGGGCATATTTCCAGTGATGTCAACATGCTCCTGCATAAAATAGCAAGAGTGGAACTTTAGATACATTAGAATCAATAAACTTGTGATCTTTATTGTATATGATGCATTGCCTCATCCTTTTTTTCTTTGGTTTGTGATGCTTCTAACGGTGACCTCATATAAGGGCAGCAAACCAAACCATATCTATATATTTCAATACAGTATTGTTGTGTACAAATGCTTTTCTTTTCTTTTCCAAATAAGTTTTTGGGATTACAGCACATCTTATTGTTCCAGCATAATTTATCCAGCCATTTTACTGTTGCATTGACTTATGTTGACTTTAGTATACAACTGACAGTCAGTGGACTGAGGTGGTCTATGGATTAATACTTAAATAAAAATAAGATAACTAATTTAAGAACAATATACACCCTGCCACATCAGATCATAGGGACATACAAATCTGCCATATGGCTGTGTTTTGAAATGGCTTTTAAAAACCACAAATTGGCTGTTTAAGGCAGGTAGTGATTTTATTGAAGCTCAGAAGGAAGCCAGGTACTTTGATTTTATTTATTTATTAAATTTATATGCCGCTCATCGAGGCACCTTTGAGTGGCTTACAATGTAATAAAACATACAGATATAAAAACAATTATAAACATAAAACAGATTAAAATTACATGAGATTAAACAAAATAATGAATAGCAGAGAGCCAAACAATTTATTGTCCTCACTTTCAAAGCATGCACAGACTGTCTAAGGCCAAGCCCATCCATTGATTCAACTAGTTCAGAAGTTTCTGTGAGATCCAATTGGCTTGGCTTTACATATTGTGCCGAGCTGTACTTTGCTTAATCAAAGTTTACGAAATAAAGCATTATAGGTTCAGATCATATAACACATAGGCATACTAGCTGGATGCTAAGTATACACTATACTGTATGCTAAGACAACAGAAATTAACCATGAACAACATAGTTGATATGTGAACTGAGCTGCTGATTGCCAGTAATTCTTTAGGTTTTCTGATGGCAGAATCTACCAAACTTATAAAGATGCTGCAAACTGAATGTGGGACCTTCTGCATACAAAGCTGATATTCACTGAGCTAATGACTTTCCTATAATCTTAGGAAAGATTACATTGAAATTAAGTACCACATTTCCAGCAATATATTCTATCTTGACATCAAAATCAGTGGCTGATTATCAAAATATACTACCAACTATACTACCAATTATATTCATATAATCTTTGGAAAACAAAACACTCTGCTTGCATGAGAGACAAGCTGCTTTTTTATATAAATAACCTTTGCCAATTTTTCTTTGATTGCTATCTCAAAGGTTTCCATTATGCAAAAATAGGTACTGCAGCTGAATGTCTCTAATTTAGAAGACTGGGTTTTAAAAATATCTACGCTTTGGGTGCCTTAATAAGTTCCGTGTTAAGAATACAAGGATCCACTGCTGCTTCAGCAAGTATCCCACTGCTGCAAGGGGAGTTGTACACGTAAGGTGAATTCATTTGAATGTCATTGGTTAAGTTTGAACTGTTCTTGTAAAATGTCAGAAATGATTGGTTTAAAAAGTGCGGGAAAACCCTGCACTCTGATTGGCTGGCAACTGCGGCTACTGGCTATAAGTAGCAGCCACAGACCAGCCAAATCGGGTCTGTTATGAGCTGTAGTCATTAATAAATTCTTCACTGAAGCACTTCGCCTGACTCTTCATGCAAATCTAACACTGGCACGAAGGTGGGATCCTTCCTGAAGAGAAACAATGCGGAGAAGAAGCGAGAGATGGCTGTGCTGAACACCCCCAGCCTCGCTCGATCTGATGGCAGAAGACTGGGACTCATGCAGATCGTTTCCAAATGTATTTGGAGGGAAACGATCTCGCCGACATTTCCGACAAGCGGAAGAGGGCAGTCTTTCTCACCCAATGCGGTCCGGCCGTTTTCAAGATGGCAAAGGCATTGGCGGGAGCTGCAGATGTGAAGGTAATGGACTGGTCCGATTTAGAAAAGTTACTAAGAGCCCATTACGCGCCACAAGTATCATGCCTCATTAAGAGACACGAATTCTACTGTTGGGATCAAGGGGAAAGTGAAAACGTTAATGACTTCATGGCAAGTTTAAGGGACATTGGGGGTGCATGTGAATTTATCAACTTAGAAGAGGCCATGCGCGATCGATTTGTTCTAGGCCTAAAAGACAAGGTTTTGCAGAGCAAATTATTAATGAAACCTAAGATCACGCTTAAGGAGGCCATAGAAGAAGCTTCTTCAGCGGAAGCTACCAAGTCCTCAGCAGCAGCCATGAAGAAAATTAACAAGGCCAAAGCCATCCTGATGTGGAAAAATCCACAACAACCCATTGCGAGCAATTAGATTCTGATTCAGACTGTAGCGAGGTGGAGGAAGGAATTTATAGACTCAGAATGGAGAAGAAAAGGAAAGACCTTGGAAGAAAGAGGCAAGATTTTTATTGCAGAGGTTGGGGGGCACCCAAGACTGAATGCAAGTTTTTGATACCATCTGTCTCCGTTGTGCAAAAAGAGGTCACCTAGCAAGAGTCTGCAAATCATCCAGAACTCCACCAAGCAGAAAGAAGTTTCCTGACAAAGATTTCAAGCCTAACAACTTCAGTGAGAAAATGGGGCGCAATACAGAAGCAAATGGGAAGAATGAAACTCATCAAACAGTCACCATTGGTCATTCTTCAACCTTAAGAAGCAGAAAAATACATGTGAAGGTACTAATTGAAGGAAGGCCTTGCCAAATGGAAGTGGACTCAGGCTCCTATTTATCTATGGTGTCATGGGACACTATTCACAGGCTACTTCCCAACATTCAGAAGAAGCATTTCCAGAAGCAAGCACTGACTCTTAAAGACTACCAAGGGAACAAGATTCCAGTAGTTGGAACAAGAGAATTCATCGTGAAGTTCAAAGGCCACACCAAACATTTGCCCCTGACCATCGTGGACAAGGACCGCCCAAGCTTGCTGGGACTTGAGTGGTTCAATCCACTAGGCATCGAGGTGACTGGCATCAATCACGTGAGCAACACTGAATGGGAGGAGGCCTGAAGTCTGAGTTTCCAGAGGTCTTCAGCGGGATTGGGCAAGTATATGGGGACCCCTATCACTTTCAACCTAGATCCCAAGGTGCTCCCAATTCGCTTAAAGCCCAGAAGGGTCCCATTTGCCTTAAAGGCAAAAATTGATGCACAATTAGATAAACTAATAGCTCAAGGAGTTTTAGAGCCCACTGACCACTCCAGATGGGAGACACCCATAGTCACACCAGTCAAGACTGATGGGCCAGTGAGAATCTGTGGGGACTATAAGGCGACATTGAACCATGCACTTCAACAGAGCGCATATCCAGTTCCAGTGGTGCATCATTTATTACATTCACTTGGCAGGGGTACAGTCTCTGCCAAATTGGATTTGGCCCAGGCATATCAACAACTAACAGTTGATGATGCCACTGCAGAGGCCCAAACCATTGTGACTCATAGAGGTGCCTTCAAATGTAAAAGTTTGGAGTAAGCGTGGCACCAGGCATTTTCCAAAGCCTTATGGAAAGGATGCTCCAAGGACTGCCAGGGGTAGTGCCTTACTTTGATGATGTGTTAATCTCTGCTGAAACTGACACTCAATTACAAGAGAGACTCAGAGAAGTCCTTACCAGATTCAAGAAAGCGGGATTAAAAGTCAAGGAAGAAAAATGCACTCTTAGAACTGACAAGGTTGAGTTCTTGGGCTATATGATTGACAAGCATGGCATCCACCCTACAGATGCCAAGGTTCAAGCAATCAAAGAAGCCCCTAGACCAAAATGCAAAACAGATTTGCAAGCCTTCCTTGGACTTATTAACTTTTACCACATGTTCCTACCTCAGAAGGCAATCATTGCAGAACCATTACACAGATTGCTTGACAAAAAGTCTGTTTGGGTCTGGGGCAGGAAAGAACAATCAGCATTTAACAGTATTAAAAGACTAATCACGTCTGATGCTGTACTCATACAGTTCTCTGAGAATTTACCTGTTGTACTGACTTGTGATGCATCCCCTTTGGAGTGGGGGTTGAGCCACAGGCTTCCCAGGGGAAGGGAAGCCCCTATTGCATTTTACTCTCGCACCTTGACCAAAGCAGAGAGGAATTACAGCCAATTGGACAAGGAAGCATTGGCAATTGTTGCAGCTATCAAGAAATTTCATGAGTATTTATATGGGAGAACATTTACCATTGTCACAGATCACAAACCTTTGTTAGGCATTGTGGCAGGAGACAAAACTACACCCATTATCCTGTCACCAAGAATGCTGAGGTGGACTGAATTTCTTGCTGCTTATTCATACAACCTTATCCACAAGCCTGGCAAGGACATTGGATATGCTGATGCCTTGAGTCGTTGCCCACTTAGTTGTCACAAGAAGGACTTTGAACCTGAGGCACACACTTTTTTCCTAGAAACTGTTGCCAAGCTTCCAGTACATGCTGCTGAAATTGCCAGAGAGACTGCCAAAGACACTTTATTGGCTCCTATTATAGGCTGGATTAAGAAAGGTTGGCCTCTTCAAGATCTACCTCACCTTGCCCAACCTTTTAAGTCCAGGCAAACTGAATTATCTGCATTAAGAGGATGTATTTTGTGGGGTAACAGGGTGGTTATTCCTGCAAAACTGCAAAGGGAGGTTTTGTAAATGCTACATGAGGGTCATCCTGGTATTGTAAGGATGAAGGGATTGGCCTGGAGTTATGTATGGTGGCCAGGTATTGACAAAATGGTTGAAAACTGGGTTGCATCTTGTCCCAACTGTCAGGTAGTCAGGCCTGCACCACCTCTCGCCCCCACACAGGAATGTGAATATCCTAGGGGCCCGTGGTCCAGGATTCACATTGATTTTGCTGGCTCTACCAGAGGGCACACCTTTCTTATTATAGTAGATGCATATTGCAAATGGCTAGAGGTAATCCCCATGGCATCCACCACAACTGATGCTGTCATCAAGCAGCTTAAATAGCTTTTTGTAACCCACGGGTTACCTGATGTTCCTGTCTCTGACAATGGCCCTCAATTTACATCCAACCCTTTTGAATCCTATCTAGCACAACTGGGTATCAGACATGCCCTGACAGCCCCTGGGCACCCTTCAGCTAACGGCCAGGCTGAACGAATGGTACGTTTTACCAAGGAAAAGCTTCAGCAATTGGGTCCTGGGGACATCACTGAGAAAGTTGAAAAACTTCTTAGTGTTCAGCACATCACTCCTAACCCATCAACTAACTTATCCCCAGCAGATTTGTTGATGGGTAGGAAACTTAGGTCTTCCCTTGACTCCCTTCATCCCACTTATGCACCCAAAGCACCACTAGATTCCACTAGCAAAGTTTGCACATTCAGTGTGGGTGATTCTGTTTATGCTAAGAACCTTATGGGTGAGCCTTCATGGATTCCTGCTGAAATAACTCAAATCACAGGCCCTCGTTCTTACAGGGTACAAACAGAGGATGGAGTCCTCTGGAGCAGGCACATTGATCAGCTTAGATCCAGGTTACCTCAGGAACATCGCAATTGTTCCTCTCTACTTCCCATACCTAATGATTTTTCTAGGGGGGAGGGGGAGGAACATGAGGATAATCAGCAAACAAGAATCCACCCCATGTGTAATGAGCCATTACAACAGGAACCATACCAAAACCTGTCACAGTTCCAAAATCCATTCTTACAAGTGGAAGATTGCACATCACTACCTGACTTGGGTGCTGACATTGGGTTGGAGATGGGTTGGGAGGAGACACCAGATTCTAACAATCAAACAGGGTCTTCTTTCACAGGAAGTCCAACTAGGGAAATGTCAACAGACACATTTCCCCTCTCACTGGGTGAGAACGTTAAAACTTCTGAACCACGAAGGTCTCAACGTACACGTAAGAGCCCCACCTATTTAAAAGAATACATTAGATAGTTTGGGTTTGAGTATGGACTGAACCTAGTGGGGAGGAGTGTTATGTATGCAGGTTTGAATGTCATTGGTTAAGTTTGAACTGTTCTTGTAAAATGTCAGAAATGATTGGTTTAAAAAGTGCGGGAAAACCCTGCACTCTGATTGGCTGGCAACTGCGGCTGCTAGCTATAAGTAGCAGCCACAGACCAGCCAAATCGGGTCTGTTATGAGCTGTAGTCATTAATAAACTCTTCACTGAAGCACTTCGCGTCTGACTCTTCATGCAAATCTAACAGTGATGATACAAACCATGTGCACTGTTCCTATATAAATAGGGATAAGATGGAGTTTTACCCCATCAACAGTTGTTCTGGAATCATCTCTAGTTCCAAAATGGAAAGAAATAGAACACCGCTCATGTCTCTCTGGTATTGCTTCAGTACCAACAGTCAGTTTGTAGTTATAGGTGCTGGCCTAGAAACCAGAAGAACTGTGAGTTGTATTTCCATTTTAGGCACAAATGCAATATAATCTTGGGCAAATCACCAGGAGACTGTGAGTTCTAGTACTTCCAGTCACCCTCTCTCAGCCCAGCCCAGCTCACAGGGCTGTTGTTGTGGGGAAAATAGAGGAAGGAAGGAAGGAAGGAAGGAAGGAAGGAAGGAAGGAAGGAAGGAAGGAAGGAAGGAAGGAAGGAATATTAGGTATGCTCACTGCCTTGAGTTACTTATAAAGTAATAAGGGCAGGGTAAAAATCCAATAGGTAGGCAGGCAGGTAAGCTGGCCTATTCAGCATACCCAAAACCTGAAGATGGTCAAAGCAAAGCTGAATGTAGAAAGGAACAACTGCTCAAAATCCTCCTATCTGAAGAATGAAGGCTAAACGATCAAGTTAGCCAAGTGAGATGCTCAGTCTGATTGCTTGGTCTTCTAGATAGATTCTATTCCCACATGCCTTAAAGAAATGTTCTTTTACAAGGAGTAATTTCTCATGATTCATAGCAAATTGCTTTTAGATTCAGGAGACTTTTAAATTTAATTTGAGGTTGTCCTTTTCAGAGTTTCGATCTTGGTGAATAAATGTTTTGAGTGGGGAGAGGGCAGTAGCTTCATAATAGCAAACTTGTTCTAATCCCATGTATTGAATTGTGCAGTGCAGAGCCCATTCATGTACAACTTTTGGTGCATGGGGCAATCTTCAATCATTTATTTAGGATCTTTGATTATACAAATGGCCTTTATGCAATTGTACTCAATTGAGAAAGAGGCAAGAAGAATTCTAAACATAATCTACAAATGGAAGAAGAATTTATTAGTAGCTTATTTCCTAAATAACAATTCATTCCAGGCTGGGAAAAAAAGATTCAAATTGTTGACTGAGACTTCACCTTAATGAACCCTTGGATGAAAAAGGCTGCTGGTTCTTATTGCAATTTCTAAGAATTTGTCTATTATACCCCATTTATTTATTAAAACTCCTTATTGAAGTCCATTTGCCTCTTTCTTCCTTGATCATGTCCTGTGGCATGTGGCTTGACCCAGCAGTTAGGTGAAGGCATCTCAGTTGGGTGCTTCAGTAGGCAAAGTATTCAATTTTGATCCTATTTTTGTTTTCCATGCCTGTTTATTCATGATGAGTTGAAATTCTCAAAGGAGTGAATGTTGAATGGTAATTACCATGCTTAAGATAACAGTGCTCAAATTATGCAGGATTGGTGATGGTGCACAGACGCTTTGGGGTATGAATTTGTAGACTAACATACTTAGCTGTGAAAAATGACTATCCTTGGTTGAATTGGGTATCATTTGTTGAATATTTCTCTAATATTTGCCCTTGGTGGTACAGTGGTTAGAATGCAGGCTACTTTTGCTGACTGCCGGCTGCCTGCAATTTGGCAGATCGAATCTCACCAGGCTCAAGACTGACTCAGCCTTTCATCCTTCCGAGGTGGGTAAAATGAAAACGCAGATTGTTGGGGGAAATATCCTGACTCTGCAAACCACTTAGAGAGGGCTGTAAAGCATTGTGAAGTGATATATAAGTCTAAGTGCTATTGCTAAGTGCTATTTTCAAATGAACCTTATAACCTGCTGGCCCTGCACCAGTTATCACATGTTTTTCAGCCCAATATTTCAGCACACAAAAATATTCCCCATGATTATAACATTCCCAATACTGTGACAAGCACACGATTGTATTACAGAGCACAGACTTCTCTTTACATTTAACATGCAGATATGTGGGAGGGCAGGACCAGCAGATAACTTCACTCCTTTACCACATATCAGTTTATGCTATATTTAAATTAAGGTCCCCTAGATTTTAATATTTATTAGACTAACTATAAATGCTGCATGTGCTCTGTTCCTCCCTTAGCTGCACTCCCAAAGTTCATTTGGTCTGCGATTTCTAAATTATAAATCTGCCACAACTTTATTTGGAAGCAGTGTAATGCTTTCCCCAACTTTGTTCAGTGGAGCTTCTTTTAAGTTTAAAACAACACACATAAAGGACTGAGCTGGCTCATTTGGAGGTAAACCAAGAGTAAAGTAGGAATTAGTTTCCTAGAAAGCAGATGAACAGGAACTGTCTATATATGAACACTTGAGGGTAAGCCTTACTGTGGCTTGTTTTTCTTTGGCACATTATAGAGAAATAATGTACAGCTCAGTGCATTATGCAAACTTAGCCATGTATGGTTTATACAATAGACTATGGTTACACAAATCATAGCTTAGCATAATTTATGAATTGAGCATGCATGTATGCATATCAGCCTGAAGGAACTATGGCCTTGTTTAACTTGTCTGCCATGATATAATGGCATTCCTCATGACTACAGAAAGCTAGAGAAGGCTCTGTTCTATAGGAAGTCAGTCTCCACAATAGACCTTTTCAGGGTGTATAGATGAAAAGCATTTATTTTTTTAAAAAATATTTTGGGATGGTATCCAAATAATTAGTTGTGATTCATCTGATTGACTCATATAACCTCCAGCTCTGGGTGGCTGAAAAGGTGGAAAGGCTTTGGTGACAAACATCATTTGACATATTCATCAAATAACCTGATTATTATGAAACCATCTTGTGTTAGAGAAACAGACATTTCAAACCACAATGCTTTTGTAGGTTTCAAAAAAACAACAACTCTACCTCATATAAAGTGGAAGAAGGGATTATTTTGCACCAAAGGATTGTTAAATTGAAAGTAAATTGGAAGTAATACAAAGCATGGATCTTTCTGAAGACACTAATGTCAATGTGTGAAAATCCACAAGCTGGCAGGATAACAAATAACAACTTAATGTTCATTTGAAGACAGGATTCAACAACTGTGTATTGGAAACAATCTCATGAACGACCCATTAATCAAGGGATATTGTTTCTGTTATCTATTTGCAATGGAGAATAATCTTAGGAAGCTTGAGGTGAGTTTCTTAAGACTTATTTGTAGTGAGTAAGATGAAAATAAACATACCATCTTAATGTGCAGAGCAGTTTTAAAATGTAAAATTCAAGTTCTTTGAGCCAAAACTGCAGCTTTGGAGTTTAAAAAAAATCAGTTTTAAAGTTTTTTTTTAAATAGTTAGGCCATAACAATTATTAGATTGACAAAGAAAGTCTAGATTTAGCTGTTCTTTTTGTATTTGATTTTGTGTGTCATTTTGTATTTGGTTAACATATTTGGTCTACCCATGAGAGATACCCAGGTTTAGTGCTGTTTGACACTGGATCTTAAGTTATGCTCCAGAAAATTGAGAAATTTGCTGAGCAGCATCTATTATGAGAATAAAATGAATTTCAAATGTAGCATAACCAAATCTATTTTTTAAGAAAAAATTAAAATCTGAACAATATATCTTATTTTTATCACATTGGACAGATAACATCACTGGCCAGAGGAATTTAAATGTAATTATCCAGCAGGCTTTTTTTATATTCCAACCACCAGATGGCATAAAAACTATATAAAATATAGCACATCCTTTGCAAATATTATTGATTGAGTTGATGTCAGCAATATTTAATTAAGGGGTAGATATTACTTAGGTTATTGCCTAAT
Source organism: Naja naja (assembly GCA_009733165.1). Classification (NCBI taxonomy): domain Eukaryota; kingdom Metazoa; phylum Chordata; class Lepidosauria; order Squamata; family Elapidae; genus Naja; species Naja naja. The sequence continues at coordinate 143,668,324 of CM019148.1, forward strand.
GATTCAAAATCACATCACTATACTGATGATACTTCAGTATATTACAGAGTCCTCAAGTTATGACCAATTGTTTTACGAGAAATTTACGATGGCCTTGGAATACATGCCCGAATGGCCCGTAAAGCACCTCCAGCCATTGTAAAATGTTGCACACATCCCTGGTCATGTGACCATACTTTGATTGCTTGGCAACCAGCTCACAATTACAACTGGTTGCAGCAGCCAACAGTCATGTGCCTGTGATTTCTGGCTTTTTTTTGCCAGTTTCCAGCATTTTATTCTGTTTTCTGGCAAAAAAAACCCACCACCTGTTCAGGAGAAAAGATCTGCTTAACAACTACAGTGTTTACTTAATGAGTATGTGGTTTTCTTAACAAACGCCATGAAAAAATTCTATCATGAGTGCCTCAACTTATGATTGCAATGACTTAATTATGTTCATAAATCAAGGAGTACTTGTATAAAAATCCTGTGGCATCTTAAAGACTGACACATGCATTATACAAATACTGTTGTGGAAACAGGCTGTATTCCATTAAAGTTTATAGGATAATTTATTTATTATTCTTTAAAGATTCATGAGTGTTGTTTTTGCTCTAACTGATTAACAGGGGTGGCCCTCGACAACTTACTCATAAAGTGAAAGGTATATTCTTATATGTATTTATTTCTATGCCATCAGAACCAGAAAATAAACTGGGATCTGAATCCATTTAGAATGATAGAAATATTTTTGGAAAAATAGAAAAAAACCTGATTTGTGCTTATTTTCAGATGTACTTGTATAGTGTTGTGAACAATACAAGTATTGTATTGTATAGCCCAGCTAGGTGACAAACAGACTTAGTTACTGATGGCAGGAGACAACCAATTGATACCAGGTTCTAGGCTGGACTGAGAAGTTAAAGAAACACCTAGAATAAGGTAACAACCACCAGTGTTGTTGCCAAGAAAACTGCCTGGTAAGTAGTCACGGTGCATTAAACTCAAGTGGAAGAAAATTTGTTGCATTCTTAGACCCAGTCAGTCTAGTGGTTAACTCACCAGGCTAGAAAGTGAAAGACTGAGTTCTAGTCCACCATTAGGCATAAAGCCAGTGGAACAACCTGGAACAACTATGGTATGTTCTCTCAGTCCTGGGAAGAAGACAACAGCAAACCACTTCCCAAAAAACTAGCCAAGCAGACTACAAGCACTAGTGCAGCAGCTGCAAGTTGCAAACTGTCTCACAGTTTTTAACCTGGTGCCTTAACCACTAGACCAAACTGGCTCTACATGCAACATACAAACCACAGGTAAGTTTGTATATCATGCTTCGCATGAAGTTAAAAATAAACTGCTTTATGTTGTGTAAACTAGACCCATTGTATTTTTTTTCCATCCAGGCTCCTGATTTTGAAAATGTAATGAAGTTTTAGATGCATTGTAAATTGCAAACACCACAAACCATTCATCTAGAACAGGGGTCCCCAACCTCCCCCCCGCCACGATCTGTGGACCCGCACCAGTCCACAGCATGCCAGAAACTGTGCCCAGCAAACAGGCAAAGACCAATTTGCAGGATGCAGGCAGCACACGAAACCACGTCTCCTCCAGTCTGCCAAAAAACAACAACAACAACAACCCTCTCCCTATGGAACCAGTCCCCAGAGCCCAAAGGTCTAGAAAAATAACATGTGTTCTTTGATCAGTTGTTTTCAATATGAAAACAAAACAAAACAAATAGCCACATCCTTTAAGACACTGTCATCAGAAGATTAGAGCTATCACTTCTAGCCTGCAAAATTCCATTTGACTCCTACAGTGGTATCAGAGAGAAAGAGGTGACTTTAACTACCATCTGGATCCCTGAAAAAGAGAGCGGTTAAGTTTTATTTTAAAAATAAATGTTTCGTTCATTGGGGAAAAAATAAAATGCTGTGTTTAGGAATAAATGAAACGACCTCCTGCAGTGATTGTGAATCTTTCATGTCCATACCCAAGTTCTGAATATAGCATTTATACACCTCCCATAACCTAATTACTTTTGAAAATTTCAGTGAGTGGAGTTAACAGGCTTATTTTGAGTCATGCATAAATGTGTATCTGTGCTATTTACAACCGGAGTTGCACCAGCCTCTGTTTCTTCATAATGATTTTATTTCTCTAATTCTATTTAGAGACATGAGGCTGAAGCAGGTGTTCAGCCCCCAGTATGGCTGTGTCAATCCACCAAAGAGAGAACTTCTGCAAAAGATGATGCTATAAACCAGAGGAGTATTTTTCTCAGTAGGATACTAGACCAGAGATAACAATCCTTGTCCTATAAACCATGGAAATTGTGATTTAATAATGCTAATTTTATAAATCTTGCAATTTAAAATGCAAATTACCAAGCAGGACTGAAATCCACATCCCTCTCTCTATAAATTTGGAGTGCTGGCCACATGTAGTTGAACCATCAAGATCTACATAAAAGAACATCAGCAGGCTCAAATAATCACCAGAGTTTGTAGAAACACAAAACCAAAAGCACATTCTTCATTTTTGAGGTTTGCTCATTGGGGAGGTCCATAGAATCCATGAATTTACAATTCGATTCCTAGCTGCATATTGCTTTTTCTTAGAATAAGTCCTTTGAATGATAAATGAATTGTATTCTCAGAATGTGATGAGCATAATGGCTTGCTAATTTAGTCTACTGTGAACCTCATCTATTTGATACGTTCAGACTGGAGTAGCATAGAAATCCCTGTAGACAAAACAAGTGATATGCTTGAAAAGCCTTTAAGCTTCATCATAGCTCATGGCTATCTTTCCTTCTTAGATTCCATTCACTATTCCAATTCTGTGTATACAGTACTGCCTCCTTTTGTATTACTGACACTATGGTTCTGTTCAGAATATAGAATATGCACTTAACAGAGTTGGAAGGGAGATTGGAAGTCTTCTAGTCCAACCCCCTGCTAAAAGCAGGAGACCTATACTTCTTCTTCCTAGCATATTCCTGTAGATGCAGGGTCCACTTTTGAGATCATTGAACACTACTTTGCATGGTTAGCTGTGTCTCTAGAGTGCAGGCCTGCGGCCTGCATATTTTTGTTGATGGTGTCTTGCCACATCTGTTTTGGGTACCCGTGAGGTTGCAGGCCAGACTTCTAGTTGGTAGGCAGTCTTGGCCACGGTGGAAGGTGCTGCTTTCTGGACATGTCTATACCAGTGGACCCGGCCTTCTCTCATCTTCTCTATGGCATGCTGTCAATGTGTATCCGACGACATTCGCATTTCCATGGCATGGAGATAGCTTTCGGTCCCTGTTGTTGCTGCCTAGCATTCAGTGCCATAAAGTGCAACAGGGTGGATGATTGTCTTGTAAATCTTGAATATAAGATGGGTTGGCATTCATCTGTCACATAGCACACCAGTGAATTCCCACCAATGCATCGAGGCTGCATTCACCCTTGCTCGCACCTTGTCATTGATGTCGCCAAGCAGGGGACTCTATACCATGGGTGTCAAACTTGCGGCGTCACATTGCTGTCACATGACATTTCATGACATTTTTCCCAGTCGCAGACTTGTGGTGGGTGTGGCCTGCATGTGACACATCCAGCCTAAGGGCTGCCAGTATGACACCCCCTGCACTATACTATACATTGCTCTTAAGAAGACACTCTTCTTAAAACTTCTTAAAAACCTCCAGTGGGAAAATGGCTTTATTGGCTGGGTTCAGAGGTGGGATTCTACTGGTTTGGCTCAGTTCCAAAGATCAGCTGAGAGAGAACCTATTCGCTCCGACGATCTTCTGTTCTTCTGTTTGGCCCGCCCGCCTGCCCCGGGCTCTAGGCTGTCCTTTATTTCCTGCTTTTTCAACCACAGCTGCTTTGTGTGGCAGGAGAAGATGGTTTTGCGTGGCAGAAGATGAGAGGCTTGCAGGAGAAGATGATTTTCAAATGCTGCGCAAAGCACGCACTCACTGAACCGGTTATTACACCGGTTGAATCCCACCCTTGGCTAGCTTCATACATTGCCTTAAAGCCATGAAGTTTTGAGTAAAGCTTAGTGCAATATATGAACTCAGCATCCAAAATGATTTAGAAGTTTGTGATTCAGCATGCACTCTGAGAACAATAGCTTATTCAGCAATCTAAGATTCAACAGCTTAGTGCGATGTGTGAACCCGGTCAGAATGTTGATCTATCAACTGCAACATGGTTTGCTCCCCGCTTTCCCAAACTGAGACCCGTCAGACATACTGAAAACTGACTTCTATAATTTTCAGTAGCTTTTCAAGATGATGATGATTCTTCTGCCCCTCCCAGAGACTTAAATGGGATAGGTTACATAAATTAGGTTTTTTTCCAGCTTAAAAACACTTTGGATCACAAAGTATTTGTTGTATCATAGAGATATTATACATCTCCTCCAGGGATGGGATCTGACAGGTTTAACTACCGGTTCAGTGATTTACAATGTGCTTCCCTGCACACTGCACATGCATGTAAATCTTCGTCAGCTTGCTGCTTGGACAGCTGAGCAGCACTGCGTGCAGGGAAGCAGCATTTGAAAAAGCACTTTTTTTCCTGCTTTTTCAACTGCAGCTGTGCCTCGAACGGCAGCTGAGGTTGAAAAAGCAGGAAATAAAGGTCAGGTAAGAGCCCGGGCAGGTGGGTGGGCCAAAACAGCAGCAGACATAGAACCGGTTCTGTTAAGTTTTCATGAAGAGTCAGACGCAAAGAGCTTCAGTGAAGAGTTTATTAGTGACTACAGTTCGAATGGACCCGTCTTGGCTGGGCTATGGCTGCTACTTATAGCCAGCAGCCGCAGTTGCCAGCCAATCAGAGTGCAGGGTTTTCCCGCACTTTTCAAACCAATCATATTTGACATTTTACAAGAACAATTCAAACTAAACCAATGACATTCAAACTTACATACACAACACCCCTCCCCACTAGGTTCACTCCATACCAAACCCCAACCTATCTAATGTATTCTTTTAAATAGGCGGGGCTCTTACGTGTACGTTGAAACCTTCGTGGTTCAGAAGTTTTAATATTCTCACCCAGTGAGAGAGAAAATGTGTCTGGTGACATTTCCCTACTGGGACTTCCTGTGAAAAAAGACCCTGTTTGATTGTTAGAATCTGGTCTCTCCTCCCCACCCATCTCCAGACCAATGTCAGCACCCAAGTCAGGTAGTGATGTATAATCTTCCACTTCTAAGGATGGATTTTGGCATTGTGACAGGTTTTGGAATGGTTCCTGTTGTAATAGCTCGTTACACATGGGATGGATTCTTGCTTGCTGATTTTCCTTCTGCTCCTCCCTTCCCCTAGAATTGACATCAGGTGAGGGAACTAGAGAGGAACAAGTGCGATGTTCCTGAGAAAACCTGGATCTAAGTTGATCAATGTGCCTGCTCCAGAGGACTCCATCTCTGTTTGCACCCTGTAAGAAAGAGGGCCTGTGATTTGAGTTATGTCAGCAGGAATCCACAAAGGTTCACCCATAAGGTTCTTAGCATAAACAGAATCAACCACACTGAATGTGCGAACTTTGGAAGTGGAATCTAGTGGTGTGTTGGGTGCGTAAGTGGGATGAAGGCGGTCAAGGGAAGACCTAAGTTTCCTACCCATCAACAACTCTGCTGGGGATAAGTTATTAGATGGGTTAGGAGTGATGTGTTGAACACTAAGAAGTTTTTCAACTTTCTCAGTGATGTCCCCAGGACCCAATTGCTGAAGCTTTTCCTTGGTAAAACGTACCATTCGTTCAGCCTGGCCGTTAGCTGAAGGGTGCCCAGGGGCTGTCAGGGCATGTCTGATACCCAGTTGTGCTAGATAGGATTCAAAAGGGTTGGATGTAAATTGAGGGCCATTGTCAGAGACAGGAACATCAGGTAACCCGTGGGTTACAAAAAGCTATTTAAGCTGCTTGATGACAGCATCAGTTGTGGTGGATGCCATGGGGATTACCTCTAGCCATTTGCAATATGCATCTACTATAATAAGAAAGGTGTGCCCTCTGGTAGAGCCAGCAAAATCAATGTGAATCCTGGACCACGGGCCCCTAGGATATTCACATTCCTGTGTGGGGGCGAGAGGTGGTGCAGGCCTGACTACCTGACAGTTGGGACAAGATGCAACCCAGTTTTCAACCATTTTGTCAATACCTGGCCACCATACATAACTCCAGGCCAATCCCTTCATCCTTACAATACCAGGATGACCCTCATGTAGCATTTACAAAACCTCCCTTTGCAGTTTTGCAGGAATAACCACCCTGTTACCCCACAAAATACATCCTCTTAATGCAGATAATTCAGTTTGCCTGGACTTAAAAGGTTGGGCAAGGTGAGGTAGATCTTGAAGAGGCCAACCTTTCTTAATCCAGCCTATAATAGGAGCCAATAAAGTGTCTTTGGCAGTCTCTCTGGCAATTTCAGCAGCATACACTGGAAGCTTGGCAACAGTTTCTAGGAAAAAGGTGTGCGTTTCAGGTTCAAAGTCCTGCTTGTGACAAGGAAGTGGGCAACGACTCAGTGCATCAGCACGTCCAATGTCCTTGCCAGGCTTGTGGATAAGTTTGTAAGAATAAGCAGCAAGAAATTCAGTCCACCTCAGCATTCTTGGTGACAGGATAGTCGGTGTAGGTTTATCTCCTGCCACAATGCTAACAAAGGTTTGTGATCTTTAACAATGGTAAATGTTCTCTCATACAAATATTCATGAAATTTCTTGACAGCTGCAACAATTGCCAATGCTTCCTTGTCCAATTGGCTGTAATTCCTCTGCTTTGGTCAAAGTGTGAGAGTAAAATGCAATAGGGCTTCGCCGCTGGGAAGCCTGTGGCTCAAACCCCCCACTCCAAAGGGGATGCCACAAGTCAGAACCAAAGGCAAATTCTCAGAGGCAAATGTAGAGTAAGCATCAGACGTGATTAGTCTTTAATACTGTTAAATGCTGATTGTTCCTTCCTCCCCAGACCCAACAGACTTTTTGTCAAGTAATCTGTGCAATGGTTCTGCAATGGTTGCCTTCTGAGGTAGGAACATGTGATAAAAGTTAATGAGTCCAAGGAAGGCTTGCAAATCTGTTTTGCATTTAGGTCTAGGGGCTTCGATTGCTTGAACCTTGGCATCGGTAGGGTGGATGCCCTGCTTGTCAATCATATAGCCCAGAACTCAACCTTGTCAGTTTTAAGAGTGCATTTTTCTTCCTTGACTTTTAACCCCGCTTTCCTGAATCTGGTAAGGACTTCTCTGAGTCTTTCTTGTAACTGAGTGTCATTTTCAGCAGAGATTAACACATCATCAAAGTAAGGCACTAATAGGTCTTGAACTGGTAGAATCCCACCCCTGGCTGACTCTGAAAACCACTTAGAGGGCTGTAAAGCACTATGTGTTTGTAGCCTGTCAGCCACTGGCCTTCCAGCAACTGAATCAGAGGACAAGGAGGAGGCATGAGTCAAAGTCAGCATCAGGGCAAACTGAGCTCCGAGGAGAGAAGGGGAATGGACCTGGCAGAGGGAGAAACACAGGTAGAGCCTAGGCCATCCATCAGCCCTCAGATGGAGTCAACAGTCTGGAGGTGGTTGATGATGAAGAAGGAGGAGGAACAGCTGGGTCCAGTGCCTGACATGGCGGCTGCAGAAGGTAAAGAAGAGGAGAGCAGTGGAAAGCTGTGGGCTGATCCTGGGAAAGGAAGACCCACTGCTGCTAACAAGGCCCTAGCCTAGCTCTGGGGATAAAAGCAGGACAGACTTGTTAGCCTGCTTGATAAACTTTTGCCAGGGCTGCCAACATTCCTAATAAAGGAATCTTTTGAGTTCACATCAGAGAGTTTGTCGGTGTTTAGGGAGCTGGGTCAGAACAAGCAGTTTATAAGTCTAAGTGCAACTATGTATAAAAGGCCTATTGAATCCTAAATCATCTGTAATCTGCTATCAGGAGAAAGACAGAGGCAGAAATGCAACAACTGTCCATTAAGGTCCAGGGTTCAAGTGCCAGAGCTTTTCACAAGATGGTCTAATTGTAAGTTCAGGATTTGAAGGCAGGTTCAGAGTCAGAGACCCGCTTCCAGCAGAGTAAGCAAGGATCTGAAAACAACTATGGCCCTTTATGACCTATGGACTTCAATTCCCAGAATTCCTCAGCTAGCTCTGGAGGCTGCTGTGATGATATAACCCAAGCTGCTGGTGGTTTGTTTAGAGCCTTGTTGCCCTCTCTTGTCAAGGATATACACCAATGGCCTCTGCTCTGCTTTCACAGCTGCTTGCATATTCTACTTCGCACCTGCCACAATCGGTATCTCAGTATTTGAATTAGCATCCCCCTGCTAAGGTCATTGTCTCCCTCAGGGTTAGTTATCTGTTAGCTCCTCTGCCTGACAGTCCATCTGGACTGCCTCTTCAACATCTGAAAATTCAGAGACCACAAGTGCCTTCTGTAGCCTGTGCTACAGAAGACCCTTCCCCACATACTCTCGATTTAAAGCCAGAAAAAAACAGTTGCACAGTAGAGAAACAATGATCTAATCTCTGTCCAATTCACTGCTACCAATAGGTTTCAGTCTAATTCAAAGTGTTGCTTTGATCTAATAAAATCTTATTGGGCTCCAAGATATCTCAGGACTATTTTCTCCAAGGGAAATCTGTTTCAGCTTTGCATGCCTGTCCAGGAAGACAACTTAGGATCCCATCCCTGTGTTAGGTAGGGAGCATGGATCTGAGATACTCCTTCCAACCCCATGCATGGGAACATCCTGCTTTGACTGGGTGACAACTTGCATATTCCCTGGTGATATTCTGTGAGACATATGATCGGGTCCTTTATATTTCTGATTTATAACTGTTGGTAGCTTTTGGTTTCTATATGATTGATTCCCCTGTTCTAATTTTGTTTGTTAATATCTACAAATCTAGTAGATATTATATACTATATATTTTAGAGAGGCTTCCCCACCCCAAGTGATTCTGGGGGCTTACATTTGAAAAACAAGGAACGAAAAATTAAGAGATCATTGTTGTTCCTAACAACAACAAAAACAACCTACAAAGACTCAGCAGCCCATGCTATCCTAGGGCCAGGGAGATCAGCTGGATTTTCACAGACTTTCTAAAACCACTAAGCGTGAGAGTCACATTTATTTGTAATATTAGGTTTTAGCAGAATTGATATATAAAACTATAACAAACTCTGTGAGATCCCATGCAGAGCGGTTGTGGCAGTGGTGGGATTGCTGCTCTTTCTTTCAAATATTGCAAAGGAAGGAAGGAAAATGATAATATGATCCAAAGAATAAAGTAGTGCATTTAGCTTGTTCATTTGCAGGCCAATGAACATGCAGCCATTCACACGAAGGTTTTCTCCTATGAATATAGGCTCATCTGTGCTAAATGTTGAAATGTTTTCAGGAAGCTGGTTTCCTATGAAAGGTGCCAGTGAGGGGTGTGGGCCTTATTAGGCCTCTAAAGTTTTCAAAAGCCTGAATAGGATTTCTGAGGGACTAAAAGTAGCAACACTTTTACTATCTCAATACCACATGACATACTGTTAGGCACAATGCTGACGTCCTCTCGGCTCTTCGTTTCTGGCTCTGCCTGACAGCAACCTCTGACCAACATCAGTCTGGCTCTGTTTGGCAAAGCAGATTTAATCATATCAATTCCTGGAACATTTTCCAGGATTATGATGATTACTCATGGGAGGAATCACAAGGTCTGAAGAGGTTTTTTGGGAGGGGAGGAGATTGCTGCAGAGGCATCTCAGTGTTTATCCTGTCAAGAAGTGAGTCAGCTGATGATGCCAGCTTGTCACAACACCGGCAGGATCTCAGGAGGCCTGGAATATGGAATAATAATAACCCTTTGTAACTCCTGCTGCTGTATCGATGACAGAATGTGCATTGTGTTATTTCTTTGTAATAGAAACTCCTGGGTATCCTTTTGTACTCTTCTGCTGAGAAATGCATTTCAGAGAGGAAATATTTCACCGGCATTACAGATATCTCAAAACCAAGCCTCTACTCTATGTCCCGGAGTAGATTGCTAAAAAGGAGGTAATCATTGTTGACAAGCTAATTATTTGGGGGTGTTTTGTTTGTTGGCTTTGGTGCCTTCAAGTCAGTCTTAATGCCCAGTGATGGCCTCAGTAAACAAATGCGGGGGTTTTGGCAATTTTTTTTCAGAAGAGGTTTTCCACAGTCTTGCTGGGATTGACAGAGTGACTGGTCCAAGATTACCTAGCTGGCTGTCAGCCTAAGACAGTACTAGAACTCACAGTCTCCTGGTTTCTAGCCAGTACCTTTAACCACTACATTGAACTGGGTCGCAGCATAGTTTTATGAGCCACGGTAGCACAGTGGTTAGAGTGCAGTACTACAAGCTACTTCTGCTGCCTGCTGGCTGCCTGCAATTGGCAATCTTACCAGGCTGAAGATTGATTCAGCCTTCCATCCTTCCGAGGTGGGTAAAATAAGGACCCAGATTGTTGGGGGCAATATGCTGACTCTGTAAACCACTTAGAGAGGGCTGGAAAACACTGGAAAGCGGTATAGAAGTCTAAGTGCTATTGCTGTTGCTATTTGTAGTTCAACTCTTTTTGGTTTATGTCATCTTACTCACTTTTGTTGTTTCACCTACAAGAGAAATTTGATCATTTGGATTTCTGCAGTTACTTAACTGTAGTCCCCAAATGCTACAGGAACTCCACCAGGAAGTTGATCCTAAAATGCCTGACATTTCTTTGGATTTCAGAACCAAATCTAGCTCTAGGATAAGCATGGCAGCAACACTTCACTAACTTGACTCCACATTTTATGGAAAAAGCTTATGTAATCCTTCATTCTATTCTCTCTTGGCATGTTCAAACCACATTCCTTTACTAAACTGTATGCACAAAGTTGAAAAATTGGATCAGCTTTGGCACTTAATTGCTCTCTTTATGGAACCAGAAGCAAAATGACAAAACTGAGCATATGAAATTTGGTAATTAATCAGTGACCTGATTTAAGGCAAGAGAAGAGTGGTGAGAGGCGATGGCCAGAGATGACCAAAGAGCTACTTAAAGTAGAAAGTGTGTGTTCTCCTATCAAATCCTCACTTGTCATTCTACTTGGAAGTCTTAGAAGCAAGATCAAGAGGAGAAACCCAATGGAAAAGTAGGAATCAATCAGTGGTGGGATTCAATTTTTTTTTACTACCGGTTATGTGGGCATGGCTTGGTGGGCGTGGCTTGGTGGGCAAGGCAGGAAAGGATACTGCAAAATCCCCATTCTCCCCCCCACTAACCTGCTTTCCAGCTCCGTTCTCCTGTGCAGGGCAACAAAAGAAGACCCAGCCGATCAGCTGGGACTTGGGAGGCAGAGGATAGATAGGGGCAGGGCCAGTCAGAGGTGGTATTGTCGGTTCTCCAAACTGCTCAAAATTTTCACTACCGGTTTTCCAGAACTGGTCAGAACCTGCTGAATCCATTCTTCTTCCACTGCCATTTTTAGGGCATCTTTCCTGTTAAATTTTGATTTTGGGATAAAATGCCTGATTCCACATTGTTTTGTCATCACAGTCATCCACATATAGGATGTCCTTTGTCCCCTTTATCACCTCTTCCAACTGTCCCATTGTGCAACCACTTCTTGCATGCATCTGTTTGGGGCTGTTTCTGGCAAGACATCAATTTCCTGTTTCTTGCTTCTTCTGACAACTCAGCATTCAGTATCAGCTTTTCCTATAAAATCTAAGAAAGGTATGAAAAGCAGGAAGGCATGTTAATAGATAAGGGCCCTATGCTCTTTTGCAAAATTAAGTCAAACCCAAGCCAGTATCAAAGCTTCTGATACGGCTTATTTCATTTTACATTACTTCATATTACTTGGAAAATTTAAATTGCAACCCAACTTATATATATAACTCTGGGTAGCAAACAATCCACACAAAGGAATTTTAAAAAAATCCATGAACAATTCAAAATATACAAGACAAAAAGAAAAGAAATCCCACCCTCTCCAAGACAGTTCATAGCAACTTTACAAACACAAATATACAATTACAAATATAGGGCTCCCTAGCCCTTCATAATGCCAAGGGGAAAGCCAGGTTTTAACAATCTTTGTGAAGGCATGGAGCCATCCAACTCTCAGGGAGAAAGCTGTTTTCAACAGGCAGTGCAGGAGCAAAAACACACACCTCTCTCTCTCCTGCAAAATGACACTGTTTTAATAGAGAGATCTTGGCGCACTCCATCCTGTCAGCTCTTGTGGAAATCTCAGAGATAAGACAGTCCCCAAAATAAACTAGTTCTGTGCCATAATGGTGTTTAAAGGTAATGCTACACTTTGAATTGTACCCAGAAGCACATTGCAAGCCAATCTAGCTCAAGCAGCGGTGCAAACTTTGGATCATCCCCCAAACGGTGTTCACCAGTTCAATGTTTTAATTATTCTCCAAAGGCAGCCTCACATAGAACATGTTGCTGTAATTTAACTGGAAAGTGACTAGGATTTGACAGACAGCACAGCCTCCTGTCCCAGGAATGAGTGCAATCGGTGCATAACAGGAATCCATGCAAAGGGACCCTGGCTAATAGCTGCCTTCCCTTTGAGTGGAGCCAGGAGTCCACAATATGGAGACACGAGGATCTCTGCATTGCACATTGACTCTGTTGGGGATCTGCTACCCATCAGAGATGTATGAGAAACCACCAGATCTAGGAGCTCTGAAGACCTGGAATCAATTTTGCCATCACTGAGCATCCTTTTTTCTCCATGTAGACTGTAATTGCTTCCAGATACTGGATGACAACTTCAACAATGTCATTTGTGTAGTCTGGGATGGATATCTAAAGCTAGTATCATTAGCATACTTGTGGAATTTCATCCCATGCTGATGACAGGTGACCTAACTTAGCAGTTTCATGTAGATATTAAATAGGAGTAAGGATAGAATTAAGCTGAGATACCCTACATAGAGAGCCCCATGGCTAGATCCACATTGTCTAGAAATGACCTTGGAGGAAGGAAGAGAACAGCACCTCCCACTGTTATTTCCTGGAGGCAGTCCAGAAGGATACCATGATCAATGGTATCGAAAACTGCTGAGAAGCCTAGGAGAGCAAGTTGTGCCATCTCCAGGGGTCATCCACAAGGGTGATTGCTTTAATTCTATAACCCAGCCTGAAACTCAATTGAAAATGATCCAGATAATCTGCTTCTTTTGGAGCCATTAGAAGCTCTACACCAGGGGTGGGATTAAAATTATTTAACAACCGGTTCTGTGGGCATGGCTTAGTTGCTGGGCGTGGCTAGGTGGTCATGTGACTGGGTGGACGTGGTTTGGTAGTCATGTGACTGGGTGGAGGTGGCCAACTCAATATCTCACATTGAGGCCGCGCGCATCTCTCGCCTGGCAGCTCTCATGACTGTGGGGATGCTTTTGACAGTCGTAAAGTATGAAAAAATGGTCGCCAAGTGCTTTTCAGTGCCATTGTAACTTTGATGGTCACTCCCACACAACAAGTACCAACAAGGAGGAAAAAAACTCCAGAAGTTCTTGGTTGAAGTCTAGTCCTGCCAAGAATGAAATAAGGGTTAACTGAGAGCAGTTTCTGTAGCAACACCAGAATGTTTCCTTCCTGCCGTTCTTACAGGATTAGGCCAGTAATTTCTTCTAACAACTGGTTCTCCGAACTGCTTAGAATGTTAACAACCGGTTCTAGAGAATAGGTGTGAACTGGTAGAATCCCACCCCTGCTCTACACCTGTCACCTCAACAACCATACCTAAAAAGGTAAAGTTGTTGACTCTGTTGTTGCAGCCTCAACCCTTCACAGCTTCAAGGAGGAGGAGGAGGAGGAGGAGGAGGAAGAGGAGGAGTAGAAGGAAAGAGAAAGGGAGAAAGAGAGAGAGACAGACAGACAAGGCATGGCATTATACAAATTCACTCAGGTCAAGCAATGTTTGCAGAGAGAGAATTATTTTGTTATGGAGAAGAAACTACAGATGCCTCCAGTGAAAGGAATAACCATACAGGTATTAGAATCATTGTCTGTCTTAGATTTGCAAATGAAAAATCCATAGCCATTCCCAAGTGGGAAAATATTCTGCATGTAGCAAGGGCAAAATCAGGTGTGATATTAAATACATTACTTGGAGTTAGGTGTTTATTTCAAAAACTAAAAAGGATGGTTGGGGCTTCAAGATACATAGAGTGGTTCTACCCTTTTCCTTTTCATATGAAGCAAAACTCCCCAAACATCCCAGATTATGGAGGATACTCTCCCCGAACTTGAGTCAGGTTTTGACCTGCTCGGTGTTCAAAAATTCTATAAAGATGCTTCTTCATCAAATTTTTAATTAATTTTACTTTTAATTGATGCTTTTCCTGTTATGTATGCAGGTTTGAATGTCATTGGTTTAGTTTGAACTGTTCTTGTAAAATGTCAAATATGATTGGTTTAAAAGTCTGGAAAACCCTGCACTCTGATTGGCTGGCAACTTCTGCTGCTGGCTATAAGTAGCAGCCACAGCCCAACCATCGGGTCTGTTATGAGCTGTAGTCACTAATAAACTCTTCACTGAAGCACTCGCGTCTGACTCTTCATGCAAATCTAACACTGGCGGCAGAAGGTGGGATCCTTCCTGAAGAGAAGACAATCGGAGAGAACAAGCCGAGAGATGGCTGCACTGAACACCCCTAGCCCCATTCAATCCAACAGCAGAAGACTGGGACTCATTATGCGGATCATTTCCAAATGTATTTGGAGGAAATGATCTCGCCGACATTCTGAGAAGCGGCGGAAGGCAGTCTTTCACCACTGCGGTCCGGCCATTTCAAGATGGCGAAGGCATTGGCGGGAGCTGCAGGCGTGAAGGTAATGGACTGGCCTGACTTAGAAAAGTTATTAAGAGCCCATTCAGCATACAAGTATCGTGCCTCATTAAGAGACACGAATTCTACCGTCGGGATCAAGGGAAAGTAGCGTTAATGACTTGTGGCAAGTTTAAGGGACATTGGGGTGCATGTGAGTTTATCAACTTAGAAGAGGCCATGCGCGTCGATTTGTTCTAGGCCTAAAAGACAAGGTTTTGGAGCAAATTATTAATGAAACCTAAGATCACGCTTAAGGAGGCCATAGAAGAGCTTCTTCAGGAAGCTACCAAACCTCTCAGCAGCAGCCATGAAGAAAATTAACAAGGCCTCAAGCCATCCTGATGTGGAAAAATCCACAACAACCATTGAGAGCAAATAGATTCTGATTCAGACTGTAGTGAGGTGGAGGAAGGAATTTATAGACTCAGAATGGAGAAAGAAAAGGAAGACCTTGGAAGAAAGAGGCAAGACTTTTATTGCAGAGGGTTGTGGGGGAGGCACCCCAGCACTGAATCTGCAATTTTTGATACCATCTCCATTGTGAAAAAAGAGGTCACCTAGCAAGAGTCTGCAAATCATCCAGAACTCCACCAAGCAGAAAGAAGTTTCCTGACAAAGATTTCAAGCATAACAACTTCAGTGAGAAAATGAGGCATAACACAGAAGCAAATGGGAAGAATGAAACTCATCAAACAGTCACTATGGTCATTCTTCACCCTTAAAAGAAGCAGAAAAAGTACATGAAGGTACTTGAAGAAGGCCTTGCCAAATGGAAGTGGACTCAGGCTCCTATTTATCTATGGTGTCATGGGACACTATTCACAGAGCTACTTCCCAACATTCAGAAGAAGCATTTCCAGAAGCAAGCACGACTCTTAAAGACTACCAAGGGAACAAGATTCCAGTAGTTGGAACAAGAGAATTCAACGTGAAGTTCAAAGGCCACACCAAGCGTTTGCTGACCATCGTGGACAAAGACCGCCCAGCTTGCTGGGACTTGAGTGGTTCAATCCACTAGCATCGAGGTGACTGTCAATCGTGAGCAACACTGAATGGGAGGAGGCCTGAAGTCTGAGTTTCCAGAGGTCTTCAGCATTGATTGGGCAGTATATGGGGACCCCTATCACTTTCAACCTAGATCCCAAGGTGCCCCAATTCGTTTAAAGCCCAGAAGGGTCCCATTTGCCTTAAAGGAAAAATTGATGCACAATTAGATAAACTAATAGCTCAAGGGTTTTAGAGCCCACTGACCACTCCAGATGGGAGACACCCATAGTCACACCAGTCAAGACTGATGGGTCAGTAAATCTGTGGAGACTATAGGGGACATTGAACCATGCACTTCAGCAGGAAGCATATCCAGTTCCAGTGGTGCATCATTTATTACATTCACTTGGCAGGGGTACAGTCTTTGCCAAATTGGATCTGGCCCAGGCATATCAACAACTAACAGTTGATGATGCCACTGCAGAGGCCCAAACCATTGTGACTCATAGAGTGCCTTCAAATGTAAGGTTACAGTTTGGGTAAGCGTGGCACCAGGCATTTTCCAAAGCCTTATGGAAAGGATGCTCCAAGGACTGCCAGGGGTAGTGCCTTACTTTGATGATGTGTTAATCTCTGCTGAAAATGACACTCAATTACAAGAAGACTCAGAAGTCCTTACCAGATTCAAGAAAGCGGGTTAAAGTCAAGGAAGAAAAATGCACTCTTAGAACTGACAAGGTTGAGTTCTTGGGCTATATATTGAAAGCATGGCATCCACCTACAGATGCCAAGGTTCAAGCAATCAAAAAGCCCCTAGACCAAAATGCAAAACAGATTTGCAAGCCTTCCTTGGACTTATTAACTTTTATCACATGTTCCTACCTCAGAAGGCAACCATTGCAGAACCATTACACAGATTGCTTGACAAAAGTCTGTTTGGGTCTGGGGCAGGAAGGAACAATCAGCATTTAACAGTATTAAAAGACTAATCACGTCTGATGCTGTACTCATACAGTTCTCTGAGAATTTGCCTGTTGTACTGACTTGTGATGCATCCCCTTTGGAGTGGGGAGTTGAGCCACAGCTTCCCAGCGGGAGGAAGCCCCTATTGCATTTACTCTCGCACCTTGACCAAAGCAGAGAGGAATTACAGCCAATGGACAAGGAAGCATTGGCAATTGTTGCAGCTATCAAGAAATTTCATGAGTATTTATATGGGAGAACATTTACCATTGTCACAGATCACAAACCTTTGTTAGGCATTGTGGCAGGAGACAAACCTACACCCACTATCCTGTCACCAAGAATGCTGAGGTGGACTGAATTTCTTGCTGCTTATTCATACAAACTTATCCACAAGCCTGGCAAGGACATTGGACATGCTGATGTTGAGTCGTTGCCCACTTCCTTCAAAGAGGACTTTGAACCTGAGGACACACCTTTTTCCTAGAAACTGTTGCCAAGCTTCCAGTACACGCTGCTGAAATTGCCAGAGAGACTGCCAAAGACACTTTATTGGCTCCTATTATAGGCTGGATTAAGAAAGGTTGGCCTCTTCAAGATCTACCTCACCTTGCCCAACCTTTTAAGTCCAGGCAAACTGAATTATCTGTATTAAGAGATGTATTTTGTGGGGTAACAGGGTGGTTATTCCTGCAAAACTGCAAAGAGAGGTTTTGGAAATGTTACATGAGGTCATCCTGGTATTGTAAGGATGAAGGGATTGGCCAGGAGTTATGTATGGTGGCCAGGTATTGACAAAATGGTTGAAAACTGGGTTGCATCTTGTCCCAACTGTCAGGTAGTCAGGCCTGCCCACCTCTGCCCCAAACAGGAATGGGAATGTCCTAGGGGCCCATGGTCTAGGATTCACATTGATTTTGCTGGCCTACCAGAGCACACCTTTCTTATTATAGTAGATGCATATTCCAAATGGCTAGAGGTAATCCCTATGGCATCCACCACAACTGATGCTGTCATCAAGCAGCTCAAAAAGCTTTGTAACCCACGGGTTACCTGATGTTCTTGTCTCTGACAATGGCCTCAATTTACATCCAACCTTTGAATCCTATTTAGCACAACAGGGTATCAGACATGCCCTGACTGCCCTGGGCACCCTTCGGCTAATGGCGGGCTGAACGTGGTGCGTTTTACCAAGGAAAAGCTTCAGCAATTGGGTCCTGGGGACATCACTGAGAAAGTTGAAAAACTTCTTAGTGTTCAGCACATCCTCCTAACCCATCAACTAACTTATCCCCAGCAGAGTTGTTGATGGGTGGAAACTTAGGTCTCCCCTTGACGCCTTCATCCCTCTTACGCACCCAACACACCACAGATTCCACTAGCAAAGTTCATGCGTTCAGTGTGGGTGATTCTGTTTATGCTAAGAACCTTATGGGTGAACCTTCATGGATTCCTGCTGAAATAACTCAAATCACAGGCCCTCGTTCTTACAGGGTACAAACAGAGGATGGTGTCCTCTGGAGCAGGCACATTGATCAGTTAGATCCAGATTACCTCAGGAACATCATAATTGTTCCTCTCTAGTTCCATACCTAATGCAGGGGGGAAGGGGAGGCATGAGGATAATCAGCAAGCAAGAATCAACCCCATGTGTAACGAGCCATTACGACAGGAACCATCCCAAAACCTGTCACAATGCCAAAATCCATCCTTACAAGTGGAAGATTGCACATCACTACCTGACTTGGGTGCTGACATTGGGCTGGAGATGGGTTGGGAGGAGAGACCAGATTCTAACAATCAAACAGGGTCTTCTTTCACAGTCCAACTAGGAAATGTCAACAGACACATTA